>CM070831.1:6413980-6720372 GCA_036326025.1 Chrosomus eos
ATTTGAAAGCAACACGGACTCGGGTGCGCACTTGTTCAGGAAGTAAAGTAACCTGCGCATGCGTTTTAGCTTATTGTGATGTATTCAGTTAAATAAAACACTTGTAAGGGAATGATATAGTGCTGTTGATGATTTACCTTGGATACGAGCGAGAGTGAGCCGGCAGTGTATTTGTGCATTGCGCGTGGAATCAGGGCAACAAATTTGGAAATCCACTGTTTCCTCAAAAGAGTCCGTTTGCAAGCAGCAGAAAGCCACCTTATGTGACACACACGCACAGTAAACCCGTATTGTTCACTCAACTGCACATAATAGCAGCAAATTAATAAAAAACACAATATTGACTCGCGTTTTGTTTTCTATCATGCGCCGCGTCGTGCACGTTTGCGATGACGTAAAACGCACCAGGGTTTGATCAAGTTGAGTGTGAAACCAGACCAACGCTGCGGGGAGCGCCGGGAACAATCGCGCTCGGGCTCGGACCGCAGCAAACGAGCCCAGTGTAAAAGCCCCCTTATAATGCACAAATAATGTGTGCAAACTCAAAGTATTACTGTGAACTAGGGTGGCCATTTCCATAACACCAATAAGGAGGACACATATATTTTGGTGATCGGGGGGGGGGGGAAATTATGTGTTGGGTTGGTGCTGAGGGCACGCAACTCTAGCTCTCTGCCGCGGTTTGGAGCACATACAGTATGTTCTGTCTCGCATGCGCGGCTCTAGATTCCAAGAGATTTGAACTAATTTACGGGCATCAGAGAGCCGCTATCTATCATTATGCGGGATTTTAAGTTAATTTAAAAAAAAAAAAAAAAAGTTAATTTTTTTCAAAAATTCAGCGCAACTCCAAAAAGGAGGACAAATGAGTGTCCGGCTTGAGGCTGCGCCGGACGCCGGACATGGGGCTTAAAATCCGGACTGTCCGGCCAAAATCCGGACGTATGGCCACCCTACTGTGAACTTATTTAATTTGAGACCACTAACAAAATATTGTATACATAAAAAGATTTCCAATGGACAAGCAACTACACAGTCACTGTCTCTTAAATAAAGCAACAAATCATCAATGTTTATAGATCTTCTGCTGGACTGAAGCACAGGCTACTGTTCAGCACAATGGTGACCCAAAAAAACTAAATCTTACAGTAAACTACTGGCCAGTATATACAGTACCTGTTTTATAACTTAGTAGGCCTATTACTGTTAAAATACATTCCGTGGGTGTGTCTTTTTTATCTTACACTCTTAACCCTTTCAGGACACAGGACAATCCACACTTCAAAGAGTAAAAAGTAACATTGACGCAGTGTTGCAGTGAGATAATTAAGTGACTATGTAATTGATTGTTAGTATTAGTGATGAACACAATATAAATGACAGAAACATCTGGTTGTCTGTCTGTCTGTCGCATATCTGTCGAACCCTTGGTCCGATGAATTTCAAACTAGACAGGTGTCTTGCTACGGGAACAAGTGATTGCAGTGCCGAGTTTGATGTTGTTTTGATTAGAAATGCAAAAGATATCTGTAAAAGAAGCACTTAGAAGTTTGTGGTTTAAAAATAAACGGCCATCATTTGTAGTAGCCTATTCACAAACTGTTTGCTCAAGCGTAGCACTTTCTCTGAGTTCACTGTCTAGCCTGCTCCCTCAATCGTTGCGCTTATTCATTTGTGGATGTTAACTGTAAGTCAGCTACACTGTTTACTGGTAACACTTTACAATAATAGTACATGAATAATCATGTACTAATACCTGAATTAATAGTTACTTCAACATTAACTCATGATTAGTGAATATATGAACTAATCATGAACCAATGAAGAGCAATCCTTAACTACAACAGGAGTCATACTGATTCATGCATGAATAACAGCAGCCTTAAACATGTTAGTACATGTTTGATAGTTAATGCATTAATTAACGTTTAGGGGTAAACTAAATCAATCACTCTCTGTAAGAATAAATAAGAAGTAATCTAAATTTGAATTAAACATTTAATACTGCCATAATTTAAACTGTAATATCATAATCTGCTATCTGTGGCAAGCATTGTGACAAATAACAACGCGTTCTCACCCCAAGGCGTCATCTAACTGACAATTTTGACCATGCTTCAATATTCGACGCTAAAGGTACCCTTTAGCGTCAGTTAGTTGACGCGATCCCAGGGCGTCATCTAACTGACGCTATAAGGGTAACGCGTCAGTTAGATGACGCCCTGGGATCGCGTCAACTAACTGACGCTAAAGGGTACCTTTAGCGTCGAATATTGAAGCATGGTCAAACTGATTCCCAAGGCGTCAGTTAGATGACGCCTTGGGGTGAGAATGGGCTGCAAATAATTGGAATGGCACATAATTTTTTTAGCCATTAATTACACAGATCCGTCTAATCAAACGTGGAAAATAGACTAATAACTAGCACTAGTAAATTTAATTTGATCTAACCCGTTTTCTGATTCTTATAGTTTATTTAGGCCTATGTTTAGTAATAGCTACTTTTCTTTCTGGAACTACAGTATGTAGGGTTTGTTTCTGGTGGGACACTCATTAGTGGCGCACTCGGTGCTCGTTCGGCACATTGGTTGTGTTCTTATGGTAATGCTGGCATTTTAATCTCATAAATGTTGACTTCTTTGTTATACAGAATTAATAATTAAAGACATGTTTGCATGTATGTTGTATTTGGGAGGTTTCAGGAGGTTAGGGTTAATTAACTGTATTTTTGTTGTTTAAATGTATATGTTCAATTAGCATTAGCTTATAGCCTATTTTACATGTAATCGTGTCTTATGTGTGTCTTTACAGGTATGTTTGGACTTTCTTTTGAGTCCATATATGTTTAATTGTATAAATAAAAATGAAAGAACACAATTTTTATCTTTTTTGTACTCTAGTTGTAACGGAATAAGGATGGCACTCTTATTGTATATATTTATTCATATTTTAGTTCATGATTTGTAAGTACATCATTGTGTCATGACTTTACTTGAGGAGGCACATCATCATTAATTCATTATTAACTAACCATACACTAACATCAACTAATGGCTTGTTAATGCATCATTATGTCATGACTTTACTTGAGGGGGCACATCATCACTAAAGGCCAATTTATACTTCTGCGTCGGGTGCGCGCGGTAGGTACGGCGTAGCATACGCACAGACGCGTGCCCTTCGCAGTACCCTTCGCCGTAACCTGAAGCGCACCTCCTCAAAAATGTAACTACGCGTCGCGGCGACGCGGACCGCAAGATCTGTGATTGGTCGGCTTGGGAGCATCGCGTTTCCTCCTACGCATTTCCGGCGTGTTTTTCTGCACCGCCCGCCATTTTTAAATTCTAAGTACAGCGAAACTGTTAAAAAAACTAAAAACTTACTGCTTTTCCACCTCGATAAGCTCCAACTCCAATGTGATCCGCTCTCTTTCAATCGCCATTGCTTGTAGTAGCCTAAACTCAAAACAGTCGCGACTCGCGAGGAATCTTCTTCTTCTCTAGGAACCGCGCGGAATCTAAACACAGTGGAACATTAAAACCCTCCGCTGCCAACTAGTGTTTCGGCGCTGTACTGCAGAGCAACGCAGACCTAAACGCAGAAGTATAAATGCTCACGATGGCATCGCCTACGTGCGTAGCCTACGCCCTACACTACGGCGTACACTCGACGCAGAAGTATAAATTGGCCTTAACTCATCATTAATTACTTATAAAGTAACATGAATTCATGACTTGTTAATGTATCATTTTGTCATTTCTTGTCTTGGCCCTTCAAGAGTACATATTTAAAAATGTATCAATTAGCCTACACATGTTCTATACATATTAAGCTCTTCTAAATCAGATCAAACTTGGTGCTTTTCGGTGGTTTGTAAAGAAGTGGAAGAGCAGAGGTGCTGTGCCCGAATTCGGATGGAGAAGGAACTGAACGGTAGGAGGAAAGTGGACACATTTTGAGGGGGCAAGAAAACAAGACTAACATCTGACTGTATTTTGATATAAAGACAGTAAACCAATCCTCAAAATAACCACATAAATAACCATCATCATGTGCTAACACTGATTTTAATTTTGAAAATTGCATCCGTTTAATGGATATATTAGTGTAGGTATTTCACTCTTAAAGGCAGCAGTGGAATCACTTAAAACGGAATGAGATTAAATTGTTTTTAATGATGAATGCATCTTTTTGGGTTTAATGAGTAAGGTTAAATGTAAATATTGCAAGACATCTAGTGTCATTCACTGATGTTTGTGACAGTTGCTGGTGGCACATTTATGAACAATTTTATATTGTGCCCTTTTAATACATCTTTCTTCTAATCTAGAGCATGTTTGATTTAGTTTACCCCAAAGTGTTAATTAATACATTAATTAACAAGCATGTACTAACGTGTAGTTAAGATGGTATATTCATGCAGGAATTCATATGACTCATGTCGTAGTTAAGGTTAGTTCCTCATTAGTACATGTCTTAACTCATCATTAGTTCATAGTAAAGTAATTATTAATTCAGGTATTAATACATGATTATTCATGTACTGTTATTGTGAAGTGTTACCTGTTTACTTGTCAATATTATATTTCATTCTGGTGGGCATAACGTTATCGCTACTGTGTGATAGGGGTGGCAGTGGCTCAGTGGTTCATGTAGGTTGTCTACAAACCGGAAGGTTGGTGGTTGAATCCACGGTTCCACCTGACCAAGTGTCGAGGTGTCCATGAACAAGACACCCAACCTCCCGATGAGCTTGATGGTTCACGTTTCAGTGTGTTTAGTTCTGTTTTGTGATCTTGTTTTCCCCTGTCTTGTGTGATTTTTGGTTCAGTCCTGTTAGTTTTCCCTCTCTGTCTGATTACCAATTCTATTCACCTGTTTTCAGTTAATTATCTCGTTTGGTTCAGTTCATTTAAGCCCTGTGTTTTCCCTCAGTGTTTGTTGGTCGTTGTCTACGTATGGTTGTGTATCCTAAAGTCCTGGAGTCTGTTATTTTGTTCCTGTTTGTTTTTTGAAAGTTTATTTTGTAAATAAATCAGATATTTTTGGAAGTCCTCTTGTCCTCGTCTTCGGCTACCTGCACACAACCCTAACAGAACGACCAACCAGAAAAGAAGAACGGACCAAAAATGAGTTTAAAATTCATTGAACAGATCGCGGCAACAGCACTGGGCAGCTGCGATCTGTTTGAGTACACTGAGGCCTTTTTTCATCTCGCCGCCAGCAGCGGCTTGGACGACGACAGGATCAAGGCTTGTTATCGGTTGGGGGCGAATGCGGTCGATCCGAGGGAACTTCCAGATCTTTCTGGACTGGACTGGAGAGAGGCGCTCTCCACATGTCTCGAAAGCTTCATCCCTTGGCACGTCGTATCCCAACCAGATCTTCAAGCCATCAAGCCTGCCATCAGGTCAATCTATGGGCGTCAAGGGCTGATGTCCAGCCAGGCAGATCCTCTGCTAAAGGCTGCACGAGCCATCAAGAAGCCCGCCCAGCCAAAGACTTGTCACGCCGAGACCGCCCAGGGGCCAGAGCCTCGTTCCGCCGAGACCGCCCAGGGTCTAGAGCCTCGTCCCGCCGAGACCGCCCATGGTCCAGAGCCCTCGCCGCTGATGCCGTCCAGCCCAGTCAAGCCTTCACCGCTGGTCCCGTCCAGCCCAGTCAAGCCTTCACCGCTGGTCCCGTCCAGCCCAGTCAAGCCTTCGCCGCTGGTCCCGTCCAGCCCAGTCAAGCCTTCGCCGCTGGTCCCGTCCAGCCACGTCCAGCCAGAGACCGCCGTCCAGCCAGAGACCGCCGTCCAGCCAGAGACCGCCGTCCAGCCAGAGACCGCCGTCCAGCCAGAGACCGCCGTCCAGCCAGAGACCGCCGTCCAGCCAGAGACCGCCGTCCAGCCAGAGACCGTCCAGCCAGAGACTTCTTCCCCGCTGGTCCCGTCCAGCCCTGCCGAGCCCTCACCGCTGGTCCCGTCCAGCCCTGCCGAGCCCTCACCGCTGGTCCCGTCCAGCCCTGCCGAGCCCTCACCGCTGGTCCCGTCCAGCCCTGCCGAGCCCTCACCGCTGGTCCACGTCAGTCACGTCACGTCTGCCCAGCCTGTCCCAGAGCCTGTCCCTCATCCAGTCACTCTCCCCATTAATTTTTTTGGGGGGGGGGCCATAGGCCGAAGGACCCACGGCCACCCGAAGGGGCCTCACCGCCATGGCCACCCGAAGGGGGCTCACCGCCATGGCCACCCGAAGGGGGCTCACCGCCATGGTCACGCCCACAGCCTGCTCCGCCCTGGCCACGCCCACAGCCTGCTCCACCCTGGCCACGCCCACAGCCTGTCCGCCCTAGCCACGCCCACAGCCTGCTCCGCCCTGGCCACGCCCACAGCCTGCTCCGCCCTGGCCACGCCCACAGCCTGCTCCGCCCTGGAGGCTTCCCGGACCTGCACCATGCCCTCGTCAGCCTCCAGGGCGCCCACCCTCCCACCCCTTTGGATGTTATACGGCGCGAGGACGCGCCTTCGGGGAGGGGGGAGGTACTGTCACGTTTCAGTGTGTTTAGTTCTGTTTTGTGATCTTGTTTTCCCCTGTCTTGTGTGATTTTTGGTTCAGTCCTGTTAGTTTTCCCTCTCTGTCTGATTACCAATTCTATTCACCTGTTTTCAGTTAATTATCTCGTTTGGTTCAGTTCATTTAAGCCCTGTGTTTTCCCTCAGTGTTTGTTGGTCGTTGTCTACGTATGGTTGTGTATCCTAAAGTCCTGGAGTCTGTTATTTTGTTCCTGTTTGTTTTTTGAAAGTTTATTTTGTAAATAAATCAGATATTTTTGGAAGTCCTCTTGTCCTCGTCTTCGGCTACCTGCACACAACCCTAACAGATGGCGCCCTGCATGGCTGACACCGCCGTCGGTGTGTGAATGGGTGAATGTGAGGCAATGTAAAGTGCTTTGGTAGCCATTGGGTCTGTGAAAACGCTATATAAATGCAGTCTCATTCACGGCCATTTGTAGTCTATTCACAAACTGCAGCGTTTTCTCGGATTTCACTGTGTAGCCTGCTCCCTGTTTCGTCGCACTTACAGATTCAGTTAACATCCAAAAATGAATAAGTCAGCTATGCTGTTTACTTCTGAATATTATATCTATCTATAAATTACAGGAACGTCTTTCTGTCTGTCTGTGTGTACTGAAAATAGGCAGAAGCGATATTGTTGGAATCACTTTCAGAATGATTTTTCTTCAGCTGATGAACGTGTTTTGGATACTGATTGATATTTACCCGTTTCAAAGAAATATTATTTGCTTGCTTTTAAGTTAATGCCATAAAAAGATGTTTAAATGCTGCTTGGAAAGAACCTGCATTACTTAAAATTAAGTTAATGTAGAAACAAATGTATTTAACTTTGGATGAGATGAGCAAAAGGTTTAAAGGTTAGGTTCTTGACCTTAATGTTTTGTAACCAACCACAGAGATTATCAAGATGATACACGGGGTGAAGAGAACGTGTTGAAACGTCCTGCGGAGATGAGATAGACGAAGACTACAGTGAAGAAGAGCAAGAGTGCTAGAAGAAGACAACAGCATAAACGACAGAGGAAGGACATCCAGCTTATCAAGCATGATTTGCAGAAACCTTAAAGGGTTAGTTCACCCAAAAATAATGAACGAAACCCTCATGTTGTTCCAAACACGTAAGACTTTCATTCATCTTTGGAACACAAATGAAAGTATTTTTGATTAAATCTGAGAGCTGGATCACTCCTCCATAGGCTTCTAATCGAAACTTGCCGGCACAGAAAGTTAGTGAAGACAATGTTTACTGTCAGTGAAATTGAACACCGTGTTCATATGTAAACCATCAGCAGGGAGAAACACAGATGCAATACTTAAGTGATTAATTGAGTGATTATTGTTTGATTATTGAAGACACCTGATAATGATCAGAATCACTGAAGAAAAGAGAAACACAAGAACTACAGCTGACTGCTTTAGATTAAATCAACTGAAAAGACATTAAATATCTCTTATTACAAACCAGACTGACTTTATTTATGTAATGTGTCTACAGTTCTTTTTGAGAATGAATAGAGGTTTAGATGTTGATGATTTATTGAAAATGTTTGGTCACCATTAGTGATCAGTCAGTGTTTCATTTAGTTGGGCAGTTTGACTCATTGCTTTTTATTTCTGTTGGTGAAAATCTATTAACAATGAATAACCACACTGTTAACCCTTGCTGTAAAAAAGGTCAAATTCTGACAGTATCATATCATTTCCCATTTTAAAAAATCTACCGAAAACAATGCATTCTGGGTTATATTGTAATTGTAATGTCTCCAAATATATTTAAAGTTTACTTGAGTAAACAACTAAAATGCATTTAGTAAAAAAATAGTTGTTCCAATTTAACATACTTTAACCAATTTATAGAGTGCCACAAATATATTTTGTCATATTAAAGTACAAATGAATAAATTGTGCCTAAGTATACTATTTTTTCACTATAGGAGAAAAGTATCAAAATACTTTTTGTCTTCATTATGTCTATTGTTTATAAAATCTTGCAAACTTATTTTTATGTATAATAATTTGCTTGTGAAGTCTATGCTCTTTAAAATAAATTACACTGTTTATTCATTTATTTCTTGTTAAATGATGCAAAGACAACAATACAATTTTAAGTGTTGCTTAAATGTCCAAATGTATTCAGGGGCAATTTTATATGCAAATGCATGCATCAAGCCAATAGCCAATCACATGATATCAATGAGTTCTTAAAGCTCCCAGACAGAAGTCTTCCTGTACTAGAACTAAAAACTCTGCTGTGATCGACTTGTTTCTAGATCTCCATCAGGAAGTGTGAGGTATTATTTAATCTTTTTTCATGAACCAGTAACAATTGTTTTAATAGGTTAAAAACAATGTAATAAGTTTTTATTTGATCTGCCAAAAAAACGTAATATTTGTAAAAAAAGAAAAAAACTATAAATGCAGTTTTATTCTGTGCTAAACTTAGACAATGAAGAAGATGGGAGTTCCTGTGACAATTCTGTGCATCCTGATGGTGCTGTGAGTATACAATTTAATATATTTACAATTGAATGTATTTTATTTTTATTTGCCAAAATGGGTGGGTTATTAGGCTTTGGAAAATTAAAAAAGAAAATCAGGATCGTCAAAGGACTGATTAATGAAATTAATATAAATAGGTGCATGTCATCTCTCCATGTTTTCAGAATATTGTGCATATACCCATATTTCTTACATTGTTTTCATAATTTCTTTTTCTTTTTGATATACACCGTTCAAAAGTTTGGGGTCGGTAAGATTTTTAATGTTTTTAAAAGAAGTCTCTTCTGCTCACCAAGGCTGCATTTATTAGATTAAAAATACAAAACAAACCCAGTAATATTGTGAAATATTATTGTAATGTAAATCAGCTGTTTTCTATGTGAATATACACTACCGTTCAAAAGTTTGGGGTCGGTAAGATTTTTAATGTTTTTAAAAGAAGTCTCTTCTGCTCACCAAGGCTGCATTTATTAGTTTAAAAATACAAAAAAAAAAAAAAACAATTTAAAACAGCGGTTTTCTATGTGAATATATAGTGAAGTGTAATTTATTCCTGTGATCAAAGCTGAATTTACAGCATCATTACATTACACCATTAAAGTCTTCAGTGTCACATGATCCTAAAGAAATTATTATAATATGATGCTCAAGAAACATTTATGATTATTATCCATGTTGAAAACTGTTTTTTACAGGATTCTTTGATGAATAGAAAGTTCAAAAGAACAGCATTTATTTAAAATATAATCTTTTCTAACATTATAAATATCTTGACTGTAACTTTTGATCAATTTAACTCATCCTTGATGAATAAAAGTATTTTCTAATTTCTTTCCCCTAAAAATAAAAAATAAATTCTTACTGACCCCAAACTTTTGAATGGTAGTGATTAAAGTAACACTAAGTAACAATTTTCAACCTTCATAATATATTTCCAAGACCCTTGTGATGGTACATCGACTTAAAATAAGTTAAATGACTCGTCTGCCATAGCCTGACGGGGTCTGTGTCGCTTTTACTGGCACTATGTAACTTCGGGTTTCGGGTCGGAACCCGACCACAAAAAGAACTACAAAATTCGACTGCTTTACGTCAAGCGCTACAAAAGTCATTATTCGTTTTTCTTCGTTTCTGATGTCACAATACATCATCCTTTCATGAAATCATGTAACATACTCTACCTTGTCTGTGGACATCGTTCATTCTGAAGCGCGTGCTGGATAAACAGCGAGCATGCGACGGTAGGCTAAATTATTTACGACAGCGGCAAAGGACAATTGACCCTTCGCAAAGACCCGCCCTCCTTAGTTACTGTCGCTATGTCCGACAAGCTACGCCGCTCTCACGCTCTCACCATGTTCTCACACAGTGAAAAATACATCGCAGGGCAGAGAGGAGACTGACAACACGCGGACAGACAGGACAGACCAGGTTACTTTTCGGTTACTTTTGATATTAAGCATATTTAAGAAAGTCTCACCTTTCAAATATGGTCATTTTTTGAAAGAAATTTAAACAATAAATACCGTTTTGTGGCTCTTTAATGAGTCGTGACAGATCGCTGTAGAGCATCAGTTAAAGCTGCTCGTGAACCGATCATCTCTTCCTTCTAGTTCATTTATAGCATCAAATAAACATGAATTAACATAAGAAGGAATGTTGTTTTAACCGCGGAAAGGCATCAGTATATTCAGTTTTTCAAGTTCAAATCCTCACATGTTAAAGGCACAATATGGAACTTTTCGGCTTTCAAAATAGCAAAAATAACTGTATCTATGTTATATATTTCTTTTAGTTGTGTACTTACATTATCCCAAAAGTTCCCACCAACTTTCAAATCCGGAGAAATTTATATTTTAATTTGAAGACACGGCCGTGTCTTTATTTCCGTTTCGTCGCCCGTCTAAGACGTCATATAACCTTTGACTCTAGTTTCTCTAACTTCGTGCCGATCCCGGCGAAAAACCGCCAAACGCAAATGTAAACACCGGGCGCACGTCGCTAAAATAAAAGAAGACGATAAAGAATCAATAGTTGGATATCAATAATGGACCATGATTATGCTTTGCCTGCACGTTCTGCTGCTGGAGGCAGATCCGTGAAGCGGAAGCGCACGGGTGACAGAAATGACTCGAGAAGGGTTTGGGACAGGAGAAGAGACATGACTCGCGTTAACATTGGAGTTGCATTTCCACGAGCTTCGTGACAAACTGGAACTACAGAGAGATGCCGATCTCGCTTGCATTCTAATAAACAAGTAAGCACCCATTCAGCTAAATATCTATCCGTAACTTATATGTTGTGAAACGATGATGGCATGTGCAAAACGCAGACGGACTAGCTCTCATGTACAGTATAATGTAAATTCACATTTGTTGTAGATATAGCTGCAGAAAGTAGCTTCATATGCAGTTCACCATCTTTTTCAATATCATAGTATAAACGTAATTATAATTATTAACGAAAGGTGACCGTGTTTTTTAACATCTATTCACCTTATTCCGCCCCGCCCACTTTTAATACTTCGCGCTTCCGCATTTTGTCATCCGACTTCCGCTAAACTGGCACGGCACATCCGGTAGCTATTTCAGTTGTTAGAAGATTGTTTTTTAGTTAGCCAAAACTTTAGCAAAATGTCAAATAACGTTAATACCATAAATATTTTAAACTGGGAGCACGGAGAAAAACGTCGTAGGACGATCAGTTGGTCTCACATGGTCTCATCCATCGTCATTGTTAACGTGGCCAGAGGTAACAGTTAACATATGTGGACATATTTAACTACTTCGTCCTGTTAGGAGTTGATGGAGCAGCAATAACAAATTATGTGTAAATAAGAAGGAATGAGAATATTTAGTTAAGGATAGGAGATGATAATTGGTTAAATATAAATGATTAAATAAGTTGTAAGAAGTGTTTGATGTTTTCAGGAAGCTAGAGACACCTTCTACTGACCTTCATGTAGATACATTTCACCATTTAAATGTCTTAAGTAATAAACCAAGATGGTATTCATTTGCAAACTTGACGTGACTTATTCCTTCTAACTAGAAGACTTAATTCATTTAAGTTTTAAAGGGAATCTACAGAGCTCACATATGGTTTAATAATAAATGACTGACAGGTAAAATCTGGTCACATTGTAAAGGTTTATAAAAATAACTTCATAACAGGTAAAATCTGGTCACATTGTAAAGGTTTATAAAAATAACTTCATAACAGGTAAAATCTGGTCACATTGTAAAGGTTTATAAAAATAACTTCATAACAGGTAAAATCTGGTCACATTGTAAAGGTTTATAAAAATAACTTCATAACAGGTAACATCTGGGCACATTGTAAAGAGTTTACAGGAAGGACAAGTTTCATCTTCCTTTCATAGAGGAGATCGGTAATGGTGAAGCCTCTGTCTGCCATTACTTCATCGCCTGGACGAAGTTATTAAGTGCATGATATTGAAGAAAAAATTTGATTACTCATTAAACAATGCGATATTCAATATGCGATACGATTGTGCTTAATTTATAAAATTAACTTAATTTAGATTTAAACTTATATAACCTACATACGTGTTTCAAATTTTTTTGTGACAAGAAAACATCCCTTCAACTTGTGAAAGTGAACAGCAGTGTTTTACTGTAGCATAAGAAGTGTTATTTTAACATCAGTGTAAACCACGGGGTTAAGGGGTTCAGGTTATCCTACATTAGGTCTATTTAACAACAGAAACTGAATAATCAAATGTAAAAATAAAACACTGCTTAGTTTTCACTGTATGAATTATATATATATATATTATATATATACACTGATTCTTATTAAAGCTAAAAAAGTTATGTATATTGCGATACATTTGCGATATTTTGCTATATTGTGCAGCCCTACATGTTGTGTTTGGAAATTGCTCTCTGAAACACTTCTCCTCCATGATGTCAAGCCAACGCGAAATCACCTTGCTTACAATGGACTGAGAAACACCAAACCTTACAGCAAGATCACCCTGCAATAAATTAAGACGCAGCTTCATCAGATTCATCAGGAGCTAATCTCAAGTGTGTAGCTGAAAGCTGTTGGTGTATGAACTGGTAAGGTGCTCGTGAAAGCTGTCGGTGTATGAACTGGTAAGGTGCTCGTGAAAGCTGTCGATGTATGAACTGGTAAGGTGCTCGTGAAAGCTGTCGGTGTATGAACTGGTAAGGTGCTCGTGAAAGCTGTCGATGTATGAACTGGTAAGGTGCTCGTGAAAGCTGTCGGTGTATGAACTGGTAAGGTGCTCGTGAAAGCTGTCGGTGTTTGAACTGGTAAGGTGCTCGTGAAAGCTGTCGGTGTATGAACTGGTAAGGTGCTCGTGAAAGCTGTCGGTGTATGAACTGTTAAGGTGCTCGGCTACTGAATGGAATGCATGTCGACCCTGTGTAGAGCTGACAAAGGTGGTCGTTTCTCAGCAGAGTTATGTCCCATTGTGTTTCTGCATCACAGGTCTGGGGCATGTGGCTGTGATCCTCCTCACAGTTGTCCACTGCAACACTGACGCTCATCGATGATCTAAGGAAATAATATAACCATAAACATTTTTACATTAGTAACAGTTACTTAAAATAGATTGTGAGAATTAATTTATGATGGCATTCATAGTTAGAACAGTGTGAAAAAGAGAGATGCATTAAAAACGAGACAGTATACACACAATCTCTACGTAGGTCAATATCAATATCTGAATGAGAGATGTAGCTAGCTGGCCTCCTTACAGGAAGAATGTCAAGTCTAGTCAAGTCACCTTTATTTATATAGCGCTTTTACAATACAAATTGTTTCAAAGCAGCTTTACAGAGATAACAGGAAAACAATGTTGTAATAGTATTGTTCAATTGAAAATTAGTCCCCAACTAAGCAAGCCAAAAGGCGAAGGCAACAGTGGCAAGGAACCAAAACTGAGCTATTGTGAGCTAACTGAGCTAACTGAACCAAAACTGAGCTAATGTGAGCTATTGTAAGACTGTAATGTACCATAATATATTGTACTATCGTGAATATTCATTCATTCATTCTTTATTTCAGACCCTTAGGTCCATATCACAAAGTAAACGAAATATAAGCAATATGACATATAGGTGGCCAATGGTAATCAATCATGCAAGATTCGTTGTATTTTGTTAACGGCTCGTTACTAATCTTAAATGTATTCATAGAACGGACTTCACGAATCTAACTTTAGGCTAACAAGCAAGCACATAGATAGGCAAGTTAGGTAACAACAGTTATGCAAGTTAGCTTACCTGAATCTGACGACCTGTTCAGCACCTGGCGATGATCTTTACCAGAACATCGTAGCCGAGCCTTTACTCGGGGTAAGGGTGTTCTTCAGTCGGCTTCCCGTCCATAAAATGGTACAAACGAACACACATAAGAGTGCTTGGGTGGGCACTTCAAGTTTAGCGCCTTCCGCCGCCATGGCCTCGGGTGCTCCTCATCTTTAGGTGGTGTGGGTGTAAATCGTAAAGTACACCACAACATTCCGATCGCTTTACATTGTGTTCGTAACACCGTTTTTTCTTCTTATATCCTCTTAATTCAATTGTTATGGCAGCGCCTAACTGAGCATATAATACATTATATATTTTACCGTTACAACTATAGAATTACGTCTAGAAACTAGCGTAGGTCCTTCAGCCGGAAGTTGAAGTCCCTCTCAGCCGGAAGTAAGATGACAAAACGAACGTAATGGCGTCACCCTTGTTGTCGTGGAAAATAAGGTGAATACTAGCTAGATGGAATATTGATTCAATAGCCCTGACAATTCATATATCTCTCCGTTCGAAGAGACGTGATTTTAAAAACACTAAGTTAGAATGAGTGAGGAATGTGGGGAGCGACAGAGCGCGCTGTGTTCATTACAATGGCATTACATAAAGTTAATAGCCGTAACTAAACGTAACAAGAATAGAGATATAATATAAATAACAACACATTACCTCGTCGTCAGTGAACATGTTATCTGCTGGAGATGCTAGATGGCTGGGGAATGACAGATCGCGCGTGTCCCAATGAACATCGTATAGCTGGTTCGCGCGCGCACTCCCTCTCTCTCTCTCTCGACAACGACAACAACTCCCATGAGCACACGCTCTTTCACGACGTCATCAGAATACGTCTTTTGCTATTATTTTGATTGAGTGACCCCTGGTGGCCAAAAGTTACATACTGTACGTTTAATCTAATATCTCTCCTGACTGCTTTGTCCGACAAAATGGCGGATGGCGAAGTATGATTGGTCAGAACACCTGTCAATCAAGCTCCACGCGAAGGGTCAATTTCGTTTCCAACCAGTAGGGCGACCGCAGAGGAAAAATACTTAGTGTTACTTTAATGTTACAAAAGCTTTCCATTTCAGATCAATTCTGTTCTTTTGAACTTTCTATTCAATAAAGAATCCTGAAATAAAAATGTAAAAAACTGTTTTCAACATGGATAATAGTCATAAATGTTTCTTGAGCATCATATTATAATCATTTCTTTAGGATCATGTGACACTGAAGACTTTAATGGTGTAATGTAATGATGCTGTAAATTCAGCTTTGATCACAGGAATAAATTACACTTCACTATATATTCACATAGAAAACCGCTGTTTTAAATTGTAATAATATTTCACAATATTACAGTTTTTTTTGTTTTGTATTTTTAATAAAATAAATGCAGCCTTGGTGAGCAGAAGAGACTTCTTTTAAAAACATAAAAAATCTCACCGACCCCAAACTTTTGAACGGTAGTGTATAGTAAAGTGTAATTTATTCCTGTGATCAAATCTGAATTTTCAGCATCATTACTCCAGTCTTCAGTGTCACATGATCCTTCAGAAATCACTATAATATGATGATTTGATCCTCAAGAAACATTTATGATTATTATCACAGTTGAAAACAGTTTTGCTGCTTCATATTTTTGTGCAAACCATGATTAATTTTTTTCAGGATTCTTTGAAAGTTCAAGAGAAAAGCATTTAATTAAAAAAGAAATATTTTGCATGATTATAAATGTCTTTACTGTCACTTTTGATCAATTTAATGCGTCCTTTCTGAAGAAAAGTATTAATTTCTTTAAAAAATAAATAAAAACCGTATTGACCCCAAACTTTTGAACGGTAGTGTAAATCTTTTGAAAAAAGGGAAAGTACAAAGGATTGTACTGATTTTACTTTTTGACGGCTTGTATTGTTTTGTTTGATATTTTTGGACTTCCTGACCCATAAAGCTGAAACATTTTTGTTGATCTCATTTACATTTATTCATTTGCAAGACACTTTTCCAAAGCAACTCACAGTGCATTAAAGCCAACATTTTAACAGTGCATGCATGCATTCCCTGTGAATTGAATGCATGATCTTGCTGTTGCGAGCACCGACAGACTAAATCCCACAGACTCTGATGAGTTGCAAACTAACATGATGGAGCTGATCATCTAACATGCAGTTCTTAAAGTGGGAAAATAAGTGCCGGTGTTCCCGGGGCCCGGGGGTGGAATAGCGGTTGGGGGTTGAACTTTGAAGCATCTAGCGAGGTCCCATGCTCCCTCGTGAGGTTTGTTTGTTTATTTTTGCAAAATGTTTTTTTTTTTTTTTTTGTGCAAAGTTGGTTGATAACATGACTGCAATAAAGTAATAACAATTAGGTCAGGGCAGTCAACAGGAGAAAGGGAAGACAGATGAGATCCGAACTGGCAAGGCTATACTGAATCGAGGAGATAGCACCAGATAACGACAGGAGATCAGGCAGTAGCTTGAAGAACCAGAGGCTGGAAACATTGAGCTGCAACCGAAGCTGCATCAGTCTCACTGCCTGGTCTTAAAAGCAGCAGCCATGATGGATCAGGATGGAGGACGGGAACAGACAGGAACAAACAACAAGAGAGAACTTTCTCAAACAGAGAAAGGCTCAATCAAAATAGAAACCAAAAAATAAGACTTGAGAAACATTTATATTTATTTATTTATTTATATTTATTTCACAATCCAGTTACCAAGTTTGTGAACATTTTGATTAATGAAATAATAATAAATAAATAAAAACCTGATATCAGGCATACAGCGCTATTGTGGCTGCAGTGTCACGTGACACGATTGAAGTGTCTCTGTGGAAATAGTAAACATTCTGAAATAATGTTCGCCTTAATAACATACGCAGGTAATCTATGAATAATGAATAATAAATCTCCATCTAAATAAATCTTAATCTCCATGCAACAACTGGTCTGTATGTATGTATTATGATATGAGCTGACTTTTATGTCAAGTAGGCCTATTGTTGACACAATGTTCTGATTCTGTTCCACAGACTGCACAAGAGTAGTCAACTAGAAGGGTTTAATGATAAGAAAACACTCCGTCTTCCTGAAAATTATAACATTGGCTGGATGGGAACTCTGGATGATGAAAAGTTAGTTACTGAGCTCACTATTCCTGGTACCCATGACTCCTTGGCTCTTCATGGAGGACCAGCAGCAGAATGTCAGGCATGGTCAACAGAGAACCAGCTACACGCTGGGATACGCTACTTCGACTTGAGAGTGTCTGGGAACAATCTGAAAGTTGTGCATGGAATAATGTCGCAACATACAACATTCTACAATGTTTTAAACGACATCATTAATTTTTTATCTATATACAGAACTGAGACAGTGCTGGTCAGAGTTAAGCATAACAAAGAATTTCCAAAGCATGTTATATCCCAACTTAAAGGTGCCCTAGAATGTTTTTTTTTATTATTTTATAATGTTTCCTGGGTTGCCCTTATAATGTTAGTATGTTTTTTAGATCAAAAATAGTCATAATTTAGAAATAAAAGGCATTTTTCCTAGCCTGATTTTAGTCTCTGATTTGAACACTCTGTTTGAAGGGGCGTGTCTGCTGTGAGAACCGCCCACTGCTGTGATTGGCTGACATGCTTGCATATGAAATATGACACTTGAAACTCTCTCGAATACTTTCACTACAGCTGTTAAATACGTTTTAACTATTACAGCTATCGAGATTAACGAATCATGAGATGTTTTTAAAGTATTTAAATCAATTTCCATCACATAAATTGTTGCTGTGATGAGCATTGAGCAGATGACAGTTTGTTGATCGCGAGACAACGCAGTTTCTCTCTCTCATGCTTTCATCAATGCAAACGATGTACATACAGTAAGAGCTGTTGTGCAGTGTAACAGCATCACTGATTTCATAACGAGTTTGGCAAGAGAGATAAACTCGCGCTGTGTGGATTGTTCTTTGACCGCTTTCTGTGTAGTTTATTCACTGAGAATTAGCCTATTTAACGTTAGTTATGTATGCTCGTTACTTGGAGTTTGCTATTACTGTACTAGGATCTTGCGCTGGATCTAACACAGTGTAAATTATCGTTAATAAAATCACTACTTACCGGTTGCGGGAATATAGTTGGAATTACCCCCTTCTTCAGTTTGAGACGCTTAGAGAAGCTTGATATTGTCCCAGGTTAGAAAATAAGTCCGTGGTGAAATGGGCAGAGCAAACTAACAACTTCGAATGAAACTGTTGCGGTATCCGATTATATATAACATCAACCACGCCTGTTGACATTTCTTTTCTGTGGGAAGGATATGAAAAGTCCTCACATCCCCTGCACAGCCTGGAACATAGCATTTATTTCCATGATCTGCCATTTTCCCTCTGATCCTCGCTTGCTCTGATGGTTCGGCTGCGCAGTGCTTGTCATTGAGGGGTGGGATATGCAAATCTTTGGAGGCGTGATCCCCGACTGTTGCGTCACAGTCGGTATTATTTGGAGATTCGCCTGTTTTTCAGGGGTGTTTTTTTAAAACGAGATTTAAATAAGAAGGAGAAAACAATGGTGTTTGAAACTCACTGTATGTCATGTCCATGTACTGAACTCTTGTTATTTAACTATGCCAACATAAATTCAATTTCACATTCTAGGGCACCTTTAAAGAGGATAATAAAAAAAAATATTGGGTTGATACAAAAATACCAAAAATAAAAGAAGTAAGAGGGAAAATTGTTTTCATTCAGAAAAACAGCTTTAAACATGGTCTTCCTCTACATGAAACTGATATAAAAGGTGACTATAAAGTAACAAATATTAACAATAAGAAAGAGACAATTATTGACCATCTGAATGACGCTTTAGAAGCATGTAAAGTTAATACTGCTGTTTTGAACTATTCAAGCGGCACAGGCTGGCCCTTAGGCAATTTAGCTAAAACCCCCAAAAATGTGGCAAGAAAAATCAACCCGTGGCTATATAATAATCTCAAAGGCGCTTTTGAACAGAATATCAAGGGATGTTTTGGGATTATAGCCATGGACTTCCCAGGCTTTGATTTGATACAAATGGTCATCAATTTTAATAAGTAGGCATTTAAGTCTGTCATTTGTACATTTAGTACTACCTTTAGTAATTTAGCATAGTGGGACAGAAGTGTATATTCTGTTGTCAAAGATAAAGCATATAATCACTGTCTTGTTGTCTGACTATTTTTTCTGATCTTTTTTTCTGGGGAGCTTTTTTCTTTTAACTTTTAAACCATGTCTTGACAAAGCAACATTATCCATATTTCCAAGGTCAGCCATGTTGGCTATCCATCATTTCAATATTAAGAGGCGTACTTCATTTCCGACACATATATTTGTGATTTATAAAACAAACTTGACGGGAAAATGTGCGCAACTGCTCGCAAACTCATGCGTACAAACATTTTGGAGACGGAGCAGTTTGGCGACACCGATGTCGAGCTGAGGGGCTGACGGCAGATGAAGGAAAACCACTTTAACCCTTTCACGCATAGTGGTCACTACAGCGGACAGCTATTTAAAAAGCATTTTCTTGAATTTGCAAGGATTTTGATGGCAAAGGTGCACATCAATCTCTTCAGTGGACCCTGGTGCATCATCCAGAGGTGTAAAGTAGCCTACTTGAGTCATTTTACTTGATTACTGTACTTAAGTATTATTTTGGGGGATTTTTACCTTACTTGAGTACAATTAAAAATCAATACTTTTACTTTTACTTAATTACATTTTTTTAAGAAAAAAAAAGTAGCTACTTTTTACTCCTTACAATTTAATTTACAGTCAAAAAGTATTTTATTTATTTTTTGTAGATCACTTCATTCTATTTTCCCTTGCTATTACCAAACCAATTGAATTGCGTTGATGCCCAGTTTAATTTAAATGTTATTTATTCTGCCAATGAGATTCGTTTTCAAATTCCATGAAATTGTTCAGACATGTTCATTGGTCTTTTGGAAGTGACGTCATGTTGCATCTATTACCACAATGCACAGCACCTTGACCTGGAAATTAGAGAAATTATAAGTCATTCAGTGGAAGAAAATGGAGGAAAGTGGTTCTTTTTAGAACGATTCACTAAAAGGTTTTTTGGAAACCAAAAGGGTTCTTCTATATGACACCTATTTTGGAACCTTTATTTTTAAGTGTGGTATGTGGTTCATTCACTTTGTTTAAAGAGATTAAAAGCTTAAACGGGAATCTCTAGTTTTCATTCTTGCTGTTACTTTTACTTCTTTAATACTAAGTACAATTTTAAAGTGGTACTTTTTTACTTTTACTCAAGTACGATTCTGGCCAGATACTTTTACTTTTAATTGAGTAAAATTTTCCCTCAGTACTTGTACTTCCACTTGAGTAACAATTTTGAGTACTTTATACACCTCCATCATCCTATTGCAACCAAGTTGTAAGCCGTTGTGTTTCGATTTTTTCCCCCTCCAAACCAAGATGGCCAATGGTCAGTCAGACATGCCAAGTTGCTCCGGAATATCCACCCATTCCTTCTATCCTAGGATACTCTTGTAGGTAAAAAAATATTGCAGCATCAAGCAATATCTAATGAGTCATATCACAGTAAAATTTTCCAAGTTTTGATTTTAGATTGGGAGAAAAATCTGATTAATCACCTGTCCACTATAGTGGACCTCATGCATCAATGGCTATATTTCAGCTACAATTCATACTTAAACTGTGAATATTGTTTTTGAAAATACTTCATCTGCAGTGACTTTCTTTGACTGTAAATAAATGTATTTGTATTATTTGAATGTAATTTTCATTGACATCGAAAAAAGTTATAATTTTTGTGACTTGTAATGCATTACTCATTTCATTAAACAAGTAATTACGTAATGCATTACTTGTTAGATCAAAAAGTTATCTGTTTACGTAATGAATGTTGCTTGTAATGCATTTCTTTACTCATAACATCAAAAAGTAATCTGATTACATAATTCACATTACTTGTAATTAATTACTTGTTAGATAAAACAGGCATGGGCATAATATCTATGGCTCAACAACTACCAGAAGTTTCGATTTTTGATTAATTGGTGATTCATTTTTATTTTCAGCAATGTATTTTAATATTGGTAATATAAAATTGTGGTCTAATTAAATGTTACATTTGATTAATGTTTGTATTCATAATTTCTTCACAAAAACAATGCAAAACAACCACACACAAAAATAAAGAAAAAAAGCTGGAAACTATAGCTGTCAATGTTATATATTGAATTAAGATATGTTTATGTTTGTACAATTTCTTCTTCAAATTCATTATGTTTATATGCTTATGTGTACATTCTGGAAATTTTATTATGCTTGTAAAGAATATAATATTTGAGTGTCACTCTGTCAGTTGTGAATACTGCATATGGAAAATGTTTGAAGCTGTTAAAAATAAGTTCTGTTGATATTGTAAAGTGCTGAACTGTTGTAATATGCATATTTGATTCAAAGTAAAACAGCCATCACATCAGCATTCTTTTCTAATTATAGGCTTTTCAGGAGTACTAGGCTACATCTTTAAAAACACACATTTGCTGGAACGTAATAGCATACAATGTAAATTACTGATTGGTGTGTCGTTTTAACATTCTTAACTGTCTGATGTGGTGTATATTAGCTATATGATCATTGTTTCTGAACTAAATAAAGCAATGCAATTAATTAGCCTACTTTTTTATGCTCTTATTAGCTTCCATCACTTTATTTAAACATGGACGAAAGATGCACGATATGGAATACTTGGTGTTGTTTGGCGCATATATTAATGAACCTTACACAAAATAAATAATTCACTCTAAATGCATTGTGTGAACAAAGCAATAATATATAGTCTAGCCTAAATTTAAAACAGGATGTAGGCTATTCAACTCCAAATCCTACATGAAAAAAACATCTTAACCCGTTAATAGATATTTTGCAAAGTAGTACTAATTTGTAAATTTAAGCTATTTTGACCACTTGGAAACGTTGTGAAACCCCAGTCTCGCAATACTACCATAATAGCAATACACAGCAGATAGATGGCGCTTTTTAAATGTATACAATAATCAATTATTTATAGTGCATTTCAAATTCGCCCTAAAACCATGAAATCTTTCTTTTATATGATTCAACATGTGGAGTGATGGTAATGGTTACTATAAGCAATAACAACATTGCTTACATCTCCTATATTAAACAGTAATTCACGTCATCATGAACAAGAACAACATTCCTGTTATACTTGTTTGAACGCTATGAGGAAGTCACTTACGGGAAAAAACAAATCAATAGGTTACTGTCGTAACCCGGTTCTCTGAAACATCGAGTGGAGAGATCCACCTATGGGAAGGGCATCCGTACCTCTGCAGAAGCATCCAATTGCATCAAGTCTGGCTAACAGACAGAAGCGTGCAGCCACTGCCAGGTAAGGCCACACCCCCTTACCTACGGGCATATAACAGCTGGGCGCGCTGCTATTCTTCAGTAAGTATATTCGCTTCTCGTGCGGCAAGCGGGGCAAAGCTGGTGGATCTCTCCACTCGATGTTTCAGAGAACCGGGGTTACGACAGTAACCTATTGTTCTCTTTCATCATCTCGTTTCGAGATCCACCTATGGGAGAGACATGGACAGCTCCCCGATTGCCCAATACACTCACAGTGAGGTTCTGAAGGCCAGAGAAGGACGGTCACCTCAGAGAGGCGGTGCCTGACACGTCCCACACACATGACCCTGCAAGTTTTCCGCCACGCTAAAACTGCTGTGGACAAGCAGGGCATGAAACATGCATGAGACACATACATGATAATGGCCCCCGCAGCACCAATGCACATAGCTAAACCCAAGAAGGAATGCGAATGCTTGGTGACAGGAATGAACATGGCCAGCCGGCCCATTCACTCCTCGTTGGTTAACAAACGGGGCTGTGGGAAAGGGCTAAGAGGACCCTACCCCTAGAACCGAGTGTGCCACCGAAGTTCTGGTGACATCCAAGCGGTTGTAACGCTCAAAGGTATGAGGAGAGGCCCAGCTGGCCGCGGAGCAAAGGGCCTGCAATGGCACTCCCTTGAACAAAGCCCAAGAGGCGGCTAAGCCCCTTGTGGAATGAGCTCTGATGCCCCTTGGGGGCTGCACTCCCTTTGCTTCATAAGCCATAGTATAGCATCCACAAGCCAATGTGAGAGGCATTGCTTTGAAATGGGACTCCCCTTATGCTGGTCGCTCTTGCGGAAAGCACTGGTCCTGGTCATATATGCTTGCAGAGCACGGACGGGACACAGAGCATTCAGCCCCTGATCCTCCGGGGAGGCAAAGGGTGGAGGGTGAAAAGCGGATAGCTCCAAAACCTCCGAAGTGAACGCAGGGAACCATTTCGGCATGAAGGCTGGGTAAGGCTTAAGGAAAACCTTATATCCACTTAGGGAGAATTTGGCGCACGAGGGGTGAACCGAGAGTGCATGTAGCTCACTGACCCGTTTAGCAGATGCCAAGGCCGAGAGCAAAGCTGTCTTGAGGGACAGCAGCTTAAGGGAAATACTCCTCAAAGGCTCAAAAGGATACAGAGACCTCGCTTCCAGCACCATGGGGAGGTCCCACTCTGGAACAGATCTCCTGATGACCGGCAAGAGTGGTGTGCACCCTTCATAAAACTGCGGGTTAGAGGGTGCTGTCTGACGGTGGAGCCCTCAAAACCCACATGACAGGCTGAAAACTCAGCCAGGTAGACCTTAATAGTGGAAAAGGACCTGCCTCTTTCCATGAGGTCTTGCAGGAAACACAAAATATCAGGCACCGAGCACTGATAAGATGTGAGACCACGCCCATCATACCACCCTTCGAACACTTGCCACTTACAGCCATATAGGGATCGCATGGAAACAGCCCTGGCATTCTGAGTAGTGGCGATTACACACGGCGGGAGCCCCAGTGCATTTAGGTTCGTCCTCTCACGGGCCAGGCCCAGAGAGCCACCCTGTCCGGGTGGGGGTGGTAAATATCCCTGTTGGCTTGGGACAGTATGTTTGTGCGAACGGGAAGGCGCCATGGCTCGGCGTATAACAGAGGGATTATCTCTGCCAGCCACGGGGCTTTGGGCCACCTGGGTGCTATCAGAATGAGAGACAGGTCGTGCTCTCTCACCCTGGCCAGTGTGAAAATTATCAGGCACAGGGGAGGAAAAGCATACAGCAGCACTTTGGGCCATGGGTGGGCCAGTGCGTCTGTCCCGAGGGGGCCACGTCCTTTAGCGAGAAGAACATAGGACAATGGTGATTTTCGCGCGAGGCGAAAAGATCTACGGCTGCCTGTCCAAATCTCATCCATAACCTCTCCACTATCTGCGGGTGAAGACGCCAATCCCCGTAGATTGGGTTTCCCCTCGATAGCAGATCCGCGCCTCTGGTCAGAATGCCCGGGACATGAGTCACACGTAATGACAGAAAAACCTGTCTGCTCCACACCAAAAGCCTGTAAGCTAGAGCGTGGAGTTTCGACGAGCGCATGCCGCCCTGACGGTTGATATAAGCCACTGCCGTGGTATTATCGCACCGTACTAGAACGGGATGTCCCTGCAGGCAAGGCAGAAAATGATTCAGAGCTTTCCAATTGGTAAAAGCTCTAAATAGTTAATGTGCGCTGAACGTAGTCTGCTCAGCCATAGACCGTTCACCGTTCTGCCTTCCTGGGTGGTTCCCCAGCCTGTTAAGGACGCATCTGTCGTCACAACTTTCTGCATAGTAACCGTCCCGAGGGGGGTTCCCCGTGCGTAAAAGTTCTCACTCTCCCAATGGCGCAGGGCCGCCGAGCAGGCGCGCGTCACCGTTACCGAGCGGCAGAGATCACAAATCGGGCTGAAATGTAGTGACAAAACCCATTTCGTGAACGCTCTCATTCTCAGGAGACCAACGGCACAACTTGGATAGATTAAGCCATGAGACCCTGCAGCCTGAGGCATGTGCGATATTGTACTCTCGCCCCTTCTCTGAACTCCGACAGACAGTTCATCAGAGAGCGAACGGGCTCTTGAGAGAGATGCGCTCGCATGGAGACTGAGTTCAATTCCAAGCCCAGGAAAATGACATTCTGACTGGGAGTCAGATTGTTTTTGCTCGCATTCACCTAGAACCCGAGGGATGTGATGTGCGCGAGCACCCGGCAGGTGTCCAGCGACACCTTCTCCTTCGATTTGGCTATGATGAGCCAATTGTCTATGTAAGTCAGAATTCTCAGCGCTGATAGTCTCAGGGGCGCCACGCCCACCTCCGCACACAGACAGAACGTTCGGGGACCCGAACGGAAGAACTGTGAATTCGTAACAAATGCCTTGGTAGGCGAAACGAAGATATTTCCTGTGTGGAGGGTAGATGCTTATGTGAAAGAAAGCATCTTTCAGATCGACTGATGTGAACCAGTCGTTCTGCTTTATGGCACAGGCTAGAGAGCCTTGTGTCACATTCTGAAATTGTATTTCCACAAATGTTTGTTCAACACTCGAAGGTCCAATATAGGGCGGGGGGCGCCAAGCCTTTTGGAACATGAAAATACCAGGAATAAAAATCATGGTTTATCAGATTGGGTGGCACCATCTGAAAACGCTCCCTTGTTAGGAGGGAGGGAATTTCCTCTTCCAAAATGTGTGAGGCGTTTTCTTCTGTGTGAGAAGAGAGAACGCCTTTGAAATGCGGAGGTTTTATTGCAAACTGCAGCTTGTAACCCTGGGTTACGGTACGCAAAAACCCACTTGGGTTTATTGACCGAACAGCCTTTATTGACTGAGTGAGGGGAACATAGTGTGGTGTCCACTGTCTATCAAGCAACAAACGTTTCGCGCAGTCGTTATGGAACACAATTATTCTTTTGCAGAATAATTCGATTGCAGCTGGTATGTCGACAAAGAATGCTTAATTTTATATTTTCCAAATGTAGCATTCGGTAATAGTTATGTTAGTTTAAGGAAAGTATTATTGCTTTAGATTGTGTTTAACATTAGTTTATTGACATTGTTTAGCCTATCTGGTGTTTATGGCAATGTAAATAAATATAGCATGTGTTATCCATTCAGATTTATCAGTATTTGTGGGTACAACTACAATATACATGTGGGTACAATGTACAAATGATGTGGGTATGTTCGAATGTACTTTTACAACAATTGTTTAGAACACGTAAAACTGCGCCGCATTATCACAACAATGAATTCGACATACAGGCAGAAACATATATGATAACCAATATAGTATTAAACCTTACTTTTCATGCAGTTAATTCATTTTTAATCATAATAAAAGTGTGATGAGGTTCAAGAGTCAGGAAGGAAGAAGACAGGGATAGGCACAACGCGCATTCACCGTGGCAACCGCGACGGCACAAAACAGTTCAAAAATGAGAGCTCGCATCCACCGGTTTTCTTTCTCTGCGTCCAATTTTCTCTCCATTCTCTCTCTCGTTCCAACGTGGCTTATAAGCGGACTCTCCACGCCGATCACTGCAATAAGACACAGGTGTTCGTCATTTGCACTTGACCTACTTGCGACCCGCTCGTCTTTCTCTCTCTCTCCCGTTACAGACCGCGCTGAACCACGCCCCCCTCGCCACAAAAAGTATGCCATTAAATGCAACATTTATAAAAATAGAACTTTACTGATCTTTACTTACGTCTGACTGATTTACATCCACGGTGGAATTTAAAATGACAGTTTCCATCATTCCACACTCCTTCACATCGTCATCAAGCTACGCCGCTGTTGTTTGGAATGTAGCGCCCTCTAGCGACAAAACTATTTAGCATATTGTACCTTTAAGCGCAGGCAGAAAAATAATATCCGCGGAGAGAGATACACTCTCTGTAACGGATTTATTTAATTTGTTTGTTTAAAAGTGTTATTTAGTTATGTGTGTGTTTTGTGTTGGGGAACACAGGGGCCTTCCACACACAACGTCCACTAAAAACACATGGGCTGGGCAGCCGCAACTGAGCTGTGTGAGCCCAGCTGGTTGATTTTTGAGGCGGGATTAACCGACCGTTGGTGGGAGACCCTGTGTAACGTTTCTCCCAATGGTCGAACAACAGGCAGGCCGCTTGCGTTCGGGGCCGCCTTCCTAGGAAGGCATAAATTGAAGGCCTCAACACGTAATCGTAACACATCAAGGCCCACAAGACCGTGTTAACAGTCTAGCGGGACGCTCCAGCCGCCTCAGACTGGGCGGTGGTCCCAGCGCTTACCCGTCGTAAATATTCCCATCCTGGTCGGTGGAGCTCTTTGGAGCTGGCCACACAATGTTGAGGCGAACGGGAGCTCGCTCACAAACTTCCAGGAGGATGGACTGAGGCAAAGCCGCGTGAGCGCTAGCCTAGGGAACGCTAAAAGGACCGCGTCATCCCCGTCGCCGGAACCGACCGGTTCGTCAACGAGAGTGGGGTTTTCCCGCGAAGATGTCCTCTTCAGGGAATGCGGATTGGGCTGATGTCAGCTCAAATATTTTAGAGAGGTGGCGCTCCGGGAGTCCCCCGGTAGCGTGTCATCATCACCGTGTCTCCCCTCTGAGTTAGAAAGGCCGAGCACGGCGCGGTGGGTTGTGCAACTAAAGGCCGGCTAAGTAAAAGCTACATGGGCAGCAATTACAATGACCGCAATTCTCCGGGTTCTCCAAAGCTTCTTGAGCGTGTTAAGCCCAAGCAGACCGCGCAGGACGAGAGGGTCCTTAGCGGCCAAGAGAGCACCACACGCGGCCGGGCAGGCTCGTCGTGATAGGCTGTTCCCCGGGGGAAGCGGCTGTTTAGACGGTCACATAGCCATGGGTGGGCCAGCGGTGAAGAGCTCGGAAAAATCCGTGGCGGGCAGCCATGTAAGGAGGAGCAGGTGAAGGACAGCGAGAGCTCGGGCGGCTCCGGATGCAAAAAACACAGTGGATAGGCTGAAGAAACGACTGTCACTCACGTCTGGCGGAGGCTGATCTGGCGATATGTCCTCCTGAAGACTCGAAAGTGAGCAGCGTAACGTTAATCCAACCGAACTGTGTCAATGCAGAGATCGAGAAGAAGCGAATGTCAACTGAGGAATAGCAGCGCGCCCAGCTGTTATATGCCCGTAGGTAAGGGGCTGTGGCCTTACCTGGCAGTGGCTGTGCGCTCCAGACTTGGTGCAATTGGATGCTTCTGCAGAGGTCAGATACGGATGCCCTTCCCATAGGTGGATCTCGAAACGAGATGATGAAAGAGAACAGTTCTGTACTTAAACTATTAAAAGTAGTTTCTGGATGTCCATCAGGATTTGTGAGGTATTCATTTCTTTTTTTCTTCAGTAATTATTGTTTTTTTAAAGATATATTGTAGTCCACAAAACATTACCAACATGCATAATTAATAACTGGTTGTCAATTAGTCACATTCCAGCTGAAACCAAAGTTTGATGCAACTAAGAAATATAGAAAAAAAAAAAGATAATTTTCCTTGCATCTGGTCCACTTGAATGTACAGTATTTATGAAGGTTCCAGCTGAAACCTTTATTATCTGTTCTGTTTAAAGAAACTAATATTTGCATTGCTTTATTCTCTGCTAACCACAGTTACTTTGTAATACCTACAACTTTCTGCATTTAATAAGGAAGGAACCACTTGCTTTGTGATTGTCTCTACTTTACTTTCCTATTGATTATATGGAACTCCATTAAGCTTAAAAAATGAAAGTAGGCTACAATTTATTTACTATATTTATTTTCATTCTTTTATTGACTCTTTAAAACCATTGTAATTCAAGCCTTTATTCTGCCTTAATAGGGAAGGAACCACTTGCTTTGTGATTCACTATGCATACTTTTAAGTGATTCAGAGTGGTTGAAAGATACATGTACATGCTAATACTGTGTGGTAACCAGTTAGGTTTTAAAATTACAGAAAGAAAAGAATGAATGAATTAGGAAAGCCTTTGGGGGCCATGGATGTCACATAACTCCCCTGCAACTAAAATGTTCCAAAAACATCATAGTATATGATTTACACACATAACACACATACACAAGGACACAACCTATAAGCTGATATATAAGTTCACACAGGATATCACATCAGTGTCAGGTGTGGGTTGATGGATAAGACAATGACTCAAATGCAGAGATCTTTAATGAGCTCAGAATTAAAACAAAACAAGCAATAAAAACTTCACTTAAAGGGATAGTTCACCCAAAAATGAAAATTCTTTCATCATTTACTCACCCTCAATTTGTTCCAAACCTCTATGTGTTTATTTGTTCTGCTGAACACAAAGGAAGATATTTGGAAGAAAACAGATCTCAATCCCCATTGACTTCCATAGTAGGAAAAAATACATACTATGGTAGTCAATGGGGATTGAGATCTGTTTTCTTCCAAATATCTTCCTTTGTGTTCAGCGGAACAAATAAACACATAGAGGTTTGGAACAAATTGAGGGTGAGTAAATGATGATAGAATTTTCATTTTTGGGAGAACTATCCCTTTAAGAATAGACAAGAGCACATGGTAAGGCAACAAACACCCACCCAGACCATGTGCACAGACAAGACAAAAGCATTAGGCAAATAAAACGAGATCATCAAAGATGGGATTCCCCACCATGTGCTTACAACAAAAGACAAAAAAAAAAAAAAAAAAATGGAAAAAAAATGGACCACGAGAATCTAGATCCCAACACTGATCCAGGCAGGACATTTGTTACAGTATTTGTTAATCTTTGTTAATGTTAGTTAATAAAAATACAGTATTAGTATTATATAATACTAAAAGTATTAGTAAATGTTTAAATTAACATTAACAAAGATTAATAAATGTGGCATAAGTACAGTTCATTATTAGTTCATGCTAACTAATGTAGTCAAGTTTGTTAACTAATGAACCTTATTGTAAAGTGTTACCAAATTTTTTTTTTAATGTTTGATTTTAGTTAAAGGTGCAATGTGTGACAATTTTGAGTATCTATTAACATGCAATATGACATCCATAACTATGTGTTCAGTGGTGTATAAAGAACTTACTTAATAAACCATAATGTTTTTATTGAGGCATTTATATATCTACATAACCGCGGGCACCCCCTTCTATGAAGGTCGACATAATTATTGTGACGTCATGTTTCTACCGTAGCCGACAGCGAACAAACAGCGTTAAAGAGCGCGTTTCGTCACTACCTTGAAAGAGAAGCCGCAGAAACAATAGGTTACTTTCGTAACCCCGGTTCTCTGATAGCATTAAGTGAGGTGTCTCACTATGGGATACGCCCCTTCCGCGTATTCCTCAGAAGCCCTATTACATTACGCCAGCCCCAATTGGCTGGCAGACGTGACGCTGTGTCTGGGAGTGGCTACCCCACCCCTCCGTATAAAACGGGCAACACAGCGTCATTACGACATTCAAAACAAGCACACCTCTTCCTCGCTTCACACAGCAAGGAGGGTGATCTGGTGAGACACCTCACTTAATGCTATCAGAGAACCGGGGTTACGAAAGTAACCTATTGTTCTCTTTCAAGCATACGTTTCGGTGTCTCACTATGGGATATCCTAACTCCCGTATTGCCAGATAGCCTGCCTCGAAGTCCCCTGCCAACCACAGCACCGCCTCCAGGCTGGACGAGTCATGAGTCATGACTCAACTTCCAACACTCAATACCGCATGTGCTAAAGTCTGAGCTGTAACATCCAGTTTATAAAACCTTGCAAATGTATGCGGCGAGGACCAACTCGCCGCTTCGCAAATATCCTGTATCGTGACTCCTTTAAAAAGAGCCCACGAAGTTGACATTCCCCTTGTTGAATGTGCGCGCAAACCAGCTGGGGGCACATGACCCTTACTGGAGTATGCCAGTGAAATCGCCTCCACTATCCAGTGCGACAAACGCTGCTTAGTAATCGGCTTCCCCGTACGTGGTTTCGCCCAAGATACGAACAGCTGATCACACTCCCGGAACCCTTTGGTTCTTTCAATGTAAATGCGTAAAGCACGCACTGGGCACAGCTCGTTTAGCTTTTGCTGTTCTGACGAAGCAAAAGGCGGTGGATAGAAAGCTCTTAACTCCAAAGGAGTGATAGCATTAACTATTTTGGGCATAAATGCAGGATTAGGTCTCAAAAGTACCCCTGCATCCCCGGGCATGAACTGTGTACATGCTGAATGCACCGAAAGTGCGTGAATCTCACTTACGCGCTTCGCCGAAGCCAAGGCTAACAGCAGCGCCGTCTTAAACGACAATATTTTCAAATCAATCTTGTCCAATTATGGCTCAAATTGGGGCATTGAAAGAGCATCAAGTACCAGTGCCAAATCCCATGAAGGGGAAAGCGGTTTTGAAACTGGTAAAGCGCGACGCGCGCCCTTCATGAACCTGCACAGTAAAGGATGCTGCCCAACGGTTTTATTATCAAACCCTATGTGACAAGCAGAAATAGCGGCCAAATACACTTTTATGGTTGAAAATGCTTTCCCTTGGTCTATCAGATCCTGTAAGAATGATAGAACAACTGCCACTGAACACTGAAAGGGAATCTCGTGCTTAGCCGCGCACCAGCGCTCAAACACGCCCCATTTGCATTCATAGAGAGATCTAGTCGACGAAGCTCTAGCATTCTGTATGGTTCTGATAACACTGTCAGATAGACCGGTTGTATTCAAATTGAACCACTCACTGGCCAGGCCCATAGTGCCAATCGTTCTGGGTGGGGATGAAAGATCTCCCCCCCTGCTTGTGACAGTAGATCTCTGCGTAACGGGAGAGACCAGGGGTCTTCGTACAGCATATGTATGATCTCCGCCAGCCAGTATTTCCCTGGCCACCTCGGAGCAATTAATATGAGCTTTAGTCCCTCCTCCCTCACTCTGTAGAGTGTTGGGGATATTAACGCTATCGGTGGGAACGCATATAGGAGAGTGCGGGGCCAATCGTGTGCCAGCGCATCTATCCCCAGAGGCGCGCTCTGATCTTTCAGGGAGAAAAACAGAGGACACTGAGCATTGTCGTGCGACGCGAACAGATCCACTGTCGCTCTGCCGTATATTTCCCAGATTTGTTCGACCACTTCCTTGTTCAATTTCCACTCCCCGTAAAGTGGATTGCCTCTGGACAGCAGATCCGCACCCCGGTTCATGACACCCTGTACGTGCGTCGCTCTCAGGGATGAAAGATTGGCATTGCTCCACAAAATCAGTTTGCGTGCCAGCATGTGTAAGGGAAGTGATCTGAGGCCTCCCTGGCGATTTATATAAGCCACAACTGTAGTGTTGTCCGTTCTCACGAGAACATGATGCCCTCTCAGAAAAGGGAGAAAATGCTTCACTGTCAGAAACACGGCCAGCATTTCCAGATAGTTTATGTGAAGATTGATCAGATGATGACCCCATCTTCCATTCACTATTCTGCCCTCGTAGATGCCCCCCCAACCGTACAACGAAGCGTCCGTCGTTATAACTTTTCTGGCTTGAACCACGCCCATGGGTACTCCTTGAACCAGAAAGGTTGGGTGTCTCCACTGGCGCAGTGCAAGAACTGCCTCTGACATCACTGTCACTCTCCTTCGGCAATGCCTTAATGGGTCCAGTCTCAGAGACGCTACCCAGCGCTGAAATTCTCTCATGAATAGTCTGCCTAAGGGAATAACTATTAGGGCTGAGGCCATCAGTCCCAATAATCTGAGGCATGTGCGGAAAGAGACATTTTTCCCCCTCCGAAATTCGGTCAGGCATCGGGTGAATTTTTCCACCCTGTCCCTTGACAGTCGTGCTGTGAAGGTCACCGAGTCCAGTGACAACCCCAGATATGTTATGGACTGTGCGGGAATCAGAACACTCTTTTCGGTGTTTAGTCTTAAGCCCAGTTTCTGTATGTGTTCCAGAAGCATGGTTGTGTGATTTCTCACTTCTTGTTCTGACTGAGCTGTCACCAACCAGTCGTCTATGTAAGTAGCGAGACGGATGCCCTTTTCCCTGAGCGGGGTCAGGGCCGCTTCTGTACATTTTATAAATACTCTTGGACTCAGAGACATGCCAAATGGAAGAACCAGGTATTCGTATGTCACTCCTAGGAAAGCAAACCTCAGGAATTTCCTGTGGGGTGGGTATATCTTTATGTGAAAATACGCGTCTTTCAGGTCGATCGATGTAAACCAATCGCCTGGGCGCACCAGTTTTAGGAGTGTAGAATGAGTGAGCATTCTGAACTTGTACTTCCTTAAGTATTTGTTCAGTGCACGTAGATCTAATATGGGACGAAGGGCACGAGTCCCTTTCTTTGGGACTAGAAAGTACCTCGAGTAAAACCCACTGTGGCTTTGCTCGGGTGGTACCACTCTTATCGCCTTTTTGTTCAACAGTGAATAAATTTCGTCCTGAAGAACATGTTTTAACTCTTCCCGCACATGAGAATGAATTATCCCTTTGAAGTGCGGGGGGAAGTGGCAAACTGCAGTCTGTACCCGAATTGTATTGTCTTTAATACCCAGCGGGACTGTGTGCACTCTCGCCAGTTGTTTATTTGCAGCGTTCTGGTGCCATCGTGTGGCTGAGTCACGAATGAGTTCGTGGTCTGTACTGCGCATGCGTGGGCACTTAGCGCTTGGACAGAGTCTGACTGTTTCATCACCTCTAAGGGATCGAAAGCTCCCCGAGGTGATGTTATAATGTGTTCTGTTAACATGTTTTGCAACATTTTTTGGGGGATTGTGTTTTGCAACATTCTCTGGGGGTACAGTGAAAACTTTATTGAATTTTGAACATCAAAAGTGCTTGTGACTAGTGGGTTGGTGTGCACCACTGCACCGTTTCTTTTCTTTTTCACCGCTCTGCTTCCCTGGCCCAACCGGGCGCTGTTTTCCCCACAGAACATCTTTGACGAACGCTGAACATGTGAGGGTCGGGAGCTAGCAAACTGGGGGGGGCTGTTGACTCCCTTCCCTGGTGAAGACCCTGTCAAACCGTCTTCTTCTTCCTCCTCGCTCCCTGAAGATGGGGATGAGGATGAGGTTGAGGAGCTGACTGGACCGTCTGAGCTGCTGCAGGCGGATAGTTCTTCCTAGGCCAGGCAGATCTCTGCTCCTGTGCACCGCTCTGACCCGCTGCATTCACGTTGGGTCTCTGCCGTTTCGGAATGCGAAAGTTGGGGGGTGGGCGGGCCGTCACCTGTGCGAAGGTCTGTCGGGGTGGCGGAGGTGGTGCAGTCTGCGTCTTTCTCGGCATACAGAGCTGCAGGGCCTCATCATCCCTCTTTTTCTCCTCGCATCTCTTTTGCATCAGTGACAGAGCTGAGCCGAAAATGCCATCTGCAACCACCGGTGCGTCTAGGATGGCTTCTTTTTCCCTGTCAGAGAGATTAGCGAGATTAAGCCATCGCCCTCTCTCCTGGATAACCATTGTGGCCATGGCTTTCCCGGCGGCTTGAACAGCGCATCTCTGAAGACGCAGAGAGAGATCCGTGACAACACAGATCTCTTCCCAGTGTGTCTGACCTGGCGTGGTAGTCACTTCGTCCTGCAGCTCCGCTTGGTATGCGGTCAGCAGAGAGATCGCGTTCATGGCCCTTACAGAGAGCGCAACTGCTTTGTAAGCACGTTCCGTCATGCTCGACTGGAAACGGTCAGCTTTAGATGGCAACGTCGGATTTGCAGCCGCCGTGCGCTTCGGTTGCAAGTGCGCGGCAACTAATGGCTCCATGGGAGGCATTCGGAGAAGGCCCTCCTTTTCCATCCCCTCTACATCCAGAACAGAGCCACCCTGCACGGGCATCTTGCTCGTGAACGGCTTGTCCTTCCACGTGACCGCGACCTCCTCCAGGAGCTCCGGGAAAACAGGAAGGAGCTGTCGTGCAGCCCGTTTTGCACTCGGCAGTCTCTTCCCCTCATAGCGAGACTTTGCCGTCTCTGCTACCACGGTCGGCCACGGAATATTAAGTTTTCCTGCAGCGCGTTTGCACACGTCCTGCAGATCAACACTGAGAAGCGGGGAGGATGGTGTCCTGTCCGCCTCTTCCGTGGATCCCGCCGCGGCGAGGAGTTGAGCCGGGTGCGCAGGCTGAGGGAGGAATGGAGAATCTTCGAAGTCTTCCTCTTCGTCAGAGAGAAGAAAATCCGATTGCCCCTCTTCCTCAAATTCGACCGCGTCCTCTTCCTCGTCCGTGCTGAGCAGACTGGAAAGAGGCATGCACGCGTCGAGCTGTTCACTCCAGGATAGAGCTGCCGTGGTGGGCAGTTCTACAGGAATGGATACCTGCGGAGTGGCAGCTGGTGCAGGGCTAGGAGTCATGAGGGGATCCTGGCCCGACAGGCTAGCTTGGCGTGCTAGCCTGCGACGAAGGCTCTTCGTGGTGAAGCGTGCGCAGTGTTCACACGTGCCGGGACTCTCGATCGCCAGTTGAGCATGTTTCAGCCCGAGACATGCAGAGCAGACCTGGTGTGTGTCTTTGCATGAGATCTTGTTCCCGCATGAACAGAGTCGCACAGAATCTCCCTCGCTAGCCTGGATAGTCTGCATTGCTGCAGCCATCTTGGTATCGAACAGTCCTTGCAATCGGCTGGGATGCTAATCGAAGGATGCCAGACGAAACACGGCGTGGTGGCCAGTAATTCGTCCAAGAGTTCGTACAAAGTTTCAAGGCTTCTAGGCTTCTGGTGTGAAGCGAGAAGAGGTTTTTGAATGTCGTAATGACGCTGTGTTGCCCGTTTTATACGGAGGGGTGGGGTAGCCACTCCCAGACACAGCGTCACGTCTGCCAGCCAATTGGGGCTGGCGTAATGTAATAGGGCTTCTGAGGAATACGCGGAAGGGGCGTATCCCATAGTGAGACACCGAAACATATGCTTGAAAGAGAACCTAGAGGAAGCTAATCATAAACACCGTGAGTAGTGACTTTTCCCTTGTCAGTGGTGTAAAATATGTAGTTGGATTGTTTCATGTAACTTAGTTCTTCTCCCTCGCTGTGTTGGCTTTGCTATGTGGGGATAAATGTGCTGGTTACGTTCGTGAGACAGCTGATTAGTACTCTTGTCATTGACCGTAAAACAGTAACAGGAATCACCAACCCGTCGATCTTGGAAGCATTTTAAGTCAATCGAGTTTCCAAAATCAGAGAAAAAAAGCCTATTGTGTGTAGTAAATGGTGTCTATGGGATGCGGAGGCGCACGCGCTGTTACAATCAAGTAATTTTTGCCGCACGCACCTTTGGGCTCATGCGGACGCGTCGAGTATAAACAAGGCTTAACGCTTTAACCAGCTCAGCCACAGTAACAGCTCATATTAGCCAGCTAAACTTTTACTTCCCTGTTAGAAAAATCTATAGTTGCATAGTTTCATGTGGTTCTTCTCCCTCGCTGTATTATGGGTTTGCTATGTGGGGGGAAATCATAGACATATACACTAGACGTCACCTTGGGGTTCTAAGCATGCGTCAAAACCGCCGCCATCTTGGAACAGGGGTGTTGTCATAGGAAGTATCTAGGTAACGCTGCTATCTCCACCTGTACTTCAAATTCATGGATGATGCCGGACTTTTGTGCTGCGTACGGATGTTCACGAACGAAATCTGAACTAGGAAGAATGTTTTAAAAACAATTTTTTTTTTATAAATTTCTCTTGACTCGATGATAAATACATGTCTGACTGTTGGAAAGAACCAAAAAACTAGAAAATCGCATTCATGACGATTTATGGTGATTTTATTTCCGTTAGACCTTTGCCTATACCTTGACGCTGATGCATAAAGAGGAGGGGCTCCCCTGTTCCAAGATGGCGGGTCTATTGACGCATTCGTTCCAAGGGGGTAATCCATCGACCGGAAGTTGAAGCCTCGCGGGAGCCGTCATCTTGTAGCAGAACTTCACTTGCGTTAGCAAGTTTTACATCTGAGGCGTTTAAAGACTCCATTTGTCCATTATTTATTTCTAAAGACACACGACAATGTATAAAGGGCTCCATTAAACTTCTATGTTACATTATGGCCCTGTAGAAACAGTTTTTGTAAAAATAGGCTAACGATTGCGTCATAACCACTCGACTAGGATATCCAGATCCACCAAAGGAGGCAGAGCATTTTCACATTTAGCTCCGAAGCTCTGGAATAGCCTTCCTGATATTGTTCGTTGCTCAGACTCGCTCTCCCAGTTTAAAACTAGACTAAAGACGCATCTATTTAGCCAGGCATTCATATAAATTTTTTATCTTACAGTTACTGTAAATTCGGCCTCTAGTTCATAAACGCCAGAGGAGAACTGGCCCCCGACTGAGCCTGGGTTCTCCCAAGGTTTTTTTTTCTCCATTGGGTGATCTGATGGAGTTTTAGGACACCATTGGGTCACTTGATGGAGTTTTTCGGTTCCTTGCCACTGTTGCCTTTGGCTTGCTCAGTTGGGGATATTCAAATTAATTAAACAATCATACCATTGATCAGCTCTACCAAACTTGGATGTCCTTTTTGGATGTTCAGTAATAAACAAACATTGTTGAGTTGTTTTGATTGATACTGTAAAGCAGCTTTGATACAATCTGTATTGTGAAAAGCGCTATATAAATATATTTGACTTGACTTGACTTCACTTGACTCTCTGTTGCGCTGTACAGAAATACCGTTCAGACAGGAGGAGAAGCTCGCAGGGCAATCAATGCATTAACTTAATATGGCGTACTGGCGTTACATTTTAAAATAAATACTATACAAAATACTTTGTCCTGCTCACTCACACCAGTGAACTCTTTGCTCAAGCTCGCCATCTCTGCAAGATTAACGTTGGCAGTTTTCACGCACAGCTACTAGAAGATTTACATCTGTCAGACGGGTTGCTCACGTCATCAAGCTTAGTTTGAGTCGGTTTGAGTCTGCGCGTCAGGAACGGAAGTGCTCAAAAATCGCTAAAAATGGGCTTCAACTGTCTCAACTGAGTTCCAATGAGATGGCTCTGTCCATTACTTATACTGTCTATGATTCGTTCCAATGAACTGCTGTAGCCAAGGTGACGTCTAGTGTATATGTCTATGGGGGAAATGAGCTGGTTACGTTCGTGAGACAATCAGCTGATTACTATTATTATATTATGTATTAAGACCCTTGATCCTCACCTGACTATGGCTTTGTAAACTTTATCCATGATGTGGTTTATAACGGACTGTGGTACAGAAACAGTGACGATGTTACACACTCTTGGCTTACACTGGCTCTCTGCTGTCTCAGACGACGATGTTTGTCCCGTTTTAGCCACCTTAGCTTCTTCGAAAGGGAGGGGTGAGCAGTGGGCTGAGCCCTTAGTGCAAACTCACAACCGAACCGCTAGATGTAGCTAAAAATCACACACTGCACCTTTAATTAAAATGAGCTAAAGCAACTGTCATTTGCCTCATTTTTATTTACATCACATGAAATGTAATTGGTAAAATATAAAGTTAGCTTAACCCATTTGTGTTGGGACTACATGAATAATTTTTGTCGCATTGACTGAAAAATGGGCAGTGGATTTCTATAGTTCACAGAATGCTTTGCATAGGGTTTCATCAGCAGAGTAAATGTTGAAATTAAGTGCTATTTTACTGTATGTGTTTTTAAATGTTTGACATTTAAAAGAATTTCTGTTATGTTGAAGTTTATGTGGTTAGCATTGTGCTGAAGATCAGTGGTTATATATTGCTACACAAGTGCAAACTGAATCTTTTCTCACTGAGTAATAACTGTAAAAATATTAGCAATACATAATTTCTCACTTGTTCATTAAGTTTGCATGATAGAAAATGTATGAACAGCCGTTGTTTATAGATAAAACAGTCTTGATCAGATTAGGCTAGTCCTCAAACTCAACACAGACTCTACATTTCACTAAAATGGTAGCCCCCAAAACTCAGACATACCAGAAAATACCAGTTTGCATGCTAGAAAATTAACATTTTGTATTTCTTCACATGATCAGCAGTAGCGATGTATACTCACTAGCCACTTTAAGTACACCTGTTCAACTGCTTGTTAACGCAAATGTCTAATCAATCAATCAATCAATCACATGGCAGCAACTCAGTGCATTTAGGCATTGACACGGTCCAGATGATCTGCTGAAGTTCAAACTGAGAATAAGAATGTGGAAGAAAGGTGATTTAAGTGACTTTGAAAGTGGCATGGTTGTTGGTGCCAGATGGGCTGGTCTGAGTATTTCAGAAACTGCTGATCTACTGGGGTTTTCCCTCACAACCATTTCTAGGGTTCACAGAATGATTCGAAAACTAGAGAAAATATCCAGTGAGCGCCAGTTCTGTGGGCGAAGATTTCTTGTTGATCAGAGGAGAATGACTAGACCTGATAGAAAGCAACATTAACTCAAATAACCACTCGATGCAACTGAGGCCTGCAGAAGAGCATCTCTGAACACACAAAACACAAAAACATTGCCCGAACTCTAGTCTCGATTTGCTGCGACATTCAGATGGTAGGGTCAGAATTTACTGTATAAACAACATAGAAGCATGGATCCATCCTGCCTTGTTTCAGTGGTTCAGACTGTTGGTGGTGTAATAGTGTGGAGGATATTTTCTTGCCACACTTTGAGCCCCTTAGTGCAAACTGAGCATCATTAAAGGGATAGTTCACTTTGAAATGAATTTTTGATATGTTTTAGCTTACCTCAAGGGCATCCAAGATGTAGGTGTCTTTCTGTCCACAGTATTTTCAATTTTTAGGTCAAACCGTTCTTGTCTGTCAGTCATATAATGCAGGTCTATGGGGTCCACCTCAAAGAGCATGCACAGAGAAGTCCAAATTAAACTTGTAAACACAGCCACGTCCAAGTGATCTGAGGTCGCGGGCGCTTCGGTCTTTTCCGGAAAGCACAGGAAGTTATCTCTCGCGCGTGTACGTCACTCATACAATTGTTTTATTTTATTTTTTTTAAATTGTTTTCTTTTACGACAGTTTAAACATCCAGGATAAGCTCAAATTAGTACCCTTTTAATTAGCCGTCTTACCTACAATCTCTGTTCTGTGTAAACAATGAGAGATCACTTCCTGTGCTTTCCGGAAAAGACCGAAGCGCCCGCGACCTCAGATCACTTGGACGTGGCTGTGTTTACAAGAGGTAAAAACAATATAAATACTGTTAGTTTTCTCACACAAACCGCTCGTTTCGTGTCTTAGGCCATCAATGTGTACTTACATTTACGAGTCATTAAATCATGTTTAATTTGGACTTCTCTGTGCATGCTCTTTGAGGTGGACCCCATAGACCTGCATTATATGACTGACAGACAAGAACGGTTTGACCTAAAAATATCAAAATTGAAAATACTGTGGAAACAAAGACAGAAATTTAGGACACATGCTGAGTTCACATAGTTGTTTATCTGAAAAACACTTCTACAGCCAGTTATTTTACTTTGAAATATGCGTTCCGTGTTGGAATGTCTGTTTTTGTTTTGGTCTGTGTGATCTTGTCCACTGCCAGTTCACCCAATAGTATTTCGACACCCCAGGATGCCAGTTGGCAGGAAAGACCGGATATAGGCTATATGCACGCATAACTTCCACCTTTGACGCAAGGCTGCTCTTCAGTTTCCGGTTGGGGAGATTATGGTTTTCCGGAGGAAAACGGGATTATGGCAGAATCTTCAAAATTTGCTGTCCTCCAGTCTTTGAAACAAAACTTTCATACTTTTAGATGTCATGTTATATATATATATATATATATATATATATATATATATATATATATATATATATATATATATATATATATATTATATATAAAATAACATATAGCGTTGTTGGTTATGTTACAGTGTCTGGTTTGTGTTTCCCCGGGTGTCCACTAGAGGTCTCTTCCCCATACTGTCACCATTCACTCTGGAACTGCATTCCCCACAATCCTTGTCTGTACCAATCACTGTTCATTGCACTCAGCTGTTCCCCTTCATCATTGTACCCAGCTGTTCCCTGTTCCCTCATTGTTAGTTCTTTGTTTTATACCCTGTTGTGTCAGTGTTTGGCATGGAGTCCTTGTTTGATGTCCGCGCACTTCCATGTTTCCATGCCTGTATTGTTTCATGTTTTCTGGACTGCCTTTGTTGGATTTTGACCTTTTGCCTGACTTGGATTATGATTACGGATTACCCCAATAAATTGCTATTGGATCTTACCCTACCTGTTTGTGTGCGTTCCGTGACAGATGGATTGTTAGGGCGATAGAAGGTCCATTATGGCCCGTTTCCACTGAGCGGTACGGTACGGTACAGTTCGGTACGGTACGCAATTATTTGCGTTTCCACTGTCAAAAGTTGTGAATGGTACCAAAAAGCCGAACCGTACCGTTCCACTTTTTGGGTACCCTTCCGTTGTGGTACCTAGCACAGTGGTACGGTACTAAAGGGTGGAGCTAGACTCACTGCAGAACGTTGATTGGTTGACAGAGGATCGTCACTTGCGCGTGCTACAAGGGGAATGACAACATTAGAAGCGCCATTTTTTAATATACAGTTGGTAATTTGCAGGGACATAATGATTTCCACCCCACTAAAGTAGTGTTGCAGGAGACATGGGAGAACGCAAGATTTAATGGAGATAATTTTAGTCGAGTAGGTAATGAGGTAGCAAAAGAGTTTGGAGTGTTTGATATGAAGTTGAGCCCTGCAGTTGTATATCCGATGGTGGCTCCATGGGTACTTGTTTGGCCAGATGTTGATTGGTATTTGTTAGAGTTAAAAAGGAAAGAAAAAGAGCAAATAGATTTGGTTAGAGCATTCAAATACCATATAATAAAAGATTATAAAGAATTCATACATGTATTTACAGATGGGTCAAAGAAACCTGAGACAGGAGTGACAGGATATGGGGTGGCAATACCTGCAAAAGGAACAGGAATTAATAGAAGAACATCAGATTTTTTAGGAGTATATACAGTGGAAATGGTGGCAGTGTTAGTTGCGTTAAGGTGGGTGGAAAAAACAAGGCAAGAAAAGGTGCTGATATGCTCCGATTCATCCTCAGTCCTTATGAGTTTAAGGTCTTTTCATTCTAAGAGCCGTCAGGATGTATTGTATGAAGTCCTTCAGTCGGTTACAAGGATAACAAATCAAGGAGGACAGGTACAATTTATGTGGGTTCCAGCACATGTAGGGGTGAAAGGGAATGAGCAGGTGGATGAATTGGCAAAGAGGGCTTTAAAGAAGGAACATATAGAAATGCAAATAAATATAAGTAAAGCGGAGGTCAAAAGTATTATTTGGGAAAAAACTAACCAAATGTGGCAAGAAAGGTGGGACAGAGAGAAGAAAGGAAGGCATTTATATCAAATTCAAAAGAGTGTAAAAATAAATAGGTTAGGTGGTGGGCACAGGAGAGAGGAAACTGTATTGACAAGGTTAAGGCTGGGGCACTGTGCTTTAAACAAATCACTGAAAATGATAGGAAAACACGAGACAGGCTTGTGTGAGTGGTGTCAGGAAGAGGAGTCAGTGGAGCACATAATTCTAAGATGTAGGAGGTATGAGGTACAGAGAATACTAATGAGGAATAAACTGAGGGAATTAGGGGTGCAGGAATTAACATTAAAGGGATTGTTGAAGATAGGTGACAGAGCACAGGTTAGAATATTGTTAACTTTTTTAAGGGGAACTGGTTTGTATGATAGGTTATGAGGATAAATAGGGATATAGGAAAGTGTGTAGGGAAATTAATGAATGTGAGTGTGTGTTTATAAGGTTTTTTTTTTTTTTTTTTTTTTTTTTTTTTTTTTTTTTATTATGTGGAAACTAGATTGTAAGCCTAATGTCTGATTCACACTCCGGAGCAGAAGGTGGCGGTAATGCACCAAAAGCTGGTTGCCAACCGCCGTTAAAAACAAAAAAGAAGAAGAAGAAGAATATACAGTTGGAATAAAATACTACGGTTATTATTTCACGAAATGTAGTTTTAGAGTTTTTCAGGCGAGAATGTAGTTGTTTAAAGCTCAAATCTGTGGTTTATTTATAATGGTTTATGATAATTTGATCCATTCCCGGCGATCACCGGACGCTCGACGCTCATGTTCGCCGACCTGAACAGCCTTTCCTCGGCTGGTCGTTCTGAGGTATGCCGCTGGCTCTGTAGCAGCTAGTGGTAATTCGTCTTGTGTATATCTAACGGGTGATCTTTGGTCTCGTGAATCGATAATTCGTTCCCTGGCCAATCGTTTTGGCTGAGGGCTAAGTGAAGTTTCATATATTTAGGCTATTTAACTTTTCCGTTGTAACGTTAACGTTAGACTAGCGCTGAATTTGTATTTTGACTGAATTGTTTGCTTTATTTCTTATTGTACAGCTCCTTGTAACGTTACCTTCTACTTATACTTTTATAATGGCTATTATTAATGAAACTGAAATTTAACAAAAAGAGACAGGATTGAGTTTTGTCATTATTTATTTTATTACAAGATTATCACTGTAATGTTGTTTATTGCATCATTTGTACGAATGCATATTGTCTGGAATATGTTTAATATTTTAAAATTTAAACGAAAAGATGCAAGGTTGTGTTTTATATTTCGTTTTGTTATAAATAGGCTAACGTTATACATGCAGTGAATAATATAATCAGGTCTATACATTGCCTGAATCACACTTGTGTGCCTATAATGTTTAAAATGTATTTAAATGAAAAAGAAAAGATGCAGAGTGGTGTTTTATAGCATATTTCATTTTATTGTTGCCTAAAATATACATGCAGAGTGAGCCGAGTGACGCTTTCAGAACGCGCTGTTCCATTTGCAGAATTACCGGACTCGCGTCCTCGGGAGTGCTTCTGCTGAGAACTTTGCGTACTTGGTATTGAGAAATGCCTAATGTCGGCATCTTCTTGTGATAAACATGCCGAGAAGCAGGGACAAGTTCTGCTGTATGCCATCCATTTGTGTTTACTTTCTTGGTGTCTCTTTCTTCTTCGCGCGAAAATGACGTTGATCGCTTATTTCCAGCAAGCGCCACGCCTATCAAGTAGGGTACTGTTGGCAGTGGAAACGCTAGCCGGATCATGGTTTACTGACCCGACCCGAACCGAACCGTACTGTACCGTACCGTACTGCTCAGTGGAAACGAGCCATTAGTGCTAAACCATTTAGTGCTTTATAGGTCATTAGTAATTCTTTGTAATTGATACGGAACTTAATAGGTAACCAGTGTAGAGATGATAAAATTGGTGTGACATGATCATATTTTCTTGACCTAGTAAGAACTCTAGCAGCAGCATTTTGCACTAACTATGAAATATGATTTTCGAAAAACAAGTTGCGGTCTAGTATAACACCCTGGGCCCGTATTCCTAAAGAATCTAAGAATCCTTTTAGAAAACTCTTAATTTAGCTTAAAAACTTTTAGGTAGGAGTCTTATGGCGCTTTTCCACTGCATGGTACGCTCGGTTCGGTACGGTTCGATTCGGCGCGGAACGGTTCGGTTCGGCTTCGCTTTTCCACTGCGTGGTACGACTCGGTACGGGACGGTTCGGTTCGCTAGCTCGGTTGCTTTTCCACTGCAGTTAGTACCCATTCAAAGTGGGTGGGACTGATCGTTACACTGTTTGTAGGTCCGGTGATAGCCGTGTGCGGCTAAGAGCTGAGCTAGCTGCTACTTCTTGGAACACTTTTTCATTCTGTTTTGCCCCATCCAGCTCTCGCTGGACCCGCTCCTAGGCAACCAACGAGAGGAACGTCTGCACCTCGACCACGATTCAGCCATTTCCTTTTTAAAGTGTTGATCTCTTCTTTTTTTTCAAGTAAGTAAAACACAGGTGCTACCGTGTTGGCTGTTGTCTACTGGTTATATGACTCTGTATAGCGGGTTTAGTGTCTCGTGTCGCAAATCCAATGACGCTGGTAGTGACGATTCTGTCTGTCTGACCAATCAGTGATCTGCAGTGTTTCACGTCACATTTTAGTACCGGTACGGTACGCTTGGAACCTCAACAGATCAGGTACCATTAAAGCGCGCCGAAGCGCACCGTACCGTACCGTACCATGCAGTGGAAAAGCACCACAAGTGAGCCGTACCGAACCGAACCGTACCGTACCATGCAGTGGAAAAGCGCCAAAGCGTGCCGTACCGAACCGAACCGTACCGTACCATGCAGTGGAAAAGCGCCATTAGCTTAAGAGCGATTCGGGATCGATCTGAGAGCAACTCTGAGTAAGGAAAAGACAAAAACTTTTATCTTAGTGAGGAGGCGGGGTTGACCCCGTTGCTATGTATGACACAATCTTTTGAAGACTGTGATTGGTTGGTTGTCCAAGAAGGAAAAAAATAGTGATTTAAGTATTCAGGTGAAACTGGAAAAATTAGAATATCGTGCAAAACCTCATGTATTTCAGTAATTAAAATTAAAAGATGAAACTAATATATTTAGTATATATAACTATAAACATATGCATGATTATACTTTTCAGAGGACTGACATTTCTGTGTTTAATAATAATAATAATAATAATACATTTTATTTCAGGGCGCCTTTCAAGACACCCAAGGACGCCTTACAGAGCAAATTTAAAACAGAACATTAATACTAGCCCAACAATAATATCATTTGTAAATAAAAAAAAATTAAGTAAAATGAAATCCCGATGAAAATCTATGTTGAATAAGCTAATCTAAACAGATGAGTTTTAAGTTGAGATTTAATTTAAAGAAGAGAGTCTAGGTGACGAATGTGAGGTGGGAGAGAATTCCAAAGATGTGGAATGTTTAAAATTATTTTTTATTTTTTTTATTTCATGTAACATTCTAATTTTCTGAGATTTTGAATGTTGGGGTTTTCATAAGCTGTAGTTAATCATCAAAATAATAACTTTTGCACGATATTCTAATTTTTCGAGTTTCAACTGTAGGGTCCATTTTAAGCCTTCACTTTGAAATTACATGCATCATTTTTCCTATTTGACCGTTTACACACACACACATAGTATATATGTGTATATAAATCCTTTTTTTATTTACAATGCTGTTTATTTCCTATAAGGTATTTGTTTGGCTTATAATGATAAAAATGGTTCCACTCTTTCCAATAACACTAATTACTGACGTGTCTATTTAAGTGGTGGTTTGAATGTTGGTTTTAATGTACCAAACTCACTGTCATCCATTGTCTGCCACGCATTTCTTCTCTCTCTTCGTCTTTTTGCCATTTTCTCCTCTGCTAAAGAAACTCTTAAGCCTCTTAAAAGTCCTCGTCCGTGCTCCTAACAATTTTGACCTTAAGACCTCTTTTAAGGGTTAAGATGCTTTCTGAATGACTTTTTTCTTTAGGATTTTTTCTTTAATTTTAAGAGTAAACGCCCACATTTCTAAGAATTTTCTTAGAATTGTGTCACTAGGAGCTACTTTTTGCAATAAGATTCTTTGTGAATACGGCCCCTGGTCTTTTACTGTAGTGGATAACATGACATCCTTCTAAATTAAAGTTGTATTGTACGAGGTTTTGTGGGTAGTTTTTTTGGACCAATAAGTAATAACTCCGTTTTATCTGAATTTAATAGCAGGAAATTACACATCATCCAGCATTTTATATCTTTAAGACACTCAATTTAGATGAGTTAGTGTTTTCATCTGGTCGTGATGAATAATCATCAGCATAACAGTGGAAATTAGGGCGGCAGTGGCTCAGTGGTTCATGCAGATTGTCTGCAAACCGAAAGGTTGGTGGTTCAATCCCCGGTTCCACCTGACCAAGTGTCGAGGTGTCCATGAGCAAGACACCTAACCCCAACTGCTCCCGACGAGCTGGATGGCGCCCTGTATGGCAGACACCGCCGTCGGTGTATGAATGAGTGTGTGAATGGGTGAATGTGAGGCAAATGTAAAGCGCTTTGGGGGCCCATTGGGTCTGTGAAAGCGCTATATAAATGCAGTCCATTTACCATTTACCAAATTAATTCCATGTTTTCTTATAATATTACCAAGTGGGGACTTCCGCTTCCGGTCGCATGGCGTGAGTAGAGCAAGAGACCAGCTCCGTGAAAATTTTATTAAATTTTATTTTCCAGACCACCTAATTTCAAACAAACTGAACCACATCGTCCGTGTTATTAAAATGTCTCAAAGGAAAGGCAGACAATACACGCAGACGACTATAGAGGTTGAGTCTCACGCCGACACCGCAGGAAAAAGTGAAGGTGCTAAATCTAGCGGAGCTGCGGGGCTAACCGAAGAAGGCCCGATTTCACTAGGCAGTTTGCGTGCCGAGCTGAGATCAGAATTCAACTCATACGGAGACACCATGCGATCATTTCTTAAAACAGAAATAGAGGGCCTTGGCAAAGAAATACGCGACGAGATCTCATCCTTACGGGAGACAACCAAAGCGGACATGAAAATTATTCGGGACGAGCTAACGGAAAAGGTTGAGAGACTGTTTTCAATGCAGGCAGAAGCAGCTAACGTACAGACGGGCATGGAGCAGTCCCTCAGCGACACTTCTGACAGGCTCACGGCTTTAGAGAATTCGTGCCAATCTCTTGCTGCTGATCATAAGAAACTTCAGGAAAAATGCATCGATTTGGAGAACAGGAGCCGCCGCCAAAACATCAGGATACTAAACGTCCCAGAGGGGTCTGAAAACAACACGCCAACCGCGTTCGTCGCCAAGTTTCTGTCCAAAGTGCTTGGTGAAGAAAACTTTGACGGCCCCATCCTTATTGATCGTGCCCACAGAAGCCTTGCCCCAAAACCACGTAACGGTGAACGGCCCCGACCCATAATCGCCCGCCTTCACTACTACTCGGATAAAGAAAAGATTATGTCATTGTCCCGGTCCAAAAGCAAGCTGTTCTTCGAGGGATCACAGGTTCATATATTCCCCGATATGAGCCCAGAGGTAGGACGACAACGAGCAGCCTTTAATCAAGTAAAAGCCAAACTACGCGACGCTGGAATCCAGTACAGAATGTTTTTCCCTGCCAAACTGGAGATTACAGCCGGTGGTTCTAAAATGTCTTTCACCGACCCACGGGCAGTGGAGAAGTTTATTGACCGCAACAAATCATCATCAATGGAGGAGCATTGATCGTAAGAACACTAATTTGGACACTTGAATGTGGTAATGCAATGGCCTACTACACGAACTGAATAACTCTCAACCAGGTACCCAAAAAGATGTGAATCCTTTTACCATTTATTCATTTTATTTTTACTTATTTATTCTTACATTCATTTACTATTGTATAGATAGATGTGTATATGTACGTATGTGGTATGTATACACATATATATTTATATTTTTTTATTATCTTTTATTTATTATTATTATTTTATTGATTTATTATTATCATTATTTTATTATTTTTATTATAATTCTTTATCACATCTATTTGCTTCAAATTTAGGGAACTCTGGTTACGTTAGACAGATACTGGCCAAAATATGGTTAAGAAGGTCTGGAAAACGAAATTGGTTTAACTTTTTTTTTCTTCTTTTCTTAGGAGCTTAGTGTTAAGTCAAATGTTCACATACCTCTCTGAGTGTATAAGCAATCTTTCTTTTGGGAATATGCGTTTCCTCTGTAGTTCTGACAGAGCTGCTAGTTCAGGGAGGGAGCAGGGTTTGAGTTTAATGACTTTGGTTTGTTCTGTGTTTTTACCTGCACTACAATTTAATATAACTTTGATTTTTATTGGAGACTGTCCAAAAAAACAAAACAAATTGAGTATTTTTTTATTTTTCCAACTAAACAGTTATAGCTAAAAACAATATGTTAGACTCATCTAGTCACAAAAACTTGGTCAAAATTATTTCCTGGAATTGTAAAGGACTCAATGGACCTATTAAACGGGGAAATGTATTGACACACCTTAAAAAATTGGAGATGGATATCGGGTTTTTACAAGAGACACACTTGAAAGATCAGGATCATAAACGGTTACGAACTAAATGGATTGGTCAGATATTTCACTCCAATTTCCCAGTAAAAAACAGAGGCGCAGCTATAATTATTAGAAAGGCAATTCCCTTCTTCGCATCAAAAATAATATCTGATTCTCGAGGACGATATGTTATTGTTACTGGAAAATTGTACAATAAACCAGTTACTCTAGCTAGTGTATACGCCCCCAATGTGGATGATGAGGCCTTTATTACCTCTTTCTTTACAGCATTACCTAATATGGACTCTCATAAATTGATTATTGGGGGAGATTTTAATCTGGTATTAGACCCAACAATTGATAGGTCATCACAAAAACCATCCAACCTATCGAAATCAGCTAAAGCCATTCATACCCTCATGAATACCTATAAATTATTTGATCCATTCAGAGTTTTATCTCCCAACACGAAGAAATATTCTTATTTCTCTCCGGTTCATCATTCATTTTCTAGAATAGATTTCTTCTTAATTGATTATGCATATTTAACAAACATCAAACACTGTGATTATGAAGCAATTGTGATATCTGACCATAGTCCAGTATCATTCCACATAGAGATGGGACATGACCCGACAACCAAAAAATGGCGGGTTAACAATGCTCTTTTATCTGATAATAAAGTAATAGAAGAACTGCAAAAACAAATCGATATATTTTTACATACAAATGATGATCCAGAAATCAAAAGATCCACCTTGTGGGAAACATTTAAAGCATATATGAGGGGCCAGATTATTTGCTTGAATAGCTTGAAAATAAACAACGAAGGGAAAAGGAGTTGAAAATGACCCAAGAACTTAAGGAAATTGACAGAGTTTATGCTAACTCCCCCACACCTGACCTTTATAAAAGAAAACAATCATTGCAGACTGAACTCAATTTACTATACACAGCAGAAACGACTAAATTCTTGACACAATTAAGACACAAAAATTATGAATATGGGGAAAAGACAGGCAAACTATTAGCCCAGCAAATTAAAGAAGAAACAGCGTCAAGATTAATTACAGAGATACGAACAGGTTCTGGTCAGACAACCACCAATCCCAAAATTATAAATGACACATTCAAGAATTTCTATTCTAAATTATACTCTTCAGAATCCAAAAATGATCCAAACTTTATAGAAAATTTTTTTGATAACCTTCAGATACCCACTATAAATCTAGAAAACAAAAAATTATTAGAACAACCTATTTCAAACTTAGAAATAAAACAAGCTATACAAAGTATGCAAAACTCTAAGTGCCCTGGCCCTGATGGTTACAGTGTTGAATTTTACAAGGCTTTCATAGATCAAGTCTCAATACTTCTTTTAAGTGTCTACAATGAAGCATTGACCACAGGGTCTCTACCTCCAACGTTATATGATGCATGCATCTCTGTAATCCATAAATCTGGCAAGGACCCTCTAGAACCAGGTTCATATAGACCTATAAGCCTTTTGAATGTAGATAACAAAATTTTGGCAAAGATCTTAGCCATGCGTTTGGAAAAGGTCCTTCCAACTGTTGTGTCACCAGACCAAACTGGATTTGTTAAAGACAGGCAGTTGTTCTTTAACATCAGGCGACTGTTTAACATTATCTACACTCAAAATCCAAACAAAGAAATATCCGAAATATTGGTCTCCTAGATGCCGAGAAGGCCTTCGACAGGGTCGAGTGGGATTTTCTTTTCTCGGCCCTGTCGAGGTTTGGATTTGGCCCCTATTACATTTCTTTAATTCAGCTGCTTTATGCTCAACCTAAGGCATGTGTTCAAACAAATAATATGGACTCTTGCCCTTTTCCTCTTCACCGTTCAACACGACAAGGCTGCCCTTTATCCCCCTTGTTGTTTGCGCTAGCCATAGAACCTCTTGCTATTTTGCTGCGCTCTACAGAGGACTATAAGGGGATTGTAAGAGGAGATAAAGAACATAAAGTGTCCTTATATGCGGACGATCTGCTTCTATATATTTCAGATCCATCTCTGTCTCTACCAAAAATTATGACCATGCTATCGGACTTCGGTAAAGTATCAGGATATAAAATTAACCTGTCAAAAAGCATACTGTTTCCGATCAGCTCTAGAGCAAAAGATCAAGTACACACGCTCACACCTTTTCCCTTCGCTGTATCAGATTGTTTTAAATATCTGGGAATAAGTATCACACGGGAAATGTCTGGCCTCTTCAGCAAAAACTTTATGAACCTATATAAACAGACGGAGCAACAAATCGAGAGGTGGTCTAATCTCCCGATCTCTCTCGCTGGCCGAATTAATATTATCAAAATGAATGTTCTACCAAAATATTCTTTTTTATTTCAGTGTGTTCCAATTTTGATTAATAAGAAATTTTTTACCAAAATAGATTCTTTAGTTGCGTCCTTTATTTGGAATAAAAAGAAAAAATCCTTTTTACAAAGACCCAAACCCATAGGAGGAATGGGATTACCCAGCTTCCGGCTCTATTATTGGTCCTGTAATATTCGATGTATGTCATTTTGGAATGGATCTCTCAAACCTGATTGGGAACAGATGGAAATTCAAGCTTTTTCTCCTAATACATTGACATCATTGTTACATTATACCTCTGATCTTTCTAAATTTAAGGCTCAGAATCCGGTTGTATCTCACTCACTAAAAATTTGGTCTCAGATCAGAAGATATTTTCAGTGGAATCAATGTTCAGTCCTTACACCAATAACTGGTAATCAAGCACATAAGCTGTTTTCTGGTCAAACATTTCAACAATGGGACCTTAAAGGAGTGCACACAATTATAGACCTCTTCCTTGACAAAATATTTCCAACATTTGAACAATTAATACATAAATTTAATATTGATAACAAAGACTTTTTCAAATACTTGCAAATACGCAACTTTACTAAAGCAACATTTCCCTCTTTTCCCAATCAACCTGAAGTAGATCCTATGACCAATGTATTACTGAACAACCCACTCAAAAAAGGATCTATTTCTAGAATATATAATTACCTTTCACAGATAGATTGTACAACTACACTTGATCATATAAAAGATGCTTGGAAGGAAGACTTAGGAATAAACATCACAGACGACCAATGGACCGAAGCTCAAGAGCGAGTTCACTCCTCTTCAGTTTGTATCAGACACGGTCTGCTGCAGTTTAAAATCCTACACCGATTGCACCTTTCCAAACAAAGACTGTCCAGGATGTTTCCAGAGGTGGATGCCTCTTGTGAACGTTGTGGCTATGCCCCTGCTTCACTGGCACATACATTTTGGGACTGTCCCCACATCACCCTCTATTGGTCTAAAATAACTGAGACTTTGTCAGCAATTTTAAATGTTAGACTCCCAGGAGATCCAGTAATGTCACTATTTGGTGTTGTACCTACAGATATACATTTGAACCACTCACAAATTACTGTATTGTGTTTTGTGATGTTGCTAGCCAGACGTCGAATTTTATTAAACTGGAAAAACAAAATTCCTCCTTGTCATCAAAACCTTCTTAGAGACGTAATGCAATATTTACATTTGGAAAAAATTAAATATTCTTTAAGGAAGAAAGAACAAACATTTTACTCAATTTGGCAACCTTTTATTAATTATTATAATAAGTAAGTTTGGATAGCCCTCCTAATGCCTGATTTGTTGTATTTCTCTTTAATACTTCAAGTGTGTGCAGGTTTTTTTTTTTTTTTTTGTTGTTGTTCTGTTATGTTTTCTGTTTACATTCATGCATATATAAATTGTATATATGTAAGTAATTTGTGAAAAATTGAAAAATGGTAATAAAAATAGTTGAAAAAAAAAAAATATTACCAAGTGGCAGCATATATTGAGAAGTCTACTGACGTTATCTTCGATTTTTCCCCATTTACAGTTTTTTACAGTCGCTAGGACACATTTCTCAATACTTAGGTCACTTTTTCAAAACTCTTCACACAGTGAGCACAACAGAAGTATATGTGGGCTAAACTGTGGATCATTTATCATTGCTTTGGCACAAAATGTATTCAATGACTAAATCTTTCAAATTACATTAATTATTTTTCTCACTTTGACACAACAACCGCCAAAACTCTGTGTACTTACAGGCCAATTTGCACATGCTTACATACTGTTTTCAAAACTGGTAAACTTAACAATAACATAATACAAAACTGAATATGACAGCAATTTGCTACATTTCTAATATTGTAATGAAATATATTTTGAATCTAAAAATTAAATGCTATAAAAACAATTGGACTAACCACAGCTGATTTTGTATCGGTGGATGGTGTGTATATAAATTATTGTATTTTGGAATAGACTACATGTCTGATTCATTCCAGTAACACATATTGCAGTGAATTATAAACAGAGTGGTGTACTTGTTTTACAGAAGAAAACATTGTATAATGCTACCTGTTGTCAGTGTTTTTTTGGTCATTGTTTTATGGGTGACAAAGTGTGTTTGTTGTCTGCCAACCTTTGCTAGTGTGATGGAAGAATGTGTTGATTTGAGACATGTATGAAGTGATTTGGTAGTTTTAGTGCATTTTGAAAGTGAAATGAACTGCTGTGCCGAGCTGAAAGTTGGTTTGGAGAACTGTGTGAAGAGTTTTGAAAAAGTTACCTAAGTATTGAGAAAAGTGTCCTAGCGACTGTAAAAAACTGTATTATATCGCAATCGCAATATTGACCTTAATAATCGCAATATGACATTTTCCCCAAATCGTGCAGCCCCATGTAATAAGGTCATGGTCAAGGTAGTTTATTTGTCATTACAATAACAGGTTATGTAATGAAATGCTTAGATCCCACCCTCCAACGTTGCCGATAAAATCATCCTATCACATCCACATAGATAAATAAAGAAATATACTAACAGTAAGATAAATATAATAGCCATAGATACATACAAACATGGTTCGAATTATGTGGGAGCCAGTGGGAGCTGAGCGCCCATAGAGAGAGGATGAGCTCCCATGAAAGCAGTAAAATCCTACACCTGTGGGGGCTCTAAAAATCATCAGCACCATTATGTTAAATTACAAATAAAGCACTTTTCCCTTCAATAATTGAGGCATATTTGTTAACCCTTTCGCACGTACGTTCACAGCGGTGTGATTAGAACAGTCAGTGATCAACTGCTAAATTAAAAAGTGCTTTCACGCGTTGGCTGGCGCTCAGCCAGAGACAGACGCGCTCAATATATCACAACTATTCAATGTTTTCAACCACATAATGTTTATTTTAGGTTTCAGACATTTAAATACACATAAGTAGCTACTAGCAAAAAACTTATTTGGGGGGACGCTAGGTAGGCCCCACCAATATTTTAGCGAACTCCTTTCAGGGTTTTCCTGCATGGAATTACGAGGCAGCCGCCTCCGGCTCTCGACAGAACTTGGATAGACAGTCACATGCAGATACACTTTTTCCACCGTGACGGTTCTGCTGCGAGTTCCCGGCCTGTGTCCATTCTCAAACCGTATAGTTGCCAATAGTGCTGCGCGGGTCGGGCGAGCCAAATAATAAAAAAAAATAGCCTACATTCAAATTAATCGAGGATGGATGACAGATAAATCATTATAATGTGTTGATTTTAATAAAGACACAGAACTCTCATCATGGTAAAACGCAATGAGCGTCACTCTTTTACTTCAACAATGTAATTCTCTTTAGAGAAAATCAATCAAGGAAAACATATAAGGGCATTTACTACAGTTGAAATTTTTCAATGTAAATTATTTTTATTTGATTGGTAACAGCCTACTGTCTTATTATTCTGATTTAATGTATTGATCAAATGAAGGAATATTTTAAAAGAAAGATGGAGCATATGGCTACATAAAATTAGAGGGAAAAATGCCCTATTTTAAAGGTAAAAAAAAAAATCTGATAAGAGTGTTTGCCAACAGTGATGTAATGAAATATTCACAATTTAACTTTAAAGGGAGTAAAAAGCCTCTGTTTAGGATATTAAGGAAATGTCTACATAATAGAAAACAGTTCATTCAGGGAAAAAATGTCACATCAAAAACTTCTACAGTCAAACATGGTGTTCCTCAGGGCTCAGTGCTGGGACCACTGCTCTTCATCATTTACATATTACCTCTTGGCAACATTCTCCGTCACTTTGGGATCAAGGTTTATTAAAATTACAGAAAGAAAAGAATGAAGGAAAACCTTTGTCACATAACTCTCCTAACCCTACCCAAATGTTCCAAAAACATCACTAAGTATATGATTTATAAGCTGTTTCCCTCATGGGGACCAAAAAAAAAAAAACCCACAAGGATTTAAATAAATTTCGTCATAATGTAGGGTTTACCTGAACCAAACACGCATATATACACCCACACAACCTAAGCTGATATAGTATAAGTTCACACAGGATATAACATCAGTGTCAGGTGTGGGTTGATGGATGAGACAATGTCTCAAATGCAGAGAGCAATGGGTCTTTAATGAGCTCAGAAATTTAAAATATAAAAACTAAGTAAATAAGACTAGACAAGAGCACAGGGAACAAACACCCAGACCATGTGCTCATAATGGACAAGACAATACAAGACAAAAGCATATGGCAATTGAAACGAGATCAACAAAGATGTGATTCCCCACCATGTGCTCACAACAAAAGACAAAAAAATGGAGCACGAGTATCTGGATCCCAATACTGAACCAGGCATGAGCGCCAGGATTCAGACATCATGTCCCAAACACATGACACACCACACAAAACAATATGGTAAATCTTTACAATAAGGTTTATTAGTATAACATGAACTAACAATGAGCAATACATTTGTTACAGTATATTTGTTAATCTTGTAAATGTTGCATAAGTGCAGTTCATTATTAGTGCTAACTAATGTAGTCAAGTAATGATAACTATAAAGAACCTTATAGTGTTACTGTTAACAAAAATATATATATTTGTTTTAATGTTTGATTTTAGTTAATTAAAATGAGCTAAAGCAACTGTCATTTGCCTCAATTTTATTACATCACATGAAATGTAATTGGTAAAATATAAAGTAAGCTTAACTCATTTGTGTTCGACTACATTAATCATTTTTGTTGCATTGACTGATACTGGGCAGTGGATTTCTATAGTTCCAGAATGCTTTGCATAGGGCTTGATCAGGAGAGTAAATGTTGAAATTAAGTGCAATTTTATGTTTTTAAATGTTTGACATTTAAAAGAATTTATGTGGTTAGCATTGTGAAGAGTAGTGGTTGTGGTTATATGCTACACAACTGCAAACTGATGAATATTTTCCCACTGAGTAATAACTGTGAAAATGTCATCAATACGTAATTTCTCACTTGTTCATTAAGTTTTGCATGATAGAAAAGTTATGCACAGCCATTGTTTATAAAGCAACAAACAGTCAGATTAGGTCAGTCCTCAACTACCACAGACTCTACGTTTCACCAAAATGGTAGCCCCCAAAAATCAGACACACCAGAAAATACCAATTTACATGCTAGAAAATTAACATTTTGTATAACATTTTTTTCCCTCATAACCATTTCTATGGTTTACAGAGAATTTTCCAGAAACTAGAGAAAATATCCAGAGAGCGGCAATTCTGTGGGCGAAGATTCCTAGTTGATGCCAGAGATCAGAGGAGAATGACTAGTCTGATTTGACCTGATAGAAAGGCAACAGTAACTCAAATAACCACTCGATACAACTGAGGTCTGCAGAAGAGCATCTCTGAACACACAAAAACATTGCCCGAACTCTAGTCTCGATTTGTTGCGACATTCAGATGGTAGGGTCAGAATTTGCCGTAAACAACATAGAAGCATGGATCCATCCTGCCTTGTTTCAGCGGTTCACTGTTGGTGGTGTAATGCTGTGGAGGATATTTTCTTGCCACACTTTGAGCCCCTTTGTGCAAACTGAGCATCATTAAAACACCAAAGCCGACAATGGTATTGTTTCTGACCATGTCCATCCCTTTATGGACATTTTCTGAAGGATACTTCCAGCAGGATAACCCACCAAGTCACAAATCTCAGATCATCCCAAAGTGGTTTCTTGAACATGGCTGATTCTCTATACTCAAATGGCCTCCACAGTCACAGATCTCAATTCAGTAGAGCATGTTTGGGATGTGGAGGAACGGGAGATTCTCATCATGGGTGTGCAGCTGACAAATCTGCAGCAACTGCTTGATGCTATTGGACCAAAATCTCTGAGGAATGTTTCAACCACTTTGTTGAATCTATGACACAAATAATTAAGGCAGTTCTAAAAGAGAGTCCAACATGGTACTAGCATGGTGTAAAGTGGCCAGTTTTATTTGTAATATAAATACTGTATCAGAAACGCACATTTTGCCCCCTTTATGAAACCTTTGGCAGTCAGTTCTCAGCATGTTGGACATGTCTGTACTGCTCTCAGTTCAGTGTACTATTGGAGTAACTGGAGCACTGAATGAGTTAGCAAAAAAAATGGCATCATAGGATAATATACGTCGGTTTCTTGTGGTGGCAGTAGTTCCCATGGAAGATTCAGGTTTAATGTATGCAATGGAAAATGGACTACGTCTTTAATGTCCACCACTTGGAGTCGTAAGCGGAAACTGCTGTGCATTGCGGTGATGCTCAGGAGTTTTATTTGGAAAAGCATCGCCGAGTGAAGACAAGGAGCTGTTAATGGGTAGGCCTACTGCTGCGACAATGTCACATGGGGGCAGCAATTTATTTATTTTTATTTTTAAATCAATTTGATGCATCTCGCTGGATTCTTCAAAATACCTTTTTTTTTGTATTCAGCAGAAGAAATTTATACAGGTTTAATAATAATAATAATTTGTTATATTATTATTAAACCTGTATGAATTTCTTTCTTCTGCTGAATACAAAAGAAGATATTTTGAAGAATCCAGGGTTGAGGATGAGTGAATGATGACAGAATCTTCATTTTTGGGTGAACATTTGATCGTGCTTTAAGTGTAACAACAATTTATTTATATTTGACAACTTTTTTATGTTTAACGACTGACATTAATACAATACACAAAAACAATATTTTTTATTCAATATAATATTACCAACAATAACAAATCCACTTAAATATTATTAAATAGCATAAAACCGAAAAAATCTAAAATTTTAAATTAACCTAATCTCTTACTGTTAACTGCTAGTTTGTTAGTCGTAGATATTTGCAGCGCACCTGCGAGTTCTAACATATTAGCACAGACCACAGATCCTATCACTGTTCTGAAGTACAACCATTGTTTATAGATAAACTAACAACTAGTCTTGATCAGATTAGGCCAATCCTCAACCTAACCACAGGCTCTGCACTTCACTAAGCCACCAAAACTCAGACAACAGAAAACCCTTTTAAATTCCAAATTAATGACAATAAACACTTACCAATCTATCTATATATAAATCTTCTTCATCAAAAAAACAAATGACACTTCTACAGTCAGAAGAAATACATGATGGGAACTAGAAATCTGCTGTAACTTATTCGATCTGAGTTCTGATAAATATAATCAATTATTGAGTAAATATTACCTTCAATATTTGAGTTAAACAAACTTGTTTCGTTGTCTGTTAGGTGTTACAGTGTAGCAGTAAGAATGAAATATATAGCAAAAATCAATAGATGTAAACAACAATGCCTACAATGTCTTTTTTTCAGGATAATTATTGTTGCAACATACTATGTTCTGTAAAAGTAATTTAATATTAATTTGACACAATAATAGCAATGTGGTATGGTATATAATAATACTATAATAGATTTTTAATAAATTCATTGTTATGCTAAGTACACACAAACATCATTAATTTGAAACATGTAATTGGAAATATTGGAATAAAAAACATAACTAATATAATATAAATAAGCTATAGCAGGCTTATCAGGTAGATGCATGCTATCCTAGTACATAAGATAACTAAAATAAAACTGTAAGAACGAGAAATGATTTCACAACTTATAGCTTCAGTTACATACTATTATATGAACCATGTAATTTAAAAGACATTAATGTTCCTTATAGCTCAATATCCTCATCTTTGATGACTTTTGACTAAGGATTTTTCCTTTAATGAAGTAGGCTACTACTGCTGCCCAGATGTAAATGAACAACTATTCCAACAAATATTATCCGGACCTGGGAAGGAAATATAGAGACCCGTCCGGACCTCTTGGAACTTTAATTGAATACTCCTGAACTAGACCAACCAAGGACCCTGAAACTCAGGCATCACTGTGCTTGTAAACTGCCAAATGAATACAAAAGTAGACTAGGAAAGAACTGTAGATAAACTTTGCAATAAAAAAAGAAAAAAAAATCGATGCAAACAGGAAGTGGATTGACGCAGACAGAAATTATGTGTAAATATGTGTGCAAAATGTGGGGAAGTGTGTCAGCACCTCACACTGACTAAAAGGCGCTCTTTAATGTGAGAGAAGAACACACACGAGAATATCGACGAGCAGCAGAAAGAAGAAGTGTTGATACACCAGACACTACCCCTAAATCTGCCCATCAAACTTTCTGCATTTTTACATTTTCAAAAATAATAATAAAAAAAAAACATTTAATATGATCTATAAGCTATTATTCTTATTTGTGTCCCCTAACGTAAAGTTTACCAGAACCACACACACACACACACACACACACACACACACACACACAAAACACAACACACACACACCCCACACACACACCACACACACACACACACACACACACACACACACACGATATAACATCAGTGTCGGGTGTGGGTTCATGGACAATGACTCAAATGCAGAGAGCAATGGGTCTTCAATGAGCTCAGAATTAAAACAAAAAAGCAATAATATATTCATAAGACTAGACAAGAGCGCATCATGGTAAGGCAACACAAACCACTTGAATTATTCTGTTTATACGTTAACTCCAACTCTCCCGCCATATCTATATTTAAAATTCGCCACCCTGGGTCACATGAGCATACCCTTACCCATCAAAGGTCACCGGTGATAGATTATCGTTGTTCTACCTTTATTACTCATTTAAACATCACACACTAACCTTATCTGGACAAACTCAGCATCATTAGAAAGATTTAAGACTCCATATATGGACTGTTTGTGATTTTGTGTGATTTCGGCGTATTTACATACACATAATGAATGTTTCCAGTATGCTTGCTAGGTAAGACAAGCCCATAGCTTCATATAAAATGCTAAATGTAACATATTTCAAAATCTTTTTTTGACTTGAAACCATTTTAATTATTATTAAAATTATTATTAATTATTATTATTATTAATTATTATTAATTATTATTTTATTATTATTATGTTTCTTGTTGTAAATTATGTTTCTTGTTGTATTTGTATATGTGCACTGGAAGCCTCAGTACCAAAACAAATTCCTTGTGTGTGCAAGCACACTTGGCAATGAAGCTCTTTCTGATTCTGATTCTGATTCTGATTCTGTTACTGATTTTAAACCGCGACCGGAATATAATAAAAATACTCGGTGGTGTTTCAAGTGAGCTTTAAGTAAACGTGTAATATTCATCAATTAAATTGTGTCATGTAGCTTGATGCTACTTGTTGTGCTAATGCACCTGCTGCACGAGCTTTCTATTCCATAATATATATATTTTTTTAAAGAATTCACATATTTAAGTTTCAAGAATAGTTTTTCTTTTCTTTTTAAGATAATAGGTGGATTATTCATGTATAGTGGGATGACAGAGGTGTAAGTTAGATGGCCAAGCATAATGCCAGAATACAGGCTATAATGGCTGAATTCAAACAAAAGAATAAGGACAAAAGAATGATGAAGATTAAAGTAACACAAAGTATTTTTTCTCTTCGGTCGCCCTACTGGTTGGAAACGAAATTGTCCTTTGCCGCTGTCGTAAATAATTTAGCCTACCGTCGCACACACGCTCGCTGTTTATCCATTTTGGGTATGTCATTAATGCATCACTTGCCAAATTTGGGCTGACTTGTAAGGGGTTTTAAAGTGACCATCTTGCATGTTCGCTTCGTTTCTGACTTGTGGAAGGGCCCTTGGTGAAGAGATTCAATTGTTCATTTTCGTTTGGAATCTCCCTACGGGAATGTCAACTTCCCGAAGTGCCCTTCAAGGGAGCAAAGACATTTGGAATTCACCCTAAATGTTGAAATTAGGTGCTATTTTATGTTTTAAATAAAGTGTTTAATGTTCCGTTTGTGGTTAGCATTGTGCTAAAGAGTAGTGTTTGTGGTTATAGGCTACACAAGTGCAAACTATGATGAATCTTTCTCTCATCATGAGTAATAACTGTAAAAATGTCAAAGATACAAGATTGTTCTTTAGTTTGCATGCGATAAAGTTTATACACAGCCATTGTTTATAGATAAAGCAACAAACAGTCTTGATCTGGGGTGCGTTTCCCGTACAACGACCTAACTCGATGCTTCACTACCGTACGATGCATCGTTAAAGAAATCAACTTGCTAGTTGACTGTTTCCCGAAACCATATTGTCGCAAAGTGGTTGTTCAACCATGGAGTAGACCTAATAACTTATTTTAATGAAACTGTTTGAGATCGAATTAATGATGTTTTGATACTATTTTCTATTTTTCTCAGTTATTTCGCTTTATTTCCAGATTCAATCATAGACTCATTTTTACAGAGCACGTTCGCACATGCGCAGTCTTCAATAACGGTGCTTTATATCTTAAATCTCTTGACAAACTCAACGACGTAAATGACATTTGTATGTATTCTTAATAAAAGACACAGGTTGTACTGAATGTCAGCTTGCTTTTTTTGCTCAAGATAAGGATTTATTAAGTCCACATGTCATGCAATCTAGAAACTCTGCTTCTAACCGCAGCTCGAAAGCTGTCGTTCCAAACACACAAGTTTGCGATGCTGTTTGCGAATGTTCGTTGGAACGATGGTTTCGAGAAACAGAGTCTTTGAACTATGCTGATAACGACGGAACTTGCGACCATAGCTAACGATGCTTTCGGGAAACACACCCCATTAGGCCAGTCCTCAACTACCACAGGCTCTACATTTCACCAAAATGGTATACTGCCTACCCCAAAACTCAGACATACCAGAAAAAAAAAAGATTGCATATTTAGATTTTGCACATGACCATCAGTAATAATTCCAGACAGTTTATTACAATTAACCGTTTTGTTTACATAATCGTACATGTTTTTTTTTTACATGTCTATAGCCTACAATCACCAACCACTTTATATAGGGACACCTTTCAACTGCTTGTTAATGCAAATATCTAATAAGCCAATCACATGGCAGCAACTCAATGCATTTAGGCATGTAGACACGGTCAAGATGATCTGCTGAAGTTCAAGCTGAGAATAAGAATGTGGAAGAAAAGTGATTTTTAGTGACTTTGAAAGTGGCATGGTTGTTGGTGCCAGAATGTGACGAGTGCTGAGAGACAGGTCGGAGAGAGAATCCACATGCATGCATGACTTTCATAGCAAAAGGCAAAACATCAGTAATCCAAACCAGAAAACTGTGACAAAAAATTTCACATGAAATGACAGGAACATCCAGGAACTCCTGATCCAAAACACAAACATCCAACAACGATTAGAAAAACACAACTGAAAATCACAAGCTTAAATACACAGAGAAATCAGTGATAATAAAAGAAAGGTGTAACTAATGAGTGAAACTATAGAAACTAAACACAAGTCGAACCTTGAAGCAGATGTGCTGTAGCAATAGAAGACACACCGGTGTCACTCCTGTCAGATAAGAACAGGAAACTGAAGCTACAATTCACACCGGCTCACCAAAACTGGACAATAGAAAATGTTATTGCCTGGACCTCCACTCGGAAGGAAATAAAGAGAACTTTAATTGAACACTCCTGAACTAAGTGACAGGACCCTGAAACTCAGGCATCGCTGTGCTTGTAAACTGCCAAATGAAAAAAAAAAACTTGAAAATATGCAATAAAATGAGAAAAAAAAAGTGTATACCATTGCATCAATGCAAACAGGAAGTGGATTGACGCAGGCAGAAATAATGTGTACATATTGATATTATGTGGAATAGATTAGGGCTGCGCTGATTAGGGCAATGGACCATTTTAGTGGTGGCCAAATGACACTTTAAAATCAATAAAAATAATAAAAATAAGCTATAGAAATGTATATTACTACTTACAAGTAATTTACACTTCGTAATTCACATCTTGATAGCACGCAAGGCTATTTTATAAAAAATAGCCTATATACTTTATTTATTGTTTTATAAGTTTGTGCATTCTACAGCCTTTCATCAAACTTCTCAACACACAGCCCACCTCAAGATTATTTTTAATCAATGCACAAATCATACAACAAAAACAACAACAGATAAACACTACTAACTATAGCTACCTAAATTCCGATAAGGTGGGCAAGGCTCAGCCCACCCCATGCCTAGATCCGGCCCAAAGGGCAAGTGTGTGTGTCAACCCCTAACTTACACTGACTATAAGAAGAGGCGCTTCCTTTAAGTTGAGAGAAGAGCACACACGAGCGTCTCGACGAGCAGCAGGAAGAAGAAACCAGTGCTGATACAGACAGAAGGAAAGGGTAAGCTTCATCTGTAATTGTATTTTCTGGTTCATGGAGTTCACAGGTAAATTAATGATATTTGAATTCCCGACCCCAGAAGCCTATTGAATATAAAACCTGAATAATATATTTTGATCAACTTGACAAAAGCAATTGATAATGTAGGAAACAGCAGACAACTGTACATAGTTTCAAGATTGTACTAAAGTATTTGTTAGTTGCTCAAAAAAGAATGAGAAATTGCTTTTCATGTAGCTACATAGTCACTAGATGATATGGAGGTTGAACAAGAAGTTTTGAGAATTTCAAATTGTGATCTGAGAAAGCACCAAAACGACTGAGAAAAACTGTAAAACATTAAGCCAACACGCGTACAGAGTACCCATGCAAGGAGATTGTTGTGTTGGTTTTAAATGTTATGTTGAGTTAATATGCTTTGCCGCTAGGGGTCGCTATGGACCTGGAGTGTTGAGACGAAGAAGTGTGGAGAATAAAAAGAGAAGTGTTGAACTTATGCTCGCTTGTTTAGCTGCGTTTTCATTTTATTAGTACTAGTACAAAATACAACATTTTGGCGACGAGGATGGCAGCTCTCAGTTTACCTACGCCTGCTTTGTTCTTGCCATGCCCGGGTCATCCCTCGGTACCAATTCATACTTGGCGGAAGATGTTTGAAAACTATCTGGTCGCCATCGATGCTACAGGAGATCGGTGGCCAGAGGAGAGGAAGCGCGTCGTTTTACTACAATGCCTGGGAGCCGAGGGGTTAAAAGTTTTCTACACGCTGCCTGATACAGGTCGGACTGTTGCCGATGCTTTCAAGGCTTTGGAAGAACATTTCCAGCCGGCTACGAATGTTGTAGTCGAACGACATAAATTCAGACAACGCGCCCAACGGCCGGATGAATCAGTAAAGGATTTTGTTGTTGCTTTACGTGAACTCAGTGTACACTGTGACTTCGGCGATCATACGGAGGAGATGATCCGAGATCAATTAGTGGAAAAAGTGTCCTCTGCACGTATTCGGGAGCGTCTCTTGCTACAGCCACAGTTAACACTGAAGGACGCGCTGCTGATGGCTGGCCAAACGGAGACTGCCGTGGGGCACGCCCAAATGCTCGATGCGGCATCAGTGCACGAGATTAAATCTGCTCAGCGTGGCGTGCCACAACGAACTCAGAAATACCATGGAAATCATGTGAGTAAAAAGCGAACACAGTATACTGCACAAAAAAATCACAGTTGCTTTCGTTGTGGGTCTGGCTCTCACTTGGCTAATGCTCCAAATTGCCCTGCTGCCAAAGTTAAATGTAAGAGTTGTGGAAAAGTGGGACATTTTGCAAGGGTTTGCCGCTCAGAAAAAAAAGTGCAAGCACTTGACGCCCCTGAAATGGAGGTTCCCGAAATTGTGCAGGTGCTTGAAGTGGAAAGGAAACCGCTGTGTGAGAAAATAAAATGCACTGTGACTATTGGAACTGAGGGAGTGAGCCCTGTCCCGGTTGAGCTCACAGTCGACACGGGTTCTGCTGTTTCCATCCTCCCTCATCACCTTTATAAGCGTCATTTCAGTACATCTTCTTTACGACCCCCCCGTGTGAAACTGGTGACTTATTCTAAGGCGGCACTGCTTGTTCTCGGATGCTTGTGTGCACACGTATATTATGGAGATGCGGTGGCCAGTACTAGCATCTATGTTGTTGAGACAGGCACCCCTATACTGGGCATGGACTTAGTGTCTGGCCTAAACGTTCATATTGCTGGAAATGAAGTGGTCTCACCCCCCTCTCCTGCCGTGGTTAGACAAGTGACGGCTGCAACAGAGGCCATCGGATGCGCTAAAGGCTTTGTACATCGGGTGAAAGTAAGAGAGTCAGTACCGCCGGTACAGCAAAAGCTGCGCAGACTTCCTTTAACGGTTAGGAATGCAGTCACCAAAGAACTTTGTCGCTTACAAGCTGAAAACATCATTGAGAGGGTGGATGCTTCCCCATGGGTGTCACCTATTGTGGTGACAACAAAGAAAAACGGAGACATTCGCTTATGTGTGGATTTGCGGGAGCCAAACAGGGCAGTAATAATCGATAGCCATCCACTTCCACACATGGAGGACTTATTCACTGAATTAAAGGGGGCCACAGTATTTTCAAGCATCGATCTGAACAATGCATATCTCCAAGTAATGCTTCACGAGGACAGCCGAGATCTGACGGCTTTCATTACTCATGAAGGACTGTTTCGATTTCGTCGGGTACCGTATGGCTTGGCCTCGGCGCCGGGAGCTTTTCAAAAAATGATGGTGACAATATTGAAAGATCTTCATGGAGTTCAGAACTATCTAGACGATGTGATTGTGTATGGACGCACGGCGGCCGAACATGATCGCAACCTGCAGGCTGTTTTAACAACACTACAGCATGCAGGTCTCACACTGAATCGGAAAAAATGCAAGTTCAGCTGCACAAGCCTTCCTTATTTAGGACATACTATCACTGCGCAAGGCCTGCTACCCACTGACTGCCATATTCAGGCTATCTTGCAAGCACCAGCCCCCACTGACGCAGCCAAATTACGTTCATTCTTAGGACTGACATCTTGGTATTCACGATTTGTGCCAAACTACTCTTCGGAGGTGGAGCCTATGCGGGCATGCTTAAAGAACATGGGTGTTTTCAGTTGGACTGAGGATGCACAGAAAAGCTTTGAGAAAGTGAAGGAGCTCATTGTGAACAGCCCAGCTTTGGCAATCTTTGATCCAGCACTGCATACGCTGGTAACCTGTGATGCTTCGGATTATGGAATTGGGCGGTGTTAACTCAGATTCATGCAGACGGTTCTGAGCGCACCGTCGCCTTTGCCTCTCGATCACTCTCAGCAGCAGAGCGAAAATATTCCATTGTGGAGAAAGAGGCTCTAGCCTGCGTGTGGGCTGTGGAACGGTGGCGAACATTTTTGTGGGGCCGACGATTCACGCTTCGGACGGACCATCAGGCCCTAACTACACTACTGGCGACTAAAGGTATGGGGCGTGCTGGAATGCGCATCGCGAGATGGTCCGCACGTCTGCTTTGCTTTAACTATGAAGTGTCATACAAGCCAGGAGCTGAAAATGTCACAGCAGACTGCCTCTCACGCTTACCTTTGCCCGCCGGTGAGGATGCTGCTTCCACCATGGAACCCGATATGGTGGCATTCCTCTCTGCTGAACTCCGTGCTCTTTCATTGGAGGAGTTCTCCAAAGAATGCACTGCTTGTCCTGAACTGACAGCATTGCGACAGCAAATACTTGTAGGCTGGCCTAAAAACAAGAAAAACCTTCCGCCCGAGCTGGCGTCATACTTTCATGTCAGGGACGAACTTGCAGCACAAGACAGCCTGGTCTTCAGAGGCTCATACCGCTTGGTGGTGCCAGTATCTCTGCGGGGTGCCCTAATTAACTTAGCTCATCAGGGTCACCAGGGTATCGTCAGGACCAAACAGCGTCTTCGTGACTTGTATTGGTGGCCTGGCATGGACCACTCAGCCCAGTCTGCAATTTCTTCGTGCCAACTTTGCCAAACCCATGACAAAAGTGCAAAGACGCATACACCTCCACTCCAGCCTGTGCCACTTCCTTCTGCGCCGTGGGAAAAGGTTGGACTGGACATCGTCGGACCATTCGAACTAGGGACCTGGGATTGCAAGTATGCACTCACTTTAGTTGACTACTACACTAAGTGGCCAGAAATAGCGTTCACTAGTAATGCCACTACTGATACTGTCACAGATTTTCTTGCCACAACTTTCAGCCGGTTTGGCAACCCGGTGGAAATCGTGACGGACAATGGTGTGCAATTTACATCTCTTACTTTTGCTGATTTCCTTGCAATCAGGAATATCAAACATGTCCGTACCTCTCTGTACTTTCCTCAAGCGAATGGGGCTGTGGAGCGCATGAACCGTGTTCTGAAGGATTGCGTTCAAACTGCAAATTTGGAAGGGAAGCCCTGGAAAACTTCTGTGAGGGACTTCTTGCTGCATTATCGTGCTACACCTCATGCCACCACTGGTGTTGCTCCCTGTGAACTCTTGCTTGGACGCAAACTGAGAACAACCTTAAACATTTTACCCACCCGGCCCTCTGCTTGTACTGATGCTACAGTGCGAGCTCGCGTTCAGGCTCGCCAGTCTCAAGTCAAGACCTACACAGATACCAAACGTGCAGCGAAGCCATCTGCGTTAAGACCAGGTGACAGAGTGCGGGTGAGGATACCTACACATGTGAAAAAGGGCAGGCCGAAATTCAGTCCGCCTTGTACAGTGCTGGGACAAAAAGGTCAGGACACATATATCCTTGATGATGGGAAAGTGTGGAATGCAATACACCTGTCACTATGTCCGGGTCAAGACCATTCGGAGGATGATCCTACAGAGGTTCCAATGCCGGTTGTCACACCGGTAGCTCAAAGACAGCCCAGAATCAGACGTCCACCAATCTGGCACAAAGACTTTGTCACATGAACTGTACACGCACGCACACATCACAATAGTACATCTCTACTGTAAGGTTGTTAATTTTTCAGATGTTACATGTTGATGTTGAATAGCGTATCTGCACAGTTCTGTTGCTTCTGTGATTGTATGTGGAGATATACTGGAGTCCGTAATTGTGATGGATAGGAAGAAATATGCATCTTTTTGAGTTATATAATAAGAGACCTTAAGGTACTTTCCACATGATAACCTTGGCAAATTAGGTATGTTCAAAACAGTTTTCTTTGGTTATTGCCTTGTTCAGGATAGGAGTAAGCTATGTTAATATACCTTCCTTTGGGTAATATTCTTAAAAGTGGGGAAAATGTTGTGTTGGTTTTAAATGTTATGTTGAGTTAATATGCTTTGCCGCTAGGGGTCGCTATGGACCTGGAGTGTTGAGACGAAGAAGTGTGGAGAATAAAAAGAGAAGTGTTGAACTTATGCTCGCTTGTTTAGCTGCGTTTTCATTTTATTAGTACTAGTACAAAATACAACAGAGATTCATAAACTTTAAGTGTGGCTTAAATGTACAAATATTTAGCGGCCATTATATGCAAATATACATCAGGCCAATGGCATATCACATGATATCAATGAGTTCTCATTGCTCCCTCTACTTGTGCCAGAACTAAAACACTGCAGCAATCAACACTATTTTCTGGATGTCCATCAAGGTTATTTTATCTTTTTGTTGTTGTAGTAACAGTAACAATTGTTTTAAAAGGTCAGCTAAATTTAATGTAGTCATTAAAGCTCTTTGTAAAAGCTCTTTGTAAATGCAGTTTTGTACTAATGTATTTTTTTTTATTCTGTGCTAACCTCAGACAATTTAGAAGATGGGAGTTCATAGGAAAATCCTGTGTTTCCTGATGCTGCTGTGAGTATAAAAAAATGTATGTATTTTTAATATTCTAAAATTGGGTAGGTTGTTGGGGTTTGGTTAATACAATAAGGGAATGTTAATTTATTTTTATATTAAATACTGATCACCACAAGTGCTCAATATTTAATATGAAGATATTTTTACAGGTCGTATGTGTCCTCGTGCTTTCAGTTTCTTACATTATTATGTTCATTGTGAATTCCTGTGGGCAGGTTGATGATGTAATGATGTCCTTACCTGCCCATGTGAGGTTCATTCGGAGGTTGTAAAAAAGGAACAGGATTTCACATCAGATTTCATTGTCAGAATTTCTGCCTGCGTTCTCCACTGAATTCCATTCAAAAGTAGCCTGATTAAGAGCCTGCCTTCCTAACCAACTAAATTTGATTTATTTTTGGATTCCTCTAGTTTTTGACTCTAAGCTGAAGTCTATACTGTATTTCTGTTTGCATTTATTCATTTGGCCCTTGGCAAACACTTATCCAAAGCAAATTACAGCGCATTCAAGCTATACATTTTATTGGTGATGAAGACAAGTACATTGTTGACATGGTATTCTGATTTTTTTCCACAGACTGCACAAGAGTAGTCAACAAGAAGTGTTTAATGATAAGAAAGCACTCAATCTCCCAGCAAATTATACAATTGGCTGGATGAAAACTCTGGATAATGAAACGTTAATTTCTACCCTCACTATTCCTGGTACCCATGAAGCCTTGGCTCTTTATGGAGGACCATTTGCAAAATGTCAGGCATGGTCACTAGAGGACCAGCTAAAGGCCGGGATACGCTACTTCGACCTCAGAGTGTCTGGCTATAAATTAATAATTATGCATGGATGGATTTACCAATATACATCATTGTCAAAAGTTCTCAGCACAGTCAGGGCATTTTTAAATAAATTCAGAAATGAGGTAGTGCTTCTCAGAATTAAGCCCAGTTTTCCTATGAAGGGAAAAGTTCCGAATTTAGTAAATGACATGGTTAAAAATGCTAAAGATATCTGGGTTAAGCCGTCAATTCCAAAGATTGGTGAAGTAAGAGGAAAGATTGTTTTTGTTCAGAAAAACAGCTTTAAGCTGGGTATTATTTTGTCTGAAACTGACAAAAAAGGAGACTATAAAGTAACTAACGTTAAAGAGAAAGAGAGAACGATTGCACAGCATCTGGAAGAAGCTGCTGATCAATGTAAAACGGGTTCTGCTCTGAGTCTGAGCTACTCGAGTGGCACGAGCTTAAATACATATATGTTTGTTTTCTTATTGCCAAAAAAAGTGGCAAGTGAAATAAATCCCTGGTTGTACGAGCATCTTGCAAAGGAATTTAAAAAGAAACCCAAGCCTTGTTTTGGAATCATAGCCATGGACTTCCCAGGTTTTGACTTGATTCAAAAGCTAATTGAATTCAATAGGTATACCTAAGATTTTCCAGTCTTTACTTTTTCCACATGGGTTCATCAAGAAATGTATGTTCTCATTGCTTTCATCAGATAATTTAGATTTTTTTAAACTGGCAAATGAAATAAAATAAATAATTCAGGCGTGTTATGTTATTTCAATAATAACAATTATTTGTTGTCTTATGGGTTTCGGAACAACATAAGCATGTCAATTTTTTTTGTAATTTGTGTTTTTTGTTGGTTTCATGTGTTTGATGTCATGATGTCATGCATATTATTTTCAACAAATGGTTTGATTTACAGTTTTTTACAGTCGCTAGGACCCATTTTTCAATACTTAAGTCACTTTTTCAAAACTCTTCACACAGTTCTCCTAACCAACTTTCAGCTCGGCACAGCAGTTCATTTCACATTCAAAATGCACCAAAACTACCAAATCACTTTATACATGTCTCAAATCAACACATTCTTCCAGAACACTAGCAAAGGTTGACAGCTAACAAACACACTTTGTCACCCACAAAACAATAACATAAAAAACACTAACAACAGGTAACTTTATACAATGTTTTACTATGTAAATGCTTTCTTTCTATTTTTTTTTTATATAATATTTTTATTAAAGGAAGAACAGAATGATGTATCATACAGAAAAAGTTAACAATGTTCCTTGTTTTTACATTTTCTCCCTTTCCCCACAACCCACCCACTGAACAAAAAAAAATAGATGTAAATGCTTTCTTTCTTCTATCTCTCTACTGTTTAGAATTCACTGCAATATATGTTACTAGAATGAATCAGACATCATGCAGTTATTATATTTTCTGTTTTTGAAGTAATTCCAAAGTATAACAATTTGTATACACACCATCCACCGATACAGATACAATAGGAATCAGCTGTGGTTGTTCCAATTGTTTTTATACCATTTAATTTTTAGATTCTAAATATATTTCATTACAATATTACTGTAGAAATGTGGCAAAAATGCTGTCTTATTCAGTTTTGTATTATGTGATTGTTTTGAACTTAAGTTTAACAGTTTTGAAATCAGTGTGTAAGCATGTGCAAATTGGCCTGTAGGTACAAAGAGTTTTGGCGGTTGTTGTGTCGAAGTGAGAAAAGAATTAATGTAATCTGAAAGATGTAGTCATTGAATGCATTTTGTGCCAAAGCAATGATAAATGATCCACAGTTTAGCCCACATATACTTCTGTTGTTCTCACTGTGTGAAGAGTTTTGAAAAAGTGACCTAAGTATTGAGAAATGTGTCCTAGCGACTGTAAAAAACTGTAATTACTGTAATAAAATGTAAAATAGTGCTAGCAAAGACAAATATAGTTTTTGAATGTTTTTGAAAGTTTCAAATGTATTTTTCAAATACCCTAAGTAATGTATTTTTAATAATGATAATAACAATAATATTAATTTCCATTTGAACTCAACATGAAGTAACTCATGTTAGAATGATTCAAATTATGTGAGGTTTGACCTTGATAAAATCATGAAGGGTCATATCAGTGATAGCTATTTCATGATTTAAAGGTCACCAAATTCCGTTGCCCCCCTCTATGTTCTCCATCTGGAGATGTCTGATCTCCTCAGCTTCATACAGTAGAAATCATTTTGGGCTGACATGAACAGCAACAGACATACAGTATAGGGTCACCAAATGTGATAAGGCTATTTTAAAGGTCACCGAATTCCGTTACCCGCCTATTTAACCCTATTTTAACTTTTACAATGAACAAAAGCTAAAATAAAACAAAAACAGTCTTGTCAGTAAATGCTTAATTTAGTTGACTTATAAATAAAGACAGGAATATTATTTTCAAAAGACCTTAAAGTCCCCGTAAAGTCAAAATTAAGTATGTGTTCTGAGTTTGTCACACCACAGAAAAATGTTATTAGCCACCCAGCCGAATGATAATTGAATGATAAAAAAGCCGGCAAGTACATAAAACAAGCTATCAAAATGTTAAAAAAATGAGCAGTCTCTGCTGGCTGCGCTGAAACCACGCCCACTCGTGGGAAAGCTGCCGTCAAGTTACTGTGGACTACCTACTATACAGGTGCAGGTCATATAATTAGAATATCATCAAAAAGTTGATTTATTTCAGTAATTCCATTAAAAAAGTGAAACTTGGATATTATATTCATTCATTACACTGATATATTTCAAATGTTTATTTTATTTAATTGTGATGATTAAAACTGACAACTAATAAAAATCATAAATAAGCAAAAGTAAGTATTTTTAAGAACAATACAACACATGTCATCCCTCTCTTTTGTAAACAGCTCACTTGTGAGGTTTCACCCATGCATCAACATGCTCAGGACCGTTTGGCTGTGGATTACAAGTAGCCTAATCATTTTGTAAATAAGCTTCAGTTTATAGACCAATTGGTTCAGTTTGTTTGTTTTTATTAATCAAAAGTACAAATGTGACGTGACTGACACATGCATCATTAAGTTAATTTGTTTGTTATGTTAAACCTGTAATCCAATTGTAAATTTGGTATGCAATTAAAATTCATGAATATTACATTTACAAAACTTTAAAAACTCTTTAAATTCAATCCATTTCATCCAATAGAACCACAGTTGAGTTTTATAGTTCTCCTTTTCCAGCTAACCTTTTATTAACAAAGTTCGGGAGGTGCACATTCAGATAATTTCGGATAAGAGCACTCAGCAATCAACGATAAGAGGTGGGTTCACCTCAATCCATTGCCAGTTTAGCAGCATCTCTCCACCCCTTCTCCACTCTTCTAGTCCTAACCATATACGGGGGGAGTAATATAGGTTCGAACTCCTCCCCCGCGACGGCTCGCCAAATATCAAATAAGTGTGACTGAACTCGTGAAATGCTGATAAAAGAACATTTGTGAATGTTATCTGAACATGTTCAACGTCATTTCTGTCTAGTGGTATGATAAAAGGCTTCATGTATGTTTGACTGCCTTCATTTTTGCATATTATAGTTTAGAGAGCAGACGTTTGGTCAGTTACGTGTGGTCAGCTAAGTTTTGCCTTGAAGAAAACAGTTATTGTCAGAATTCTGTCTCTGCAGTATATACAGTTGGAATATTGTTTTTATCACCAACTCACAATCTACAATATTTTCAGATTTTCAGAATAATTTACAATGATAGCTTTTTGTGATGTGCAGCCCAAATAATTATTTGCTCTTGACATCCTCTGTCATAGATGTCAAATCTCAATTGCACTTTCACACAAATAAAACCTTCAAAGAGCAACTTAATTGTGATTATATAGTTAACAATATGAAATATGGAAATACAATCAGTTTTTATAGTAGAGTATAGCCATGTGTAATTTATGAGATGACATAGTGAAAAATAAATATACTAAAATGTATTTGAAATACATTTATTTTATGGTAAGTATCCTACAAATACATTACATATTTATGTAGTAAATATTGATTTACTTAATATAAATACCCTGGAATTTTACTGTTGGTATACTAAATTGGTATACTTAAAGTCCGCTAAATTGGAACAAGTAATTTTTTGCTTAATTCACTTTAGTTATCAAATAGTGCTGAGGTCAAACTAAAGGGGACATTTAATTTTGAATTTAACAATACTATTACAACATTATTTTCCTGTTATCTCTGTAAAGCTGCTCTGAAATAATTTGTATTGTAAAAAGGGCTATAAATAAAGGTGACTTGACTTAAAGATATACTGAAGTAGCCTATATTTGATTGTGCTAAACTGGAACTATTACGGTACACTTTAAATATCCTGCATTTAAATTATACAGTTATCATACTATCCTTACTAATATTGATATTTAACACAAAGAGCCCTATTTTAACTATCTAAGCGCATGGTCTAAAGCGCACAAAGGCGCAAGTTCACTTAGTTGTCTATATTCTCTTAAAGGGGTCATATAATGCCATTTTTGTACAAGTTAACATGAATCTTTAGGGTCTAAATGAAAACTTTGTAATATACTTTTATTAAAAATTCTCATTAGTATTCTAAGAAAACACTAATTTAACCTGGTCAAAAACAGCTCTGTTTTCAGCACGCTGTTTCAGTGCATATGCCTTTAAATGATAATGAGCTTTGCTTACTCCACCCCTCTGTTCTTTGGGGGCGTTTTGACAACGCACGTGGAGTGTTGCCTTGACAACAGTTGATGGGATATTTTGGAGAAAGAATGGCAGCGGGCATAACTCCGGCATAATATTGAAAAACAGCAAAACGAGTATCAATAGTCTTTAATCATATGCAGGATGTAAACAGTATTTTGCCAGTGTTACCATTCATCTTCATGCAGTTATAACTGTTTTTTTGACATTACTTCTTAATCAGTAACAGACAAGTCCACCAGGTGTAACTTAGTGTTACCATGTTAACTTTAACTCCTGCGTACACATTTTTTAATAACACATTAACCATAACGCGTTGTCGTGGGATTATGAATTATATTGAGAACGTCGTAACATTACATGGAAAACATGCCGTAATATACCCTGAGTGTAAACATTAGCCGCATTCATCGTGAAGCATGCAAGCGATTTGCAAAGATTAATATAAATATTAATATAAAGGTTAATAAAACGTTACACTCACTTCAGTTCTTCTGGATGTGCAGCAGGAACACGAAAAGTTGGTACTAAAAGTTTTTCAGGAGCAGCTTCTTAGCAAAACCAGCTTTAAACTGACCCTCGTTTACAAAGCAGTCTGGTGAGAAATGATTAGCGCAAACATAAAAGCATTTATGTTGATCGATGGGAATATTCCCTTCAAAAATAAAATTCAACCACTGCGCGTCTTCAGCGGTTCGAATTTAGGAATAGTAAAATGACTGCTGTGTTCCTTATTACAACCAAGCGGCAACATTCTAATCTGAGAAATGAAGCCTACCCGGAATGTGCGAAAAACTGCAATACATGTAAAATCCTCTAGGGGCAGGTCCCAAAAGGGAGCAAATGTCCATAGACCCCCATGTTAAAATGTCCGTTTTCACAGCATAAATTCATATTTTTACAGGTTGGTCCCATGGACTTTTATTGTATTTTTAGATAGTTCCGAGTGCCTGACAACTGTGAGGGGGGTGAATTTTTTTCGAACTCGTTAGTTTAGATCGTATTTAGATATAAAATGTATGACAAATAAGGGCATGGTTAACTTTGATTGACAGCGTGATTGACAGCTGATAACGAGCTGCACCGAGTGGAATTCCTGAAATTTGACGTCTCGGCCATGATCTGACACAACACATCATACCACCTCTATATCCTTTCTGAAAAGATTTTCCAAGATGGCGCCGTCATGCACATAAGATGGAGAATAATTACAAAACTATTTGAAATCCATTGTAGTAATTAAAATGTAGTGATCAATTTGTTTAGTTTCCGTGCAAATAATGTAAAGCTGTTAAAATTCCCAAAGCAAAATTGACATCAGTTTTTGAAAAACGAGACGGATATTCTTGACGGCGCGAAACACGTTTTTGCAGAGTCAGACAGACAGTTCTCAACAGCTGAGGCATTTCACTATTCAATGTTCTCCGTGCTGCGTGCTCTGACGTCGAATTTCTTTGCTTATTAAAGATTATGAAATAATTAGTTTAGATCGTATTTAGATATAAAATGTATGACAAATAAGGGCATGGTTAACTTTGATTGACAGCTTGATTGACAGCTGATAACGAGCTGCACCGAGTGGAATTCCTGAAATTTGACGTCTCGGCCATGATCTGACACAACACATCATACCACCTCTATATCCTTTCTGAAAAGATTTTCCAAGATGGCGCCGCCCATACCCCCCATAAACGGCCTCAAAACCGTTCTTCAGAAAGTCTATGGGTGACGTCACAGACACTTTGTCCATATTTTTTACAGTCTGTGATTACAACCAAGAACAGAACACCACAATCGCGTAGACGCCATTCTGCTCCAGTGTATCAACAGCGGCGGACTACGGTGAGCTCGCTCAGGGCGGGTCTGTGTTGAAACGCTGCTGTCAATTAACAATCGTGGGAGGGGCGTCCAATAGTGTAACGTCACAATATCGAACGGCTCAATTTGAGGCAGGGGAAAACATATAAGTAGATTAAAACAAAAACACAGGATGGATTTTTATCATTATATGATGGTTGTGTATAGGCACTGCAAACACACATTTCAGTACAATCAGCTTGTAAAAGTGCATGTACCATTATATGACCCCTTTAATAAGTAATGGGTGTGTTTTTGGGCATAAATAACGTGCAATAAACCAACCAGAGTCTCATCTCCCATACCTTTAAAAGTCAGTTGTGCTCCCGCAATGGCGGATTCGCTATTTACATGATGGAATTTGATAGTGGAAAGACTGAACGCTTCTTAAGAAAGGAATGGATCTGCTCGTAAGGCACGCAAGTAGACCATCTATGGGACAAGCCAGATTCCACCATTTTTTTATGTACACAATATTCATCTTTTACATTGTAATCATTTTATTTTTTATATTTGGCATGTTTGTGCGCTGCTGCATCCCTGTGTGTTTAATTAGCAGAGTGTGCACGTGCTGTGGACCCGCCAATAGGCGCACCTTTAAATAACAAAAAAATGTAATAAAATACTGCGGCATTGACTTTAGACCAGGTTTTTGTTGGTCAATGACGCCATCAATGCGCCTGAACACACTAAGTATTCAGACCAGCTGCCCATGGGCGGACAGATGGGCGCAAATTTGCTATTTAAACAACGTGGCGGCGGGCGTAGAATGTGAAAATGATAACTGCGTCAGGCTGAAACTACAAAAAACACTTCGCGCTTGGCGCTGCTTTGTGCTGGGTGTAAGATAGGGCCCATAGGCTTAATATTAAGAAATGTGGATTGTGCAATAAAGAAATAGGCCTACTTTAAATAAAGTTTAATTATAAAATTTAAATCAGTCTCAAGCAATATGTCAGTAAATATATGAATGGGTTTGTAGTATAGTTAGTATGAAATAAATGTTAGCCTATTTTGAATACATTTTGGCATAGGTTTTTTTTTTCACTATAGGGCAGACATGTTTTCTCACCATCACGCACCAAACTGAAACTCTTAAGAAAATCCAAAGCGATAAAAACTCATAATCATAAGTTGTGCTGATCATGTGCATTTTATCTCCTAAATACATTATTTCTGACATGACTTGAAAACACTGTAACTGCCGAAGCTAAACCTTGTCCCTTATTGGCCTGCCCCGACGTACCAGAAGTTGACAGGTCAGACCGCTATGCTTGATCTATGTATCGAACACGACATAAAGCAAATGTCATCACACTAAACAACAATCGCTTTTGCTGTACTTTTGCTAAAGTGCACATGCACTATTCGGAATCTGTGTTGCAGATTTGGCACATTTTTGAGTCTAGAAACCCATTGCAGCTAAAGGCACAAGTCTCCATGTATTTCAAATCTGAGAATGATACAAATTATTTTTAGATGATGCTATGTAATTTTTTGTGCAAGACTTTCTTTTTGTGCAAACCAGAGAAAATGTGACGTTTGAACTGAAACAAGTTAATTGGTCCTGTAAGGGCAGAATTTCCAACACAACTTTTGCCTATACAGCGCATGTAACAATTTGCAAATTAAATAATTTAACTTGTTAAATATTTAAGTATTACTTCAGCTATTTTTTTTTGTTGAATCCTCTGTTGACTTGTTATGATTAAATGTACAATACAATGAACTGTATTTGAGTTCTACTTGTTGAGTATAAAAAAAGTATATCCTAGCTATATAAAAGGTTACAGGAAATGTGTTTTGAGTTGCAAAAAAAAATAATCATGAAGTAATTAGAATTATGACCTTTACCTTTCATACCCACACTTTGAATATCAGTATAGACTACTGCTTGATTCAATTCAAATGCATTTCTTACACTGCACTTATATAATATATATATATATATACAATATACACAATTTTGCATGGTTGCAAAGCATACATAGTTACAAAATGAAAAATATGCAATTATGACAAATAAAGAAACAATATATAGTCAGTTTGAAATGGTGAACAAAAAGTTGTATTACTTTAGTGTATTACATAATACACTCCAATGCACCCTACTACACTTTCCCATTAATGGTACGGCCCCTTGCACTATGAAATGAAATGTGGACTGCTGCCCTCTGGGTTTTTAAACTTTCATTTTTAACTTAAACTTAAATCATTTTAAACTAATTATTAAAATGATCCTGACCATTCCTCAGAAAATACACAAAAAGTTAAAATGTCAAATAAATTCAGAAACGTTAATTGCATGAAAAGTAACAACGTAAAATTTATTAAAATGATTTCAATTCAGTCTTTAAATCTGTTTGCTTATATAGCAGGACTTATAACAGTAAAGGAAGAACACAAAGTAACCCCAGTTTTTTGTGATGAATGTCTGGCGCAACTGATAAATAGATAGCGGTCATGTTGCAGTGACCCAAGTTCGAATCCAGTCTGAGGTGGTTCCTACATTCATTCAATGGACATATATCTGTTCCCATTGTCTCATAATGTTCACTTGACAAGCAAGTTACTGGTATACCGGGGTGTGTGCTTTTATTAATGGCTACATTTAAAGTTTATCCTGAGTGAATTCTGCATTTCAAAAGATACAAGATTATATTTAAAGTTTACTTAAGTATACTTAGAATAGTTCCACTTTAGCACAAACAAGTATATTAAATACAACTATAGTTGAACTTCAGCTATGCTTTTGGACAACTAAAATGCATTTACTTAAAAACTAGTTGTTCCAATTTAACAGACTTTAAATAGACCAATTTATAGAGTGCCACAAATACATTTAGTCAAACTAAATAAAGTACATAGGCCTACATAAAGTGTGCTTACGTATACTATTTTTTCACTATAGGGAAGAATAAAAATACTTTTTGTCTTCATTATAAATAGTATGTCTATTGTTTATAAAACCTTGCAAACTTATTTTTATGTATAATAGTTTGCTTGTGAAGCCTATGCTCTTTAAAAAAAAAAGTCCAATTTTATGCCCAAATGTATTCAGGGGACATTTTATATGCAAATACATATATCAAGCCAATAGCCAATCACATGATATCAATGAGTTCTTAAAGCTCACAGACAGAACTCTACCTATACTAGAACTAAAAACGCTGCTGTGATCGGCACTTGTTTCTGGAGGTCCATCAGGAAGTGTGAGTATTATTTTATCTTTTTTCATGAACCAGTAACAATTGTTTAAATAGGTTAAAAACATTTAAAGACATACAAAATATTGAAATAACTTAAATGTAATACGTTTTTATTTTTATCATGTCAAAAAAAAATATGCAGTTTTTGATTGTTTTATTCTGTTCTGAACTTAGACAATGAAGAAGATGGGAGGTCCTGGGAAAATTCTGTGCATCCTGATGCTGCTGTGAGTATGAAATCACAATTTAAAGTATTTTATTTTTATTTGCCAAAATGGGTGGGTTATTAGGCTTTGGATAATTAAAAAAGAAAACAATGATCGCCAAATGACTGATTCATTAAAATTAATATAAATCTATAAGTCTCATCTATCCTTGTTTTCAGAATATTGTGCATTTACCCTTATTTCTTACATTGTTTTTAAATTATTTAGTTTCTCTTTGATATAAATCTTTTGAAAAAAAGTGAAAGAACAAAGGATTGTACTGATTTTATTTTTTGGTGGCTTGTAGAGTTTCATCGACTAAACGTGACGCACGTATAAATTCTCCACCCACTTCACATCGATCATAATAATTTTAATCTATACTCTACCTTTGCAGTTTATATAAACCAAAACATCTCACATATGTCAACAGGGTATCTCGCTTTATTGTTATTTATTATTAATTTCTTAAATAACCAAACTTTAACAACCTAAGGGCAGATCCTTTGAGCGCAGCTGATGATCCTATGAAGTGACGCTCGAGTGATCAAGTATTCCAGTGTATGAAAAAACTAAAATAATAAAATAAATACAAAAAAAGTATTAAAAAGCTTTCATTCCTCCGTCCTCATTTTCTTTCCTTGCAGCATTCCCTCGCGTCCAACAGGGGGTGGAGTTAAGAAGCGAGGAAAGGAAACGAGGATGCACAAATAAGAATTGAGCAGCACCCTCTGTTGCATCTTGTCACAGTACACTGGCCTGTCAATCAACTTGTCAGAAGATAAAATCCTCCACATTTCATTTTATTTAATTTCCTACCATATCGGAGAGAAATTGCTTTTGCGGCGCGTTTCTGTATTTGCTTGTGTTGTTGTGAGTATTTGGAGCACACGTGTTGTGAAACTGATGAAGATGTTTTCTTAATTTGCAGGTGTTTTTTTCTTTTTGCATGCGTTTTTTTTCTATTAGCATGCTTTTTCTTAAGTTGCAGCACGTTGAGCTCTCTCGGCCACCGTACCTATCACGATTATCTTCACCGATATATTGTGACACCCCTAATATATATATATATATATATATATATATATATATATATCCCAAAACACACATTACTATATATATATATATATATATATATATATATATATATATATATATATGCCTATATAAAAGAAAAACAAAACAAAAAAAAACAATTCAATTGTTATATAGCTACATGCGTAAGGCTATGTAATCTATACAAATATTACTAAATTGAATGCTCAATATGAATACAACCAGCTGCCGGTGTGTAACAAAAATGACATAGCCTATTGTTATTCCTGGAGTGCACACACTACTGTTTGCGATAATGAAGGACGCACAACGTGCGACTCTAACAAAAATGATTGTTACGAGGCTGTGAAAGACGGAATCCAAATATTCGGAATAAACGTTTTTTTCCTTCAACCTGCAATCTTTACACGCATGCGAGAAGATTATAGGGATGTCACAGGGTTAAATAGAGGGGATCCTCATGACGTACCTACATGTGATGACTTTGTCATTAGACTCGAGTCTCGACCTGTGCATGAACAAGAGAAATAATATTCAGTGGGAAGCATAATGTCTATGGTGGGAAGCACTGCCTCTGGCGGTCAGTAAGAACGAAACTGAAACTGAAGCATGGTCAAGTGCCTTCTGCGTCACAAAAGGTAAAGGTACACATAGGTGTCACGTTATCGACAACCTCTAAGTAGGTTAGACAACCCCCCCCCCCCCCCCCCCCCCCCCCCCCCACCCACCCATTTTTTCAAGTAAATGAAAAATTGAAAAATAATTAGGCGCAAGTCTGCTTTTAAACCCTGAGCCAGCTGGGTTTGGTCCCTTTTGACTATACGAACAACACAAGTGTGACTCCCAAATGAACAATACCAGAGGGTTAATAGCCATGATTCTATGTTTCGGTGTGGGCGATCAGAGAACAGGCAACATGTAAGAAGTGCCGGTGTTGTGCCGAATTCTGACCTGCCAGATTATTAGTTTGTCTTGAATTAAATTTAGTTTGTTAGCAGAAAGTAAAATTACGTTTGGAGTAGGCCTATTTATTTTTTTCTTCTTCTTTGTTTGGTTGTTTGCAATGCCAAATGAAAAAAAAAAAGTGGATTGGCATATCCGACTTCATCCCAAATGTTTGGACAATGAGTTTATTTTCTTAAGGCAGAAGCCAAAACCAGACATATAAATACCCGTCCCTACAGGTATAGGTGTGGAGGTGGGTTGGGATTAAGCAACCAGCAGGGAGGTAATAATTTGTCAGAAAGTTAAAACTCAGAACAACACCTGTAATGCGTACCGGTGTGTAACGGCCCAGTTTGAGCACTGGCAAAGCAATCATTATAAATATGTTTAAAAGACAAAATACATAAACATATTATGTATATACAGTGCTTAGCATAAGTAAACCAAACCCATGCTAAAGTTGACTAAAAAGAGGAATAAAAAAATCGTCTTTTGGAAATTGATCTTAATGCCTTAAAAGGATAGTTCACCCAAAAATAAAAATTCTGTCAGTATTTACAGAACTTTCGTTCATCTTTGGAACACAAATTAAGATATTTTTTATATTACGTACAACACAGAACTGCTCCGCTGTTACATTACGTGAACTCACTCATGAATAAATGAATAAAGTCGTAATTTTTGTTTGTTTTTTTGCGTACAAAAATTATTCTAGTCACTTGATAAACTTATGGTTAAGACACTGTGGTCACTTGGACCATTTTAACAATGTCTTTAATGACTTTTCTGGGCCGACAAGTTTCGATCCCTTAGAAGCCTATGGAGGAGTGATCCAGCTCTCAGATTTAATAAAAAATATCTGAATTTGTGTTCCGAAGATGAACGGAAGTCTTACGGGGTTGGAAGGACATGAGGGTGAGTAATTACTGACAGAATTTTTATTTTTGGATGAACTATCCCTGTAAATAATTTTTTCTTTTTTTTCTTTTTTATCTGCCTGTCTCTATGGGAATTTAACATAGCATAACATAACATAGCTGTCCTAACTTATGCCCCCAGTATTTTAAGGAAGAACATTAATTTATTTACATTATTCATTCACAAAGAAAATTGGTGTCCTAAAGGTTGGATTTGTTCAAAATGTTTTAATTAAGGCAATAAGATTTCCAAAAGATGACTTTTTATTCCTCTTTCTAGTCAACTTTACACGATTGAAGTATCTCTGTGAAAATAGTAAACATTCTGAAATAATGTACGCCTTAAAAACATACGCAGGGGATCTATGAATAATGAATAATAAATCTGCATCTAAATAAATCTTAATCTCCAACAACTGTTCTGTATGTATTATGATATGAGCTGACTTTTATGTCAAGTATTGTTGACATGATGTTCTGATTCTGTTCCACAGACTGCACAAGAGTAGTCAACTAGAAGAGTTTAATGATGAGAAAACACTCAATCTCCCTGCAAATTATGTAATTGGCTGGATGGGAACTTTGGATGATGAAAAGTTAGTTACTGAGCTCACTATTCCTGGCACCCATGACTCCTTGGCTCTTCATGGAGGACCAGCAGCAGAATGTCAGGCATGGTCACTAGAGGACCAGCTAAAGGCCGGGATACGCTACTTCGACTTGAGAGTGTCTGGGGATGATCTGAAAGTTGTGCATGGACCGATTTCCCAACATACAACATTCTACGAAGTTTTAAATGGAATAAATGATTTTTTATCTAGATACCCAACTGAGACAGTGCTGGTTAGAGTTAAGCATAGTAATGTGTTTCCAGCTCATGTTATATCCCAACTTGAACATACTAATAGTTGGGTTAATGTAAAAACAATACCAAAAATTAAAGAAGTAAGAGGGAAAATTGTTTTCATTCAGAAAAAAAAGCTTTAATCTGGGTCTTCCTCTACATGAAACTGATAAAAAAGGTGACTATAAAGTAGGAAGAACTGACAATAAGAAAGTTAAAATTATTGACCATCTGAATGAGGCTTTAGAAGCATGTAAACTTGAAAAAGCTGTTTTGAACTATTCAAGCGGCACAGGCTGGCCCTTAGGCAATTTAGCTAAAACCCCCAAAAATGTGGCAAAAAAAATCAACCCGTGGCTATATAATACTCTCAAGGGCGCTTTTGAACAGAAAATCAAGGGATGTTTTGGGATTATAGCCATGGACTTCCCAGGCTTTGATTTGATACAAATGCTCATCAATTTTAATAAGTAGTCTTTTAAGTCTGTCATTTTTACATTTAGCACATTTAGTAATTTAGCATATAGCCTAATAGTGGGACAGACGTGTATATTCTGTTGTCAAAGACAAAAGCATTGTAGTCACTGCCTTATTGTCTGACTATATTTTCTGGTCTTTTTTTCTGGTTGGGGAGCTTTTTTCTTTTAACTTTTAAACCATGTCTTGACTAAGCTCAGCTGAATAAAATTGAAAAATAGCCTTTTCTGCTCATAACTGATTTTTTGAGTCATATGAAATACAACCTTATCCATATTTCCAAGGTCAGCCATGTTGTCTCTCCATCATTTTAATATTAAGAAGCATACTTCACTCCCGACGCATAAGTTGTGATTTATAAAAACAAATTTAACATTATAAAAAAAAAAAACTCTTGACACATGAGTAGCCTACAAACAATTTGGAGACAGTTTTGCGACACCGATTTACACCGAAATATAGTGCATGTTCTCAATAACAGTTTAAAACTAATAAAATAATTATTTAAACTATGTTTTACATCTGGTATAGGCTAGAAATTCTCATGGAGTTAAGCACTTAAAGGTGCTATGTGTAACATTTCTTCTAAAACAAATCCTTTTTTTATTGCCTGTGTGTAAAGGGGTTGTAATCACACAGTACAATGATCCACTTATCGGGTTTTGATATTACCTCTGAAGGCCAATATTCATATTTATATGCGAAGTCTCCGGGTCGGATTTACCGCGAAATTCACCGGAAGTGACGTGGATGCGCGCTCCCAAGCCTCTCTCCTTATATACAGTCTATGCGACCGACGGAACTTCAGCTAACGACATGGAGTCTGATAAAACCACAAAACGACCTGCCTCCAGCACAACACAGACTCCAACACAAACTCCAAAATAATATAAAAAACAAAAAAGTTTTATCTGCTGAAGCTCGTCGGGCCAACTTGATTCGGATCGACGAAAACACGGATCAACATCGGCAGAGCTTTTGAATTGTGGAAAGACCTCCGCTTTGTTTTAGGTATAAAAACAGATCCTGAGTTGGCTTTCCTCCTTTTGGACAGGTAAGCTAACATTACTTCAAAGCATGTAAAATATAGTGTGATTTTGTGCTTTAGTTGGCTCAAGATAGCATTAGTTCGCCGGCTAACGCCGACCAGTTGCTAACGTTATCTGATGTGAAATACTACAGTTGTAACGTTATGGCTTTCCACATTACATAACCAGTAATACATGCTTTCAGTTAGTAGAGGTTCATAATTGTCTGAATCGGAATTCTGAAATGAAACCAATGCAATGTCTATTTATATTCTGATAAATTACAAGTTTTCAGATATGATAAAATAAATATTAGTAAACTCTAATGAAATAGCAAGGTAAACTACATGAGACATGAAATGAATACAAAAGACTGTTCTAGGATAACAAAAAGTAGGTGCTTTAGGATGTAACTTATTTTATGTACTAGATCCACTGTCTAACGTTACTCATCCCACTACTAGCATTGTTTATAATAAACATTTCCAGACACGTTCAGTACAGTAATGCTACTTCCTACTGTCTTACTGTTACACTGACATTGTTCAGTCTAGTTCACCGTTTTCGTTATCATATTATACATTCACCTATGCTGACATTGCTGATTGTGAAAAAAGATACACGAATAGTTAGTGAAATGCCTTATGCTAGATAACATCACATGTCGGCTAAATGCAGTCAATGTAACGTTATCATGGTACGAGCATGGAGCATTAGTTCAACGTCAAGCTGATAAAAGTAGCCTATTATTGTAAAGTTGCAGTGGGAGTTTACATCAGTTTCCAGCATGTTGTGTGATGCTTTCTCCGTTGCGTTGAAAGTCTCCGTGTGGCCGGTAGTGAATGCTCGCTCTTGAGATCAACCACGCACACGAGCACGAGCGCTCTTGTTGCAATCTGAAACATCACCGCTAGTGGCCGCTAAAAATTACACAGAGCACCTTTAAGCCTAACCTACATGAAATCATTACCGAGAAGTAACAACATTTTTTTAATATTCTAATAAATAGAAATATTTAGTGGATGCGATGCTTTTGAACACTTTTCCTGTGACATGCTGGTTTTTTATGTTTTACAGCGAGGATTGCTAAACACATTATAATAGCAGAACACATGGTCTGAAAAATGTTTTCGCGCAAATATGATCAATAATGCTGTAGAGGAGTTTTGGCTTATGTGCTGATTGTGATTGTGCTTGCCCCAGGGTGTCAATTAAAACACATCACAGAATTCAAAATCTTCTCATCTTTACTTGGTATTAGTGTGTATATGTATGTGTAATAAACAAATGAATAACATTACAATAAGTAATTACAGTATTCATACATAATAATAATAATAATATTAATATTAATAATAAAAATGAAAAGGGCCCTCGCACCCGTGCCGCCGCCACCCGGCGGTTTTAGGAAGACAGAGCACGGTGGGCAGTATGTAATGATAATAATTATAGGAGGACTATGCACTCTAAAAAATGCTTGGTTGTTTTAACCCAATTTTGGGTCAAATATGGACAAACCTAGCCATTGGGTTACATTTTTAAATTACATTTTTTATGTTTGAGTTTGTCCATATTTGACCCAAAATTGGGTTAAAACAACCCAGCATTTTTAGAGTGTATGTCAAAGTATTTGTATTTGCCACACTTCCTGCTACCAGCAGGTGGCGCTATTGCTATAACCAAATATGAGCATGGTCATGTTTGGGGCAGATCGGACATTGTATGCCTGAGTTACTGCAGGCTGTCTGTGGTTGCCTAGCAACATCGGAACTGCAAGCAATATTGAACTATATGACATATTCATGCACAAATCACCAAAAGGCTGAAATTGACCCTTCGCAAAGACCCGCCCCCCTTAGTTACTGTCGCTATGTCCGACAAGCTTTGCCGCTCTCATGTTCTCACACAGTGAAAAATACATCGTGGAGCAGAGAGGAGACTGACAACACGCTGACAAGACAGGACAGACCAGGTTACTTTTCGGTTACTTTTGATATTAAACATTGTAAACAAAGTCTCACCTTTCAAATTTAGTCATTTTTTAAAAGAAATTTAAACAAATACCGTTTTGTGGCTCTTTAATGTGTCGTGACAGATCGGTGTAGAACATAAGAAGGATTGTTGTTTTAACCGCTGAAAGGCGTCAGTACACCCCGTTTTTCAAGTTCAAATCCTCCCATGTTAATCTAATATCTCTCCTGACTGTTTTGTCGGACAAAATGGCGGATGGCGAAGTGTGATTGGACAGATTACCTGTCAATCAAGCTCTACGCGAAGGGTCAATTGGGTGTACATTTGTCCGGCCGACAAAAGGGCACACCCTTCGACGAAAACTCAAGATCTTCGCAATTTAACATCGCAAAGGCCTTAAGATCAAAACTGTAGGAGGAGTTTGTTAAAGGTGGGGTATGTGATTTGGAAAACAACCGGCAGATTTTGAAAATGCACAATTCAAATGGTCCTACCTTCTTTCCTCCAACGCTGGCCCTGACTGGGTCACGCGCGCTGGGGGGAGGGGGTGTGGTACGACCGTTTGATTGACGGACTTACTGTCCAATGATTCTAGGTGGTCTTGGAAATGATTGGCTGGAGTTTTTCGAGTCCTGCCCGTTCCACAGATGATTAAATTGCTTAATTTTCATTTCAGTGCTTCTAACTCAGTGGCTGTAAGTGGGTTAGGAATAGGATTTCAAGTTATTTTGAAAAAATGGACAAAAAAGAGAATCACATACCCCACCTTTAAAGTACAACATCAGGAAATTACGAAAAATGCACAAAATCTAGGAGGAAGTTCAAAATAGCTGACTTCCTGTTGTGTTTAGGGCTATGCTTCAAGAGACTTTTTTGTAGGTATTGGGTCATTACATGTATGTACCAAATTTCATACCTGTGCGTGAAACGTAGAGCCGGGGCAAAATGTGGGGGCAATAATTTACAGAATTTGCCCCACCCAATTTTGAAAACCATATCACACGTAAATTTTCAAGTTTCATGAGTTTTTGAGCATGTTTATGCCCTCTAAAAAGCGATTCTTTTAAGCGAAGAAGAAGAAGAAGAAGAAGAAACAGAGCAAAACCAATAGGGTCCTCTCACCATCAGTGCTCGGGCCCTTATAATATTAATATACACTCACCGGCCAATTTATTAGGTACACCTGTCCAACTGCTCGTTAACACTTACCGGTAATTTCTAAGCAGCCAATCACATGGCGGCAACTCAGTGCATTTAGGCATGTAGACATGGTCAAGACAATCTCCTGCAGTTCAAACCGAGCATCAGTATGGGGAAGAAAGGTGATTTGAGTGACTAATGCGCCATGTCATAAAGCTGGAATCATCTCAGACTGGTTTCTTGAACATGACAATGAGTTCGCTGTACTCAAATGGCCTCCACAGTCACCAGATCTCAATCCAATAGAGCATCTTTGGGATGTGGTGGAACGGGAGATTCGCATCATGGATGTGCAGCCGACAAATCTGCGGCAACTGTGTGATGCCATCATGTCAATATGGACCAAACTCCCTGAGGAATGCTTCCAGCACCTTGATGAATCTATGCCACGAAGAATTGAGGCAGTTCTGAAGGCAAAAGGGGGTCCAACCCGTTACTAGCATGGGGTACCTAATAAAGTGGCCGGTGAGTGTATAGGCCCACATGTCATTCTTTCTCAGGGTTTGGACTGCACTACCGAAATTAACCGCTAGATGTCGCATGAAGTGCATAATGAGGATCGCGAATTCTGAATTCAAGTCGCGAATTCTGTGTCTCTGAGAAAACACTGAGTCATCATATCAGCACGGTTACGAAAATACAACGAATACTATTAACTTGATACTCATTAAAGTGTTAACATTGCACTAACCACAAACAAAGTATGCAGAAATAAATAACTTCAGTAGCCTAACTTAAAGGGTACCTATCATGGAATTTTGAAAATTACCTTTCATGTAGTGTGTAACATAGATCTAAGTGAACGAAAACATCCTGCAAAGTTTTAAATATGAAAGTTCACCGTATACAAAGTTATTATCTCTCAAAAGTAAGAGTCGACTCTGAGTCGTTGATATGAATCGATAGACGAACGATGCACTTTCGTACGTCACTTGTCCAAGTTATTTGAATAAGATACGCCCACTCATTGCATTAGGAGACACCAGGGAAAACATCATGTCGACGAGACGCTGCTGTGTTTTGAAGTGCGACGCAAAAGCAAACTTTTTTCATCTGCCCAGTGAGGAGCATTTGAAGACAGTGGCTACAGTTCATAACTATACCACAGAAGTATTATAGCCCGAACTTGTTCTGTGTTCGCGTCATTTTGAAGATGATTGCTTCACAAACCTAAATGCTATAAAGTATGAATTTGCGAGCCGGCTGATACTGAAGGAGGGAGGTTCAGTACCGAGTTTATTTGGATCAGCTTCCTTCTCCGAATCACAATCTGTAAGTAGGCTGTTGCTTTTATGTTTGTATCATGTTCTATAATTATTTTGTGTGTTGCGTACGCACAGGCACAGCGCAGCTTCTAGCAGCTAACTTAGGTCTTCAATGTCAATTGTATTGAAATATGTGAAGTGTTTGTCGTTATTGGAGTTGTCACAGGGCTCTCGTGTCACGCATCACGCATTGAGCGTGACAGTCACTCATTTCGGTCTTTTGTCACGCTCTCCGGCCACACATTGTATTTCTCACGCTGAAAAACTATTTGTAATATATTTAATATGCCGCAGTGCCCAAAACTCACTCACTGTGGAACCGGCAGGATTCAAGCGCGTCTCCTTCAGTGTTGCCAGGTCCGTATGCCTGCACTGTTTCCGCGGGTTGTTTGTGTAGTGCACGCTGGTTGACGCGATTGTTTTATCCACTGGAACATGATTGTTATTGAGGAAACACCCGGGAACGCTATTTGAATATTTTTGGCCGTGATTAGGTTAGTTTGATGAGCAATTGGGCTGGTTTTGTTGTGCAGACCTGGCAACCCTGGTCTCCTCGGGTGTTGTTCGTCTGGTGTTGTTAGCCAATCAGAAAATAGCACTGTTGTATCTGGGTAAGATCTAGCGCAACAACCAATGACACCCCGTCGGCTGGGTGTCTAACATATCACCACAGATTAGCGTCACGCAAAGGCGGGTTTGGAAAAATGACTCGCTAAACGATTCATTTGGGAGTCGGTGAGCAAATCAGGTAAAAATAAATGCATATTATAAGACAACAAAAGTGTTTTTTGTCATTGCATGCTTGTAAAACTGTTGTTGGGGACTCCCAGAACAATATTAGGAACATTTTAAATGCCATAATAGGTACCCTTTAAATAACTTTGTATCTGTTATATTTATGACAGTCCAACTACGACGTGAGGCAATAAACAGCTCCATACATCAACCAAAACAGTAATGTGGCAGATAACTATTACTAAAGCACAATTAAGTAAATAGACTTACATTTTATCATGAATGCACACACAGAAGATAAACACTGAAGGTTAAGATACAGGAAGATATGATGCACGTTCTTTTCTTAATTCCACCAAAGAACGTATATTTACAAGAAGTGAAAGCCAATAGAACGTTCCATTGCAACACCAGCGCCCAGCAGCAGCGCTCCGCTTCCGCCATTTTGGGGTGAAAGCCACTCGGCAGGCATACATACATATATTTAGTCCAGTGCAGAGGTCATTTTTAGGTTGAAATAATTATGTAAAAAGAGGGGGCAGCGCCAGATAATTTTTAACGCAGGTGCTGAGGGGGCTAGATCATTGACAGGGGGAGCTGCACACTTATAGCCTATTTTGTATACTATTATTAAATAAGCAAAACTTCAATATTTAAAATTCAATAATTTTAATTATCACAACTTATGTTTTAATTTTACTAAATCGAATAAGCACAACATTCAGCATTCAATCAAATATATTTAAAGATTTATTATTTTTAATGTTATTTCGACATAATATCTCGTTATTTCGACATGCATAATATGTGAGTGTGCAACATAAGCAGAGAGTAGCCTATTTCTTTTCGTTTGGAATAGTTTCGTTTATAGATTTAGTTGCAAGCTTTCTATATTTCTCATGTCTGAGGCATATTTCGGTTAATTTATGATGAGATTCGCTCAAGTTCACGAGCACTGCAAGTGACCGCGCTGTATGTCATGATTATATTGTCTGCTATATTTGCTTATTTATTAAATCCAGGTAATTGGTTGATTAATTTTTTTTAAATTAAGATACAATTTACACAAAACGAAATTAATTTTAAAGAAAGGCTTTCTACAAAACACAACGTAATGAGTCAAAATCATGTATGACCCACTTCATGTCTCCCGATATCATATCCTACTCATGCTGTTCACTTTTCATAATCAACATGGGGAAAAAAACATTATAATATTTGAACAAATATGAAACTAAATGCGCTTATTTAATGGCTACAACAACAACACGTATACAGTAGTAGTCCTAGACCCTCTATTTGTACAACTATTAGGCCTATATAACAGCAATAGAAATAGCTTTACAATAAACTTCTTATATCGTATATTAATGACTGTTAAAGCAAGAGTATGTAAACAAAAACACAGCCACTGTACAAATTCAAAATTGTGGCAATTATAGGATAACGGACACAGCAATGCATCATGTTCTATAAGATCATCATGTTTGTAGCATGATCCAGGGGATTAAAACGTACAAAATATATTTCAGGCCAAGTGGAGTTGGTAACTAATAATAGTAGTAAATGTGTAAAGTTGCAGAAAATGGAAATATTCAATAATGCAAGAAAAAACTACCTCAAAAAACTGTTATCTGTGCTGTTGTCCAGTAACTCCCGTTGGAATCTTCATCCCAAAATGGCGGCCCGCGCTCCCGAAGCGCCACCTAGTGGCTGTTACCAGAAAAGCATTAGGCGTTATGCCGAGCGTCACGCGACCAAACCGGAAACCATGTGTCATTACATCCGCTTGTCAGAGAAAGTGTTAACGGCCGTAAGAACTAACTATGATATCTATGGATTTTTAAGGTAATCAGCTAACCTACTGAGTTCACTTTGTTATTGGTGTTTTATGCTATTTAAATATCTAAACGTTAGTGTGAAGAAGAAAAATGAAAAAACTTTTAAATATCAATCTGCACATGCGAGGGACATTGGTTATGCTCATTTTTGCTTGCTCTTTTTAAGTTATCTTGAGTAAAACCGCAAAAATTTTCATGAAGCACATACAAAAGACCTGAATCGGAAGCGATGCGATCTGTTTTCCGGCTTGGTCACGTGACGCTCGGCATAAAGCCTATTCCACTTGCTAACTCTGGAGCCACCGACCTAACGTCATCTCACCGTCACCAATAAGTTTGTCGCTGATTGGTTAGATCTCCTTAAAGGGGTGGTTCGGAATTTTGGACATGGGCTCTCATTTCCAAATGAGCCTTAGTGTTATTTATCAGTTGAGACAGTTTTCAAAAAATTTCATCCAGTCTTTCCAGTTGCATATTTCACCGGTGCTAGGCTAGCGCGAGTCAACGGCCTGCCATTAAATACAGTTTTACCCACTCCACAGTACACCAAAAGCAAATAAATTATAACGCCAGACTATCGATGTTAATGTCTGTTGAGGAGAATAATGTTAGAAATCAAACTACCCTTGCATCCCCTCCTCTGCTAGCTAGCTAGACATCCCGACTGTCGTGCACTTCTGTTCTGTGCTTACTTTTCAGCGCATTACTTTTCGTTGTCACCACTTACCTGAGCAAAGTAAAATTCCGCCGCTGCTGAGAAACTAGTTCATGTAAATGTAATGTGATCATAGAGATGCAAGGGTGGTTTGATTTCTAACATTATTCTCCTCAACAGACATTTACATCGATAGTCTGGCGTTATAATTTGTTTGCTTTTGGTGTACTGTGGAGTGGGTTAGGGTTAGGTTAGGGTTAGGGTTAACCTGTTACTTCCCGTGTCCAAAATACCCCTTTAACATCTGCACAAAAGGCCTATCTGTTCTGTTTCCATAAAAAAATATAAAGCAATTAAAAATACGATTTGTCCGGTGGAAAAAATTTAGAAAAACTTTCTCTGAAATGTATTTTATAGCCTACTATAGGCTTTAAATGATTTTTAGCAATGTAATGTGACGGCACGTATCTCATATTTTCCTAATGTCATAAGATTTTTCAATCTTTACTTTTTTCCCATGTGTTTATCAAGGAATTAATGTTCTTGTTGCTTTCATCAGACAATTGAGAATTAAACTGGCAAATTATATAAAAGCAATATTTCAGGTGTGTTAGCCTAATAACAATTCTTTGTTGTCTTATGGGTTTGGGACAACATTATCATGAGTAAATGATGAAAGAAATTTAATTTTTGGGTAAAATAAATAAATAGGCATGGCCATAAAATCTATGGCTCACAACTATACCAGAAGTTTCGATTTTATATTAATATATTTTAAAGCTGCAGTCGGCAAGTCTAGCAGATTGAGAGGACTTGGACAAAATTTGCAATGTTTACAACTCTCATGCCCCTCCCCCACTATCAACGAATACCCTCCCACCGAGTTCGTGGCCGTGCTCGTCAGTGTGTGTGCACCAGATTTTCTGTGAACGCACCTGTCTCATCAGCATCCATCAACACCGTGGAGTATATTGAGGTATGCTGCCCTGGCTAATCTACTGATAGATTGCAATTGATAACGTCATTTATATTCTAAATGAGCTTTTCCGGCATCACTCTTCGTTACTGCGCGAACTTCAGGCGTGTACATCAGTGGCGATTTCTTTAAGACTGCAAGGGAAGCTCAGCTTCCCTTATAATGTCAAAAAATGAATGGTCAAATTTGTACTATAGTGTTAACATTTTATTGACTAAAAATGCATTAGAACACGTTCATCTCGAAGACGAGTTCGTTCAGAATCAGCTTCATATAGCAGTTCGGCTTACTCAATCTCGTTCTCATACATTCACAGTCCATTTTAGAGCCCTGCACGGGCCTCAAATCTAGGCCCTAGCCCGGCCCTGGCCCGAGACGCTCAGGCCCTAGCCCGGCCCGTGTCCGACAGCTCATCAGAATGATCAGCCCGAGTCCGACCCGAGCCCGTTAAAAAAAAAAAAAAAAATACCTTGGATAATACACAGCCTGCCCTATGTTGCAGTCCGTAAACCAGATATGTTACGTTTTCAAAGGCAAAGTATTTACCGGTAAGTTTATTTTCATTTCTTTATAAAGTTAATTAAGAAAAAAAAAATGTTTTTTATTTTTATGACGACCAAGTAGCCGACAGCGAGTTAAACATGTTTGATCCATTGATTTATAGCCTCTCAAATCAACACTTTACTTGGCTACAATAAAATCCATAGATATAAAACAACTTAAGCATATCACACAGACAGTTAACGTTAGTTTAAACGTTTGTTTAAACGTTTTTTGTCATTTTTGAAAAGCTGAGGCAAACTGCTCTGCTGCTCAGAGCAACAGCGCTCGCAAACTAAATGAGTTTATACAATAGGCTACAATACAGAGAACGCAATCTAAAAAAATCAACATAAATTACATTAAAAACAACCATGCAGGTTATCTTACCTCAAAAATCAAGTCTTCACTACAGAACATGGCCATTCTTATTTCCACCTTACATCCTTGTTTCCAACAGACTCATGAAAATGAAGTCCAATCAAACAAAAAACAGCCTCCTAACATGGCTAAGAACAGTTTCAGAGCATCGTGAAGAAAAAGCACAGCATCCACAGTGGAAGGTTTTAATCCAGTCGTACTTTTTCCAGCTGCGCTGAAGTCACGCGTGCTACCGGGACACTAAACACAGAACGAGCCGGTCGCGCGAATCTCAGATCGCGCCGCCGTGAAACCTGTGCGCGTGCGTGTGTGTGTGTGTGTGCGTGAGCAGACTGTCATGTCAGTCATATGTCAGTGTGATAGGTTATAAAACGTCTTTCTATGTTTGCGTTTCAATCGTCATCTTCTCATATTTATTTTAATTAATGTCTAAAATATGCTATAAAAAAAGATAAGCCTAAAACCCGGCCCGGCCCGGCCCGCGTGTGAACTATGACGTGAAAATTGGCCCGAAGCCCGGCCCTAGGAGCGTAAATAAGTCGGGGCCCGTCGGGCTCGGGCTGAAATGCAGGCCTCTAGTCCATTTCCCTGTTCCCGAGCGTCCATTGACTTCAATGGGGCTGTTTGAACAGTTTTTTTTCAGTGCTTCGAAACTAGACGGTCATTGGATAAATGCTGCGATTATGTCCCGCCCACGGACGCTCAGCGTCTCTAGGGTGAATAGAGAAGTGGGCTCGCCTGGAGTCCGGGCGTCTGCGTGATGATTAGAGGAATGCATCTCCTTTTGAGTGACAGCAATTTCGTACAATAAAAAGTTAGAAAGCTATTCGAGATTTCGAGCTCAGTCCCATAGCAGATTTTGAAAGTGTACTTGTAAGACAAACTGCTGTAACATATTTCTTGGTATTTGCAATTTTCATCATACATTTCACAGTTTAACCTAATTCCCACATTTCCACATGTTTGGTGTGAGCACATGGCTTGTCATGTGTTTTCCGTTGTGCCATGTGCTCTCCTGTCGACTCCCAACTTGTTTCCTGATTATTAGTTATTTTGCCCCACCTGTCCTCCCTTGTTACCTGCCTTGTTTGCTCCCTATTTTTTCCCCTTGTGTTTGCAGTCCTGTGCTGGTTCGTAGTTTTTGTTTGTATTTTCTATTTTATTTTATTATTAAAATAAAGCCCATCAACTCTGCACCTGAGTCCTCGCTCTTTTCACTATCCCCACACCTGACAGTCGAGTTTAAAAAAAATGAGCTTCCCCTCTTTGAAAGACCAGCAGCCGCCACTGCATGTGATTGTAACGTGCGCAAGGGGCACCGGCTCAGGCTCAGGAACAGACACCGGCTCAGGCTCAGGAACAGACACCGGTTCAGGCTCAGGAACAGACACAGGCTCAGGAACAGACACCGGCTCAGGCTCAGGAACAGACACCGGCTCAGGCTCAGGAACAGACACCGGCTCAGGCTCAGGAACAGACACCGGCTCAGGCTCAGGAACAGACACCGGCTCAGGCTCAGGAACAGACACCGGCTCAGGCTCAGGAACAGACACCGGCTCAGGCACAGGAACAGACACCGGCTCAGGCTCAGGAACAGACACTGGCTCAGGCTCAGGAACAGACACCGGCTCAGGCTCAGGAACAGACACCGGCTCAGGCACAGGAACAGACACCGGCTCAGGCTCAGGAACAGACACCGGTTCAGGCTCAGGAACAGACACTGGCTCAGGCTCAGGAACAGACACCGGCTCAGGCTCAGGAACAGACAGTGTGGTGGAGGCCATCATGTCCGGAGACACTGGTTCAGCGGCGGCCATCTTGTCCATAGACACTGGCTTGGCGAAAGTGACGTGAACAGTCTCTGGATCGGCTGGCGTGACGTGAACAGTCTCTGGATCGACAGACGTGACGAAGAACAGTCTCAGGATCGGCAGACGTGACGTGAACAGTCTCTGGATCGGCTGACGTGACCTGAAGAGTTTCTGGGTCGGTGTCTCATCCAAGCATGCAGTACTGCCATAGCATAAAAGAGGAAGACAGCCCTCCTTACCGTGGCCGGACTGATGGTGAGTATCTCCGGAACGATCTCTGGGATGACAGCGGGCTGCACGGGGACAACCACCGGTACGACAGCGGGCTGCACGGGCACAGCCTCCGGGATGGCAGCGGGTTGCTCGGGCACGGCCTCCGGGAAGACAGCAGGCTGCTCGGGCACGACCTCCGGGAAGACAGCAGGCTGCTCAGGCACGACCTCCGGGAAGACAGCAGGCTGCTCGGGCACGACCTCCGGGAAGACAGCAGGCTGTTCGGGCACGACCTCCGGGAAGACAGCGGGCTGCTCAGGCACGGCCTCCGGGAAAACAGCGGGCTGCTCGGGCACGGCCTCCGGGTTCTTGAGGAGGTTGGTGGTCCTCCCCCTCCTCTGCCGTTTCTGATGGCGATGTGCAGACTCAGGGCTAGAAGGAACCGGCGGTGAAAGCTTCACGCTGGACGAGACCCGCGGTGATGTCCTTATGCTGGGCGGAACCAGCGGTGGATGGAACTCAGGGTCAAGGAGGGGCCGAGGCGGAAAGTAGTGCCAGGACTCACCTCTAGCACCTCCTCTGCGACCTCCGCGGGTCCCAGAAAACCTGGCCAGACGGGTTGCCTCAAACGACTCCCCGGGTCCAACAGAAGGGGTCGCTGGAGACTTTGCCGCCACGGCCACCTCAGTCTGACAGGCCCACAATGCAAAGCACTGAAGATTTTTCATACGAGGCGCCCCCTCTCTGGCTTGAGAAATCCCACTAGGTGGTCCTCCTCCTCCCCCATTACTAGGAGGAGGGATACAGAACCCCATACTGCTGGATCTTAACATGACGGAGTCCTTCTGTCACTGACACCGTGGGGGAAGAGGACCTCTAGTGGTGAACCAGGGAAACACAAACCCATACTGTGACGGAATGGAGTGACGGCGCAAGTAGCTTTGCAACAGAGCGGTCATTTGAAGTCGAGGACTTTTCTCCCCCACTTTCACCTGAAGTGGAGGATGTTGAATTGTCTGTGGACACACCGCCAGAGCCATATCAATTTGAGCCGCTGACTCAAACTACGGTCTTAACTCCTGCATCGCGATCAGAATCCGGTGATGCTAGCGAAGCAGCCGCACAAGAGAGAATGGGGCCAGTCTCTGAGTGGTAAAATATTAGCATTGTGGCTAAATTAGGCTAATGCTCATAGCAAATGCTAACGGTACTATCAAAAATTTAAAACCCATGCATTTAGGTTAATTTTGGTATGATATAGTGTTAATAATTAAGCGAAAAACAAAGATTTCAAGTCTCCCTCTACAATTACAAATTATTCTGTCTCAACAGGTGCACCTGTGGGCACTGCAGATCACTGTCCCTGGTAGAGATTGTGTGTTGTAGGGAGATACACAAGTTATAGCTATGAAATATGACAAGACCAGAGTGTTAAATCCAGTTAATTCATTTAATAAGTACTATACACAAAACCAGGGTTCATACAGATAAATAGGTGAACAGAAATAAACAAATTAAACAAAATAAAAATAAAGGTACAAAATAAAGTGCAGCAGATGCAATGACTGTGGAAACTTTAACCATTGAAAGGTTACTATGACAAAGATATCGCATTCAAACCACCTCATGAATATGATTGACCTGAAGAATGAAAGCTGTATCATATACTTGGATATTTATGAACAATATCACACTCATAGCTATGCAAAATTGTTCTAAAGCTTCAGCCTATCTGATAAAGATATAATTTTGTGTAAAAAGATTGCTTTATCAATCAAATTAAACACTAATTTCACATATATTGTCTTTCAATAATTTAAGTTCCATTTGATCAATTTCAAGTCAAATTCAAGTTCTTCAAGCATTTTAAGCACCTTGTAGCCTACAAACCCTGAAAAAACACAACCTCCACATACCAAATATTAAACAAATCATCCTAACAAAGTAGTAATAAACATTCTCATGTTGTAGGTAGTACACAGGTGATCTGCCTGCATTTTCATTATAATGCATCACAGCAAGCTGTAGTCTGAAAGGAAAAAAATACATTAATCAATATTATAATGAAACAATCTCTAACATGACTTAAGATAACTATAATAAGTTACAAATGTGCTTTTACATGTTACAAAATTCTAGTGCATTTAGTAAGCAGCACTAAATGTGTAATCCATTATCTTGTTTACCTGCACAACATTTGGAATGAGGCTGTGGAAACACTCGATTCCAGAGGTGTGGTATTCTGGACAAATTTTGTGCATGTCAATAATGTTTTATAATTTGGATTAACTTTGACTTGATGTAATAAAGATAGTTCAATATAAATAGAGAGTGACGCAACTACAAAGCTATTTAGCAGCAATTATATGCAAATATATACATCAGGCCAATCACATGATATCAATGAGTTTCTCATTGCTCCCTCTACTTGTACCAGAACTAAAACACTGCAGCAATCAACACTTTTTTCTGGATGTCCATCAAGATTATTTTATCTTTTTTGTTGTTGTTGTTGTAACAGTAACAATTGTTTTAAAAGGTCAGATAAATTTAAACTAATGTAGTTTTTCAGTAAAAAATAAATAATAAAGTGATAATAATAAAAAATGACCATTGTTCCGACAATTTAGAAGATGGGAGTTCATGGGAAAATCCTATGTATCCTGATGCTGCTGTGAGTATAAAAAATTAATGTATTTTTAATATTCTCAAATTGGGTAGGTTGTTGGGGTTTGGTTAATTCAAAAAAGGGGATTGCTATTTTATATTTATATTAAATACTGATCACAAGTGCTCAGTAAGGAATTTAATATAAAGCTATTTTTACATGCTTTCAGTTTCTTACATTGTTGTATTCATTGTGAATTCCTGTAGGCAGTTTGATGATGTAATGATGTCCTTACCTGCCCATGTGAGGTTCATTCCATTCGGATGTTGTAAAAAAAAGCAACATGATTTCACATCTAATTTCATTGTGCACCACTGATGTCAGAATTTCTGCCTGCATTCTCCACTGAATTCCATTCAAAAGTAGCCTGATTAAGAGCCTGCCTTCCTAACAAACTAAATTTGATTTATTTTTGGATTCCTCTAGTTTTTGACTCTAGCTGAAGTCTGTTACTGTATTTCCCTTTGCATTTATTCATTTGGCCCTTGACAAACACTTATCCAAAGCAAATTACAGCACATTCAAGCTATATTTTATTGGTGATGAAGAACTTGTGACAAGTATTGTTGACATGGTATTCTGATTTTTTTCCACAGACTGCACAAGAGTAGTCAACAAGAAGTGTTTAATGATGAGAAAACACTTAAACTCCCAGCAAGTTATACAAAATTGGCTGGATGGAAACTCTGGATAATGAAACGTTAATTTCTACCCTCGATATTCCTGGTACCCACAAAGCCATGGCACTTTATGGAGGATCATTAGCAAAATGTCAGGCATGGTCACTAGAGGACCAGCTAAAGGGATACGCTACTTCGACCTCAGAGTGTCTGGAAATAAATGACAAATTATGCATGGACTGATTTACCAACGTACATCATTGTCAGTAGTTCTCAGCACAGTCAGGACAATTTAAACTAAATTCAGAAATGAGGTACTGCTTATTTGTATGATCATCTTGCAAAGGAATTTGAAAAGAAACCCAAGCCTTGTTTTGGGATCATAGCCATGGATTTTCCAAGTTTTGACTTGATTGAAATCATCAAATTCAACAGGCCTACCTAAGATTTTTCAGTCTATTTCCCATGGGTAGCCTATATCAAGAAATGTATGTTCTCATTGTTTTTTTATCAGATAATTGAGAATTGTTAAACAGACGTTTTAACATTCTTAACTGTCTGATGTGGTGTATGATCATTGTTTCTGAACTAAATAGAGCATTGCAATCTCAATGGCTCATTAGCTTTTTGTTGAATAGTTAACATGAAACCACAGTTAATTACTTTTTAAATGCAGGCTCTTGATATTAGCTTCCATCACTTTATCTATTAAAGCATGAACGAAAGCGGCACATTTTGGAGTAGGCTACTTGTTGGGTGACGCATATATTAGTGCGCCTTACACAAATAATCCACATAATGCATTGTTTGAACAAAGCAATAATTTATAAGGCTAAAATAAAAACAGGATGCATTCGACTCCAAATAGACCTACATGAAAAAGCTTCTTAACACGTTAATATATCATTTGCTATGTAGTATTAATTTGTAAATGTAAGCTATTTTGACCACGTGGGAACGTCACATGTGATGTATCTCTGTGAACCCCCAGTCTCGCTCTACTACCGTAATAGCAATAAATAGCAGACAGATGGCGCTGTTTGAATGTATACAATAATCAATTTATTTACAGTGTATTTCATATTCGCCCTAAAACCATTAAATCTTTCTTTTATATGATTCAACATTGTGGAGGGATTGTAAGATTGGTTACTATTAACAATAACAACATTGCTTACATCTCCCATATTAAACAGTAATTCAAGTCATCATGAATAAGAACAAACTTCCTGTTATACTTGTTTGAACGCTATGAGGAAGTCACTTACGGGAAAAACAAAACTCCGCCTTAAAAACAAACTATATGCCATCTTTCTTCTGGACTGAGACTCGCATAGACGTGCCATAAAAGGTGAATTACAGGTGTGTTTCTTAAGATAATGAACAATAATATAATGAATTTAAAAACAAAAAAGACAATAATTGTAATATTAATGAACAAACTGTGAATAGTTAAACAGCCTGCAGCACCACAACATAAGCATAAGTTTCATCCTTGATTCAGGTCTAAATTTGTTTTGATAATTAAACATATGCGTCTATTGTATCTATTGTACATACTATCATCTTTATAATTAAATTAAAAGTGTATTTAAAGTGTTAAATGTCTATGCTTTGTATCCTCCAAACCTGAAATAATGAATTTATGTACATGCAAAAATGATGACCAGTTATCATTTGTTGTCCTTATTGTTTCATGCAGTAAACAAACAGGAGTATCAGCCATTGTTACCTGTGGAAAGACTTCCGTCTGCATCATGTCTCTGACAGTGTCTCAGGGTGAGGGTTTGACGGTCATCACCGTCTCCTCAAACCCAAAGAGCAAATGGCCCGTACTGTGTCAGATCCTGAGACTTCTGTGCTGCAGTCCAGTGTGTTTCGTATCTCAGAATATGAAAGGAAAGTTGACGAACATCCACACAGCTCTTGGGGTGAGTCAGACACTTACAGTAATTGCAAAACACTTTTTTGATTTTCAGGCCATGTCATTTTAGGTTACTTTGGATAGATTGAATTTAAACACTATGGCTCGGTTTTACAGACATGGCTTAAATTAAGCCAGGATTAAGCCTTAGTTCAATTAGGGCATTTAAGTAGCTTTTAAAAACATGCCTTGGAATAAAAAAACATTACTCATGTATGTCTTGAGACAAAACAATGACACTAATAGTGTATATTTTAAGATTTGTCAGTGCAATTTGCTTTCAGTTAAGACAGCTCAAACATGCATTATAGTCTGTTGAAAAATAGTTATAGTCTGTGAAAAATATTGTTATCTTGTTCCATAGATTGTGCAGATGATAGTTGGTGTCCTTAATTTTGCGGTGGGGATCATGTTTATGTGCCTTGGTTTATACTGGAGCATGTATATAATGTCCATGGGACCCTTCTGGCTCGGCAGTATGGTATGACTTGGGTTTTTTCTTTGTTTCATTCTTTTGATTTATCCAAAATCTAAGGCAAATTTGAAAGAAAGAAAAAATGCACAGATTTTTTTGTTTGTTTGCTTTTGTCTATTAGTTCTTTGTAGCTGGAATCGTGTGTAATCTTGCAGCTAAGTTTCCCTCTTCTTGTCTGGTAAGTTTCTATCAAAGGAATCTGCATTTTTGACAGTTCCATTTTTGGTACCCATGAAGTATAATATAATATAATATAATATAATATATTATTATATTGTTTGTGTTTTACAGCTGGTCATCGGAATGATTCTGAATGTAGTTTGTGCTGCACTGGCTATCACAGGTGTTGCGCTGTATTCGGTGGGCCTTGCGGCTGATCAAAATAGATCCTACTACTATGATTCTTGTCAAGAAGGCTACAATTCTTATTCAGGCTATGGCAGTTATGATCGTTACCTAACGCCTTCCCCTGAAGAGAACAGTAGAAAAGAGGCCTGTCTGTACTACAAGAATCTCATTAAGGTAATGATTCTTTAGATGGTGGTAAGACAAGCTAATTTTCAAAAAATGCAAAAAGGAATTTCTTGGTCACTTCTTCCCATGTAATTCCAAGCTCCAAAATGAAAAAAAAAAGCACCATAAGTGGTTCATATATGATGCACTATATTCCAGGTCTTCTGAATAGGGATTTAAATTTCTTACAGGCTTTATGGATGATTTTACTTTTAATAAGTTGACACTAAAAAGTCCAAAGTCCCTGTCAAGGAAAGTCTGTTCACTCGGCAGCCATTTGTGCAATGTCTCCAGGCAACTATTCAGTTGTTAAGTCTGACGTCACGCGTGACGTTTAGCCTCTTCCGGGCCCAAGCGCTCCTCTCGTCCACTCCAGATCCTAGACTACATAAACCCTTTTCTTAAAGGGGGGGTGAAATGCTGTTTCATGCATAGTGAGTTTTTTACACTGTTAAAGAGTTGGATTACCATGCTAAACATGGACAAAGTTTCAAAAATGAAGTTGTAAGTTTGATGGAGTATTTCTGTTCCAAAAATACTCCTTCCGGTTTGTCACAAGTTTCGGAAAGTTTTTTTCGAATACGGGACTAACGTGACGTCAGAGTGGGCGGAATTTCCTTATACGGGTCTTAAGAGCACTTCTCCCGGAAGGGCGCGCGCGCAGCTGTAGCCTAGTGCGTGCGAGAGCATCCATCAGAGCGCTAGGCTCGGCTGCGCTGCAATCAAAAAAATGGCACCAAAAAGTGTGTTTTTGGTTGCCAGGGCAAGACAACACTGCACAAATGTCCTAAGAACCCAGAGTTAAGGGACCTGTGGATGGATTTTGTTTTTCCAGAGCAGCAACGGAGTTGCGCAAGTGTTCTTATTTCTGTTCCCTTCATTTCGGCGGTAGCTGCTAATAGTTTTATAAACAAGGCACAGTTCGACGATTTGCAGATCGCCTAATACTTAAAGATGGAGCAGTCCCAACGATAAAGGTTCACGGAACCGCAGGCGGTGAGTAAAACTGCTTCAAATGTCTGTGTGTTGTTAAATATCAGCGTGTAAGCTAAGCACAGCAAGTAAACAACATGATCACGTACAGTTAATGTATCGATGGAGCATGCGATGTATGTGTGTGTGTGTGTGTTTGTGTGTTTAAATACAGTTGTTTAGCTGGCCACTGTAGGTGTCAGTTTGTTTATTGTAAAACTAAATCATGTCCTCATAAACCAGAGTCTGTCTGTTTACAACACGCGCAAAAGCTTCGCGCGCTCCCGCCCACACGGCACGCCTCCACCAGCTCGGGTTTTTCCGGAAAGACTCGGTACAGCCTATATTTCTTTTATAAATATAATAAAACTAAAGACTTTTTGGAGATATGAAGGATGCAATACTACTCTATAGGTACCCAAAATTAACATGAGATTGAGTGAAACTGAGTATTTCACCCCCCCTTTAAAGGGCTTTTTTCGCTTCAGTGCCAGTGGGTGTTACTAGGGATTAAGCCAGCACCCACTGGCGCCAAATTTTCATTCATTTAAGTTTTGTAACTTACCTTATCAACTGCAGCCATTTTCTCTTATCTTTCTCGTCACAGGGAAAGCAGTAGAATCACAGTTGAATGTCACTTGTTTTTTTTAACTCCGATCTATTTAAACAACACGGGTGTCAGGGTTGCTGCAGGTAGCTGAAGACGAGGACACGGGAGTTTCAATATAATAGATTTAATTAACAAAATGAAACTTCCAAAATCAAACAGAAACAAAATAACAGATTCCAGGAATTCAGGGTTAACATACAACCATACATTGACGACGATCGACAAACACTGAGGGAAAACACAGGGCTTAAATACACAAGGAATAATGGGATAATTAACAGAACACAGGTGAAGGGAATTACTAATCAGACAGAGCGGGAAAACTAACAGGACTGAACCAAAATCACAAAGACAGGGGAAACCAAGATCACAAAACATAACTCAAACACACTGAAACGTGACAACGGGACACAGCACTGCATGTTAAAACTCGGGCGAAAGCGGTAGGTAGGACCCGGCCTTTGGACCCGGAAACAGTATTATCGGAGAGTGGTTACGTCATGACTTAACAACCGGATAGAGTGCAAAATCAAAGCCTGTCCACTTTTTCAGCGCCACTGGTTCCAGAAGTATTTTTTCCATTAATTTTCCCATTGATTTTTAAAAAGTCTTTGTTAAAGAGCTATAAAGACATGAACCAAGTCAAACAGCTACGAGGTGAATCATAACATAATACAAACTTTGATTTGAAGTAAAAAAAGTATTTGAAAAGCAGACAAAGGTACAAGACTGTTCTTAACGTCTTTAATGAGGGAAAGAATTACAATTCTTAGAAGCATTGTGAACAGTATAATCAGATTAAAAAACGATGGAGAAAATATAAAAATACGAACACCACTAAGCACTCGGTGAGTTACACAGTTTTGAAAACGAACGTTAAGGGTTGTTTTAAGGACATGTTTCAGTATGCTCGTAGACAGCCACTCTGAAGCGCTCAGAGGCGATTTTAAAATTGTCAAAAAGTCGAGACAGGACCCATCGTCAAAATTTCTAAGTCCACCACTCTAGTTCATCCAAAACAAACTATAAAATAGACTCAAAGTGCTAAATACCGGAATTATCCTTTAAGTATTTTTAGAGCGTAGAGAGACCGACTCGGTTTAGTCATTCGCAGTGCTTCATGGGAGTGGGTGGAGCTAAAGAGCTGTTTTGGAGCGTTTTGTCTGTTTCAACTCTCTGATTGGTCAACAAAGATAATGTAGTTTTTCACCGTGGATTAATCTGTTAAAAACGATTACTTTCAAAATAAGTTGAAATAATGTGGGCTGACGGCTCCAACAGAAGCAAATACTGAGTTACAACCTTGTAGCTCACAGTAGGTGTAACTTTAAAGGTTTATAAGTAAGCCTACCATTCAAAATCAATTTTCCCATGGAGAAAATTAATGAAAGAGTTTTTACTTTCTATTTCGAGAATCCAAGACCAAGTCCTATTTGCATAAATCTACTGAAATCTCTAAAAACTACACGCAACATTCACATTTAAAAACCATATTTAAAATTACCCAAAAAAATCTGACATTAACTGTCCCACAAATCTGTTGTTTCTTGCGCTCAAATAGTGTTAAAAAAAGCACATTTTTTCAGGCAAGACCAGTCAATGCACACGTGCATATAAGCGCACGTAATAAGCAGACGTGCAGTTTTAAACAGAACACTAGGTGCATCTCAATTCGCATACTTGTGCACTATTATATGCATTTTTGTAGTACAAATAGTGCAAGTGTGTTCACTGAAAATTACAAAAATGCACTTTAAATATCCAGATGATGCACTTAATTAACTGAAAAAAACAAAGCGTTGAATGTTGGCTTTAATTACGTAGCTATCAGACTCTGGTTGACGAAATAACCTTATAAAATTCATACATTACACGGCTGAGTACATAGTGCTTGTATATAGTGTATAAGTGCATAGTGTGTATAGTGTGTCATTTGGGACAGTTGGCAATTGACTCCATGTTGCATGTTACACTTTCTCCCTGTCTTTGTATATCTAAAATCATTGTATTTACCCACCTCTAGATGGCCTACATAGGACTATATATCATGATGATCGTGTTGTCGGTCCTTCAGTTCTGTGTGAACATCAGTTTCTGTGTTTTGACTGGGAAAGCTTTGTGCAAGAAAGATGAAGATGCAAAGGTACTGTATCATCATCATCAACACTATCAGTCAAATCCACTGTGATCATGACGATTCTGAGAGCTGCTCTGTGTGTTCATGTTTGTGGTTTTGCAGTCGGTGGAGGATCCAGAACTTCACAAGCCGCTCCTGGAAGACGCCACTGCCGCTCCTGCATGTTAGAGAGACAAGAATAACACACACATAATAAACAGTTAGTCTTTTTTTGTAATGGAATGGTATTAGATGTCTCAATATCGTAGTGAAATGATTTAAAGCATGTCCTCCATCTGCAACACTGTACTCATAAATGACATTTAATAAGACTTATTTTTTTCTGATCTCTCTATATATATATAGATTAATGGGTGTTAACTTTTATTGCCATTTTCAATTTTGTTGTGATCTTTGGGGCTTTTAAAAAAAATAAATGATTGGAACACTTTGGCATCAACCCTTTTTGTGTGTTTATTACAACTTTCCTATATCTTTCACTTTGTAGAACAATTAAAATACCTATATGTATTTATTTCACAGATGCTTTTATCTAAAGCAGTAGTTTGTAAATGTTCAGGCCAAGTACCACCAAAGTCCCTTTCAAGGATATGTAGTACCTCCTTTAATCAAACCAAAGCAACCAAGGACATCTGTCATTATTTACCCACCCTCATGTAACTTAGTCAACACTTTTTAAAAAAAAAAAAAAAGATTTTTTTGCCCATACAATGAAAGTGAACCCTATAGAACGCTGTTTTGGACTCCACTAACATTGTATGGATAAAAACATTCTTCAAAACATCTTATGTTGACCTGAACATAAACCATATTTTTATTCATATTTTGTTTATAATATTAACATTACCTAAAATTAACGGATTACCTTAATTAAAGTTAAAATAGTATACCCATTTATTTGTATGGAAAAGAACTAATTGTTAAAGAACTAACGTTAATTCTTTTAAAAGAACACGGCCTAATACGATTTTAAAGGGATACTCCACTTTTTTGGGAAATAGGCTCATTTTACAACTCCCCCAGAGTTAAACAGTTGAGTTTTACCGTTTTTGAATCCATTCAGCCGATTTTCTGATATTTAGAAGAATATCAGTAAGCAGACAGTTTCTGGTCTCAGTAGGAAAAAAATATACTATGGGAGTCAATGAGACCAGAAACTGTCTGCTTACTGATATTCTTCTAAATATCAGAAAATCGGCTGAATGGATTCAAAAACGGTAAAACTCAACTGTTTAACTCTGGGGGAGTTGAAAAATGAGCCTATTTCCAAAAAAAAAGTGGAGTATCCCTTTAACACCCACTAAAACACAGCTAGGGATCTACTCACACAGTAATCTCAAAAAGTACAAGTCCCTGGAGGCTCACACCTTTTTTACCAACGGATTTGTTGGTTGTAGAACTTCAATTTATAATTTTTGTTTATATTGGCAGTACAGAAAACAACAAAACAACTCTTCGGCATGATTGTCGCGTGTATTTCAATGAGCGCCAAGGCAATGTTTTCCCCCACGGGTAAATTCACATCACGTGACTGGGCGTTCTCGGGGGCGTTCCCAGACAACCGACTGTATCTGTAAAAAAAAAATCTTGAATAAATATGCCCCCCCCAAACACACACACAAAAAATTGACCCAAGTAGATCAATTATATGCGATTATATGCTAATATATTTCTTAAAAAAATAAAAAACGCAACTAAAAACAAAGTGCAAGTAGACTCTACTCAATTTAACCAACGTAGGCGTATGCGTTGATTTAAGCCTCTGAGTTAGTTTCATATCTACTTTAAGGGCGATGTGTAGGCTGTGGTGTGTACAGTGTTTCTTGTGTCTTTATAGTGGCGTCATGACTGTTATTTAAAGGAAAGTGGAACAACAAGGAAATGCGAAACTTATGAGAAACACTGACAGAGACACAACAGCACCTTGATCAGATCAGGAAAATCAACTCTCAGTCAGGACTGGAAGTTACAAAAGTTATTCATAAGGTGAGTTTTTTTTGTGTTTCTTAAAATCTGTGAGATGTACCTGTTAGGCTACTTAAAAATGTACAATGTAAAATGTAAAAAAGTTAACAGTGACTTGAATCTGAACAACTTGCTTGTATTATAGCAAACATTCGCAGGTGTTTAGCTTAAGTTACTTCCTTGTTAAAAAAAACACGTTGATGCAGTCGTCGAGAAACCGACATTCAATGCTTTGAATAATTATGAATATTCCAGAACTTGTTTGAGAAGGTGAAATTAAATGTTATAAATTCACAATCACATAACTATCATAAGAAAATTTTCATTTGGGTGGTTGTGAATTTCTGGTGCATGAGCCTACTTTCTCTTGTGGGCAGGTGGAAGAATCGCTTTCGTCTCCATCATGGCTCTGACAGTGTCTCAGGTTGAGGGAATGACGATCATCACTATCACCTCAAACCCAAAGAGCAAATGTCCCGGACTGTGTCAGATTCTGGTTTCTCTGTTCTGCAGTCCAGTGTGTTTTTTATCCGAGGATATGAAAGAAAAGCTGACAGACACCCAAAGAACTTTTGGGGTGAGTGAGAAACTTGCTCCGACTGAAATCTTGATTTCATAAAAAAAAAAAAAAAAGATTTAAGGTGCTTAAGTAGCCTATATGTTCCTGTATGTCTACTCTTTGATTTGTATCAAGATTAAAAGCTGGAGGTCCATCAACTGGCATAAACATTGTTCTCTTGTTTCATAGATTGTACAGATAGTAGTTGCAGTCATGAATTTTGTGTTGGGATGTTTTGGCTTCATCTTCTATTTTATGACTTCTGCATGGGCCACCAGGATGGTAAGATTTTTATGTTTCTAAATCAGTTCTGTAAAATTAACGAATGGATGTGTATGTGTGTGTGTGGGGGGTTCAATACCCTATTGTGGGAAAAAAAATGTCCCCACAAAGGTGGGACCAAAATCCTTGTGGAGCCATTTTGGTCCCTATGAAGAAAATAGCTTATAAATCCTATATTATGTATTTTGTTTTTGAAAATGTAAAAAAGCATTAATGTTTTCTGTGATGTGTAGGTTAGGGGATAGAATATACTATTTAAATTGCGGCTTGTGTTTGATTCACTGATTAATTGCAAAGTTTAACCATCATAAAGTGATGGCACTACTTTAACACGATTCGCGCATAGAGAGCCTAAGTCCCTCCCCTTCCGGTCGACCACCATGGGACCTTAATTCGGAAAAATATTGTATGGTAGTCAATGGCGAGAGACAACAAATATTTTGATCTCGTTTGAATTGTGCCCTGAATTACACATATGATGTTTGTAAATTTAAAAGATACGTTTCAAAGTCAAGAAAGTCGCAGTTTGATGTAAAACTGTTGAGGTATAAGACTGAGAAGATACGTAATTACAAAGACTACAAACCCATAAGGCGCACATTTTCTCTCAATGAATGAAGCTAACTTAACTGAAGCTAACGTCTGTCATTTTTTCTATATTCTTACGTTATAATCGTAACGTTACGCCGTCATGTCTGAGTGTTTTGTACCAGACTGCACGCATACGAGCAACGGATCTTGCTCGTTGTTTCGCTTCCCGGGAGATGTAGTTCATTGAGCGATTTTCACATAAAACTAAATGTTACTCTTCTGTTTTATGACAAACTGCGACTTTCTTGACTTTCATAATTATCTTTTAAATTGACAAACATCATGTGTAATTCAGGGCACAGTTCAGATGGAATAAAAAGATAAGTTGTCTCTCGCCATTGACTACCATACATATTTTTTCCGAAATAAGGTCCCATGAGCCGGAAGCGGAGGGGCGGGACTTAGGCTCTCTATTACACGCACATAGACATATACACTAGACGTCACCTTGGGTTCTAAGCATGCATCAAAACCGCCGCCATCTTGGAACAGGGGTCTTGTCAAAGGAAGTAGCTAGGAAACGCTGCTATCTCTGCCTTTACTTCGAATTAATTGATGGTGGCGGACTTTTGTGCTGTGTATGATGTTCACACGAATGAAATCTGAACTAGGAAGAATGTTTAAAAAAAAAAAAAAAATAAAATTCTGGAATCAATGATAAATACATGTCTGACCGTTGGAACGGACCAAAAAAACGAGAAAATCGCATTCATGATGATTTATGGTGATTTTATTTCCGTTAGATCTTTGTCTACATTGACGCTGATGCATTAAAGTGGAGGGGCTCCCCTGTTCCAAGATGGCGGCTCTATTGACGCTTTCGTTCTAATGAACTGCCGTAGCCAAGGCGACAGCTAGTGTTTTTATCTATGTTACACGCATAGCTAAACATAGGCCTACCTCGTGATGACAAACCGGATCAAGCTACCGAGCAATAAACATGCCGTTTACAAAATATTGTGCAGTGCCTGGTTGTGGAAGAAGACAGTCGCTGCATAAGCTTCCTCTGGATTCCAATAGGAATGCTTGGTTAAACTATTTTTAATGACGTTCCAGCTGATGTGGGTCCGTTTGTTCGCTTCATTTCACTGAGGATTGTTTTGTAAACAAGACACAGGTCGAGACTGGATTTGCAGACCGAAGATTAAACAGTGATGTGCCTTCTATATTGGATCTGAATGGAATGGTGCAATACACTTATGTGAGTAAAATTTTTATTTAAAAAATAATAATAATCTGATAGGCTAGTATTGCATTGTTACAGATCGTTTGATATCTAATAATTATGTGTACGTCATGTATCAGTCTAATCATTACTGACGAGTGAGTTGAACTCAAAATATGCAAAACTATTATCCACTCACAGCAGTGGGCGTTTACTTCCAAGTCTTCAATGCGAGACGCCCATAAAAAACTAGGGTAGAAAATAGCCTATTACTTATTCATTTTGATGTTTTTGAATGTAAAAACCAAGCGAACGTCATAAGTTGACCTCAGACAACAATATAATACATTCTAAAAAGCCAGTTCATGATACCTTTAAGACATTTATGTGATTAAAGTTGAGTCGTCGTCAACTAGTTGCTGTTGACGTCATTAATGAAGCCTGATACTCGAGCTGAGACTCTAAGGCGGATTGTGTTGTACACAGTTATGGCATATGATTCAGCGCTGCCACAAGGCAGCCAAAAAACATAAGTTATTTTGTCTTTGGGTTGTAATATTTCTCACAGATTTCGGCTCGTTCTAAATCATATTCAGATAAAGTATCACAGTAAAGATTATATTTATATGAATGCATTAGTGAGAGAGCGATTGAGTGTGAATTAATTCTACCTGGCAGCGTCTCTCTACTAATAGTGAAGCTGTGGGTTTTAATTACTAAGAAATTGATGCTAGAACTTTTCCGTGTCTAAGCTATTTTATTAATAAATCACAGAACAGTGTTGACAGTAAGTTTCTACGCTACTGAATGTTTCTGTGTGCTTGCGATCTGGACGTGATGTGCAAGCTACCTTACTTTATTTGTAACTTTGTTATATTGTATTTATCAATGCTTGTAATTCGTTTATTTGCTGATCTGAAAAATGATCCATGACTCAACTGTAATTTGATCCGAACCGTGAGTTTTGTGATCAGTTGAACCACTAGTCTTAATGTCATTATTCATTATTCATTCCTGAATAACAACCTAATTTTTGGTCTGTTAGTAGGATTTATGATACTTTTTTCCCCCCTAAATTTCGGATTTTGACAGCACCCCTCTCCTTTACTTTCCGTATTTGTAAAAAATTTGAATTTTTCTAAATTCTTTGTATTCCACACTGAAAGAAATAGTCACAGGTGTTTGTAATGACTATGTTATTGTTTAAATTCACATTTTTGCCTCAATTGATTAGAGCTAGTGTTTATACTGTATTTTAATTGGTTTTCTTTAATGACTTTACACACGGATCTTTTTCTCTAGACCTTCGAAGGACTAAATATGACAGTGATGGTGTTGGCGGTTCTTCAGTTCTGCGTGGCTGTCGGTTTCTTGGTTTTGACTTTAAAATCTATGTGCAAGAGGGGTGGGAGTGCAAAGGTACCGTATCATCACCACAATTAAGGCCTGTTCACACCGAGCACAATAACTATAAAATGCATTGATCTTTCTAAATCTATGAGAATGGGAAAGTTTAAAACCACAGCTGTAACATTAGCAACAAAGAGGAACAATATTGTTGGAATCCCTTTCAGAACAATTTTTTTTCCAGCTGATGAATGATAAAAACATTGACTGCTAATCGGAATCCACCGACTTTAAAGAGGCCATAGTATGCCCTTTTACAATTGATTTTTTAACTCTACTAGAATAGGTTTTCATGCTTAAATGTTAAAAAAACACATTATTTTTGACAGCCTTGGACATGGTGACAACACTATACTAACGCACCTCAACCAGACCTCGTCTCTTTTTTGCATATGCCTTAGATGGGAATTTTTTAAATGAAGAATTTTGTGACGTGTACTGTACATTCCCGGAAAAAAACTCAAGATACAATCGAGGCGTTTCAGGAAGTTCACAAACATTGACACTGATGTAGAGTATATGACTCCACTTAGAGAGACTGCTTGTGTGTTCATGTTTGTTTATGGTTTTACAGTTGGTGGAGAGCAAAACTTCAGAAACCAGAAGTGGGATATGCCAATATCCATTTCCGTTTGTTCACAGCTGTAACATGACTCTTACAGTGTCTCAGGTGAGCGGCTGACAGCATTACCTTAAACCCAAAGAGCAAATGGCCCATACTGTGTCAGATTCTTTGTACTTTATGCTACAGTCCAATGAATTCTGTATTTCAGGATATTAAAGAGAAGCTGGCAGACACCCACACAGCACTTGGAGTGAGTTAGATACTTAGAAATGTTTTTGGATATCATCAGATTTACAAAACGGTTCATACTAGGTGTTTTGTCATGTGTAAAACTGGTTCAAACATTGTTCTCTCATTCCATAGATTCCACAGATAATTGTCGGTGTCATGAATATCACAATGGGTTGTTTTGGCTTTGTTTCTTCTTTTTGGATCGGTGGTGTGGTGAGACTTATTTCTCATTCTGATCATTTCTATCATGTTTCATGTATCATGTTTCTAAATGAGTTCATGTAGTACAATGAGTGCGATCATTCAAAAAGTAAATTATACATGACATTGATCTTGGTTAAGGACATGTGGCTTTCAGAATGCCCTACTAATTTATGTTTGCATTTATTTTCATATGATATTTACTAGAATGAAGTTGTAATTCACATTTTGATAATTCCCTTTCTTTAGAATAATCTCAAATCAAGCATGTTTGGATGGATCAATGTTTTATTTGTGTGCTTTGCCTTTTAGTTCATTGTTGTTGGATTCATGTGTGTTCTTGCAGTCAAGTTTCCTAGTCCTAGGCTGGTAAGTGTGATTCAGAGTTTTTTTGTTTTTGTTTTTTTACCGAGCATCAGTAATTTCTATCGTTTGTGTTTTACAGCTTGTATTTCTAGTGATTCTGAACATCTTCAGTGCCGCACTGGCTATCACAGCTGTTGTGCTGTATTCAATGGACCTGGAAATGGATAACAGTTTAGGCTGTGCTGGTCCTTATTATTATTATTCATCTTATCAACGTCCCCAAGGAGAGAGTAACTTTGAGACCTGTTTGTACTACAGAAATCTCAATCAGGTAATGATTTGATGTATTTATCTTTTACAGATAGTGTAAAAAATTGTTGTAAAAAATATTTTATTTTAGAATTTGTTTTAATAATACACTGATGTCCACCTCTAGATAATCGTCGGAGGACTAGATATCATGATGATAGTGTTGTCGGTCCTTCAGCTCTTTGTGACCATCAGTTTCTGTGTTTTAACTGGGAAAACTTTGTGCAAGAAGGATGAGGATGCAAAGGTACTGTATCATCATCAACATTATCAGTCAAATCCACTGTGATCATGACGATTCTGAGAGCTGCTCTGTGTGTTTTGTTTTTGCAGTCGGTGGAGGATCCAGAACTTTACAAGCCACTCCTGGAAGACGCCACTGCCGCTCCTGCATGACAAGATAAAGACAAACACATATTTTTATTTGAACACGTTCTTTGTCTTTGTAATTGAAAGTGAAATGATTCATGTTGCCATCTGCACCATAGACGTGAAGTTACATATTTTAGTATTTTCACAAATATAGTTGGTTCCTTTTGAAAGAAAAGGGCTGCTTTTAAAAATAAATGATATTTTTTTAACAGAATGACTTTGTCATCAATTACGTTTTTTTTCGTTTGTAGAACACACATCCTTTTTTATATCTTTTTTTTTTTAGATCAAACCTTCCTGCTCTTTGTAGAACATTTAAAATTGTCCAAGCAGAGTAGCCACATGTTTAATTCATCAACTGACCAGAAAGTATCCAAACACTTTTTTTAAACATTATATTGTTTTATCATTTAAAAATTTGCAAACTTATTTTTTGTGTAATAGTGTGCTTTTAAAGTGTGCTTATGCTCTTTAAAATAAATGAGACTGTTTTAAATATTTTTGTTAACTGATACACAGACAATTTTACAAAAAAAAGATAACTTTTGTAAAACCGGGAAATAAACTGATTAATAGTTTTGTAAACGTGGTTTACATGTGTTGCCAGGTTATTGGTTTGTATGTAGACTTTATTAAGCTGACTTTTGTGTGTTATCAGCGTATTGGTGAACATGTAAACATGCTCTCTGATTCAATGCTGTGCAGCGTAAACTAACATGACGGATCTGATCAACTAACTTGATTATTATATAATGTGTCCCAGATAGCATGTAATCAATGAAACAATATTGACGCGTCAAACAATGTTGATGCGTCAACACTAATGGCATTGAATTAACGTTACAAAGTGATGTTGCTTTAGTATCACTCTTTCACCCTCAGTTAATGGTGAAGCAATGTTGAGATTTCAACAGTAATAGTATGATTCAACTTTAAAAAGTGATATATTATCAACATCACTTTTGCGCCCTCAGTTAATGTTGAAACTATGTTAAACAAATAATCAATGCTAATGCTATTGAATCAACATTACACTATGTTTGTTTCTAGATCACTGACACTGATGCTTAAAATATTAATGACACCTTTCCAGCAGTTGAGTCAATTTATTTTATTCAATCAATCAATGACAAAAATATATTAAAAGATCATTCTTTAAAAAAGAAAGGGGGAGAAATAGGACAAAAGCATTTCAACCTTTAAAAATAAAATTGGCTCCAGAAGTCTGATGTCATAACTAGGTGGTCCAACAGTTCAGGTTTTTAAAAATCTGTCTTACATCAGACTACTGCCTCTTTTCATTTGGGCTCTCTGAAAAAGAAAGCATGATGTTACTCAAGAACAAGTCAATTCAGTTGTCATGCATACAGTCACATTCAAGAATGTTAATATACTATATTATTCACTTTAAAAAAGTTGCTAAACACAAAATATTCTAACTACAATTATAGTATTTTTAAATTCTGTTTTTTTTTTTTTTGGATTAAATTTTCTAAAATCTATTAATGCTTCAATATCAAAAGAAAGCATTATGGGAGGGGGGTCTGATTTTATCTCCAGCCCTAATTAAAGGTGCAGTGTGTAACATTTTTGACTATTTATTAACAGAAATGCAATATGACATCCATAACTATGTGTTCAGTTGTGTATAAAGAACTTACTTAATAAACCGTAATGTTTTTATTACCTTAGAATTAGGCATTTATCTACATAAGCGCGGGAATCCCCTTCTATGAAGGCCGCCATATTATGACGTCATATTTCTACAGTAGCCGACAGCGAACAAACAGCGTTACAGAGCGCGTTTCGTCCCTACCTTGAAAGAGAAGCCGCAGAAAGCTAGAAGAAGCTAGTCATAAACACCGTAAGTGTTTTCCCTTGTCAGTGGTGTAAATATGTAGTTGGATTGTTTCATGTAACTTAATTCTTCTCCCTCGCTGTGTTATGGCTTTGCTATGTGGGGATAAATGTGCTGGTTACGTTCGTGAGACAGCTGATTAGGCTACTCTTGTCATTGACCGGAAAACAGTTACAGGAATCACCAACCCGTCGATCTTGGAAGCATTTTAAGTCGATCGAGTTTCCAAAATCAGAGAAAAAAGGCTATTGTGTGTAATAAGTGGTGTCTATTGGGATGCGGAGGCACGCGTGCTGTTACAATCACGTCATTTTTGCCGCACGCACCTTTGGGGCTCATGCGGACGCGTCGAGTATAAACAAGGCTTTAACCAGCTCAGCCACAGTAACAGCTCGTATTAGCCAGCTAAACTTTTACTACCCTGTTAGAAAAAATCTATAGTTGCATAGTTTCATGTGGTTCTACTCCCTCGCAGTATTATGGGTTTGCTATCTGGGGAGAATGTGCTGGTTCGTGAGACAATCAGCTGATTACTATTATTTACAACAACTGTGACGAGATCTGTCGTGTCGACAGCTCAGACCAATATTATTATATTATGTATTAAGACCCTTGATCCTCACCTGACTATGGCTTTGTAAACTTTATCCATGATGTGGTTTATAATGGACTGTGGTACTCCATGTTAGCTGTGGCTTATTTTACTCTCGCTCACTACGACGATGTTTGTCCCGTTTTAGCCACCGTAGCTTCTTCGAAAGGGAGGGGTGAGCAGTGGGCTGAGCCCTTAGTGTAAACTCGCAAACGAACCGCTAGATGTCGCCAAAAAGCTACACACTGCACCTTTAAACCTGTATTATTCAGAAACTGAAACAACACATTGACTGTACTACTTCCTACATTTGAGTCTAATATATTCTTTAATGTTAACTCTTTCCCTTCATTCTTCCATACTTCTTCTCTTAGCACTTCTCTTTTTGGTCTTGTCTCTGTCACGTTTTGGTTTGTTCATGTTATGTTCCATGTCTGTCATGTGATTCCCTGTTTGTCATGTGATCCTGCCATGTGTCTTGTCATTGGATAATCGTCTGTTCATTGTTCACAGGTGTCCCTTGTCTTGTCATTAGTCTTGTGTATTTAAGCCCTCATGTTTGCCATGTGTCTTTGTCAAGTATTGTTTCCTGTAACCTCTGTTTTGTAAGTCTGTCCACGGTTTTGTTTCATGCCACGTCATGCTTTTGTTTCATGTTATGTTTTGATCTTGTTATGTTAATTTTTGAATAAACTGCACTTGGGTTCGCTACAACTTGCTTCCAGAGGATACTTTACACATACCTGCATGTTTCTTTCTTCTGCTGAACACAAAATAAGATATTTTAAAGAATGTTGGAAACCAGAAAGTTGATGGTGGCCATTGATTTCCATTGAAGTCAATGGCTTCCATCAACGGGTTACTAACATTTTTCACTCTCTTCTTTTGTGTTCAGCAGAAGAAATAAATTCATACAGGTTTGGAACAAATTGAGGGTGAATAAATGATGACAATTTTCATTTATGGCTGAACTATCCCTTTGAAGCTGCAGATTTGTTTCTCTAAATACCCGGCTATGTGTAAATGTGGCCTAAGTATGTCAGGTGCTTCAACAAACAAGATTGTAGGCTATAGAATGCACCTATGTTTTCTCTCCAACGCAGACCTATCTCCTCCAATGAGGAAGGATTAGAAGTGCACATGGGCGTTTATCAATCAGTGGCCAATTTCAAACTACAATAAAATATTTTTACAACCATTTTCAACAGACTTGCTAAAATCATGAAGGCCCACCCCAGTGGAAACCAAGCCCCCAGTGGATTACAGCAAAGCGGTAAAGTGGTTGAAAATGCCCGTTGTGGTTTGAAAAAGCCCCACTGATTGAGAAACACCCACTAGTGTTCTTCAGAGATGCATGCCTGAATGATCTTGTGCTCTTCAACTACAAATCACTGATATTTCAATGTCGGTGGGTGCTTCTCAATTCTTATTTGTGCATCCTCGCTTCCTTTCCTCGCGTCTCAGCTCCACCCCTGTCGGATACAAGGGAAGGCTGCAAGGAAAAAAAGGAGGACGCAGGAATCGAATGAAAGCTTTTTTTTATACACTGGAATACTCGAGCATCACTCCACAGCGTCATTGGCAGCGCTCAAAGGATCAGCCCTTATATTGTTGAAGTTTTTTTATTTGAGAAATTCATATTATATAATAATAAAGCAATTAATAATTTTCACTGAAAATTTAACATAAGTCAAGTGTGTGTCACATTTATTTATATAGCACTTTTTACAATACATGTTGTTTCAAGGCAGCTTTACAGATATAACAGGAAAATAATGCAAAACAGTTTGTTTCCAGAAGGAAATAGCGTCACAGTCCAGCTTAAGTAAGTTCAGTGATCAACTTTCACCTCAATTGAAAAAGGTGAGCACTCACATCTTGCTCACAAATTTGGTCACAAGACCATCAGAGTTTCCCCACTACTACAGCAGAACAGGGTTATCTGAGCCCACCAGGTTAGTAATCCGTACTAACCAGACTAGTCATCCGTACTAGTCTCAGTGTTCCCTTGATAATCCAGAAATCTGTACCAGTCACCACAAAGTCCCATCATGAGTCTATCTCTCTCAAACAGGTATCAATAACAATTTAGACTTTGTCTCTATAGTCTCAACTTACGCCACTTCAGTTCTTCTGATGATTCCAGTGGTGTCTCTCTTCGACCCGGTGGTCGGCCCCTCGAGGTACAGCTGGAACTGCTCAGTCCAGGCGGCCAAACACCGTCCGCTCTCGGGTCCAAGAGACACATCCAAGGAATCCTGGCGACAACGCCAAATTGTGGTGTAAAGTGAGAGAGACTGCTTTAGTGGAGGAAGGGATGGTAATCTGTCTGTCTGTTATTGGCCTGCTAGCAAGTTTAAACAAAATAATGAACCAAAACAACCTTTTCTAAAGACTTTTCTAAAATCAAATGAATAATGAACAGACATGCTTTGAACTGGTTAAGAGACTATGTAAAATTAGATAAAACCTGAAGAAAAATGTGAAGTAAGTAACATTTTTTAGAGCTAACTGCTATAAAGAAATTTTTGACTGAGTGGTATATATTGATGTGTGTCTAGGATGAGTGTGTGTGATGGTGACAGGACTTTATGTCTTGAATGTGTTAGTGGGGGTAGTACTATTATTTCGAGATTTTGTGGATATAGTGTCATTAACCTCTGGAATGAGTGTTTTATCATGAGATAGGTTTGGGTTAAATGAAACGACAAAACTTTAACATGGGACAAACTTTAAATGGATTGGTTTTCAAGCTCTGTCTGCCTCTGATAATTATGAGTGTTGTCATTTATGACGTTGATTTTAATTAATCTCTGGATTAATAATTTTAAAGGGTACCTATTATGGCATTTAAAATGTTCCTAATATTGTTCTGGGAGTCCCCAACAACAGTTTTACAAGCATGCAATGACAAAAAACACTTTTGTTGTCTTATAATATGCATTTATTTTTACCTGATTTGCTCACCGACTCCCATATGAATCGTTTAGCGAGTCATTTTTCCAAACCCCGCCTTTGCGTGACGCTAATCTGTGGTGATATGTTAGACACCCAGCCGACGGGGTGTCATTGGTTGTTGCGCTAGATCTTACCCAGATACAACAGTGCTATTTTCTGATTGGCTAACAACACCAGACGAACAACACCAGAGGAGACCAGGGTTGCCAGGTCTGCACAACAAAACCAGCCCAATTGCTCATCAAACTAACCCAATCACGGCCAAAAATATTCAAATAGCGTTCCCGGGTGTTTCCTCAATAACAATCATGTTCCAGTGGATAAAACAATCGCGTCAACCAGCGTGCACTACACAAACAACCCGCGGAAACAGTGCAGGCATACGGACCTGGCAACACTGGAGGAGACGCGCTTGAATCCTGCCGGTTCCACAGTGAGTGAGTTTTGGGCACTGCGGCATATTAAATATATTACAAATAGTTTTTCAGCGTGAGAAATACAATGTGTGGCCGCGAGAGCGTGACAAAAGACCGAAATGAGTGACTGTCACGCTCAATGCGTGATGCGTGACACTCGAGAGCCCTGTGACAACTCCATTAACAACGACAAACACTTCACATATTTCAATACAATTGACATTGAAGACCTAAGTTAGCTGCTAGAAGCTGCGCTGTGCCTGTGCGTACACAACACACAAAATAATTATAGAACATGATACAAACATAAAAGCAACAGCCTACTTACAGATTGTGATTCGGAGAAGGAAGCTGATCCAAATAAACTCGGTACTGAACCTCCCTCCTTCAGTATCAGCCGGCTCGCAAATTCATACTTTATAGCATTTAGGTTTGTGAAGCAATCATCTTCAAAATGACGCGAACACAGAACGACATCGGGCTATAATACTTCTGTGGTATAGTTATGAACTGTAGCCACTGTCTTCAAATGCTCCTCACTGGGCAGATGAAAAAAGTTTGCTTTTGCGTCGCACTTCAAAACACAGCAGCGTCTCGTCGACATGATGTTTTCCCTGGTGTCTCCTAATGCAATGAGTGGGCGTATCTTATTCAAATAACTTGGACAAGTGACGTACGAAAGTGCATCGTTCGTCTATCGATTCATATCAACTACTCAGAGTCGACTCTTACTTTTGAGAGATAATAACTTTGTATACGGTGAACTTTCATATTTAAAACTTTGCAGGATGTTTTCGTTCACTTAGATCTATGTTACACACTACATGAAAGGTAATTTTCAAAATTCCATGATAGGTACCCTTTAAGAGTATTTATGTAAATTGGAATTGTGAAGTTGAAGATTTCAGTCCATCATGGGTTAAAAACCCTTGTCTAGAAATATGAGGAAATATGTAGTCATAACTATGTGTGATCAGAATAATAAAAGTAACAATAATAGACTTGACGGCAGAGTGAAAAAGTAACAAAATTGGTGAAAAAGTGACCATAAAAATGATCATGAGAGCATCTAACATTTTATGAAAGGAGGATGATGGGAACATCACTGTTGTTTGACTATCATTTACTGTACACCATGACCTGACCGGATAGAGACAAGACTCAAAAACTGTGAGAATGTGTTGTTTGTTGTTGGTTGTGCCTTCAGAGACAAAACAACAGGCCTGAATTGGGCAAGATAGGCAGTGACCACTGAATGTGAATGTCATTCTTAGGGCCGTTGCCCTCAAATTATTGTGCTTAAACAACTGAGTTTTGTGGCTTTAACTGAAGCCTGGAAATTAATGACAGGAACATGTGTGATGAGATTACAGATTGTTGTTATTTGATCGGGTTTCATGATTTTGGGGCTGTAGAAACATGTATAAGATAGATATATATATATATATATATATATATATATATATATATATATATATATATATATAATATATATATATATATATATATATATATATATATATATATATATATATATATATATATATATGTTGAAGTCAGATGGGTTTTTTATATATTTTTTGTTAATATCAAATTTGATTGATGCTATTTTGTTGATCAGATCAAATTTCTATTTGTAAATGCGCATCGCATAACATTTTTATTTTATTTTTTAAATGAAATGTTGGGCAGATGCAGCTGAAAAGCTGATGCCACAGAAACGAAGAAGATTGTGTGTAACATGTTATCTGAAAGTAACCTTGATTTTTCTGACTCCTTACAGAGCATGCAGTATATTGATTCAGACACAGAGAAGTCTGTTTGGAGGAAATTTGACTGCAGTGTGCAGTCTTAAAGACGGAGTTTGGATGGTTTGGTGTTGATGCCAAATCTTGTTTAATGAAACATTTCTTCAACAACTATGCTAAATTGATGCACGGGTTGGACCCTGCATCAAAAGGGGGGATGATAACTTTTGTTTGAAAAAAAGAAAAGAAAAAAAGTTTGCTTTGGATATTGTTTGGAAAACCCAGTTATGGGGGTTAAACAACAAGTGCCATCAACACACGTTGTGTGTGTGTGTGAACATGACATGTTGAAAAGAAATGTCTTCTCTAACATTTATGTTTAGATGAAAGCAGCTCAAGTAAAAGCAGCTGATACACTGCACGACATCAAACCGGTAGATTTATGAAGAAGTTATTAGGGGATTATGAAAAATCTGACAGTTCTTGTTCAAATTATAACAATTTTGGTGTAGTAACAAGGCTAATGAGTATTTTACAAAGTTTAGGTTTATGTTCAGTATGTTTTATTTTATGGTCTATTATTTTATTTTTCATGTGTTGGAAAGAGCAAACAGCACTGAGAATGATTTGACAATGGTTAATTGTGATGCAGAGTCATAGACGTTCGAATCCATTTGCAGTATTTATTGAAGAGTAGTCAGACAGGCGAAATACAGAGATCAGCAAACAGGGATATAATAGGAAATCCAGAATCATAAACACCAGGCAAGGGTCGAGGCAGGCGGCAGACAAGAGACGTGAAACAGCAAACATGCAAGGGTCAGTAAACAGGGATGCAATAAAAGTAGATATAACGCTCGGAAATGTTAGCCGGGGCAGAACCATTGACAAAAACAATCTCATACCAAATGCTTCGAATGTCTAATGATGAGGATCAATTTAACCCTTTAACTGTCACCCCCCCTTTTGATAAGTGACATTAAAATGCACTATACAAACTTAAATGGTTGTAATTCAAGAATGCTTTGGAATATAGACCTAAGTTTGGTCTTGTTTTAAAGAAAACAATCAGCAGATTTACTGAAGTGAAAGCACTTAAAAAATAAGTATGAAAAAGTTATGGAAGTTATAATTTACAGTAAATTAAATATACTTTATTAATATATTTTTTTTAATATAAAATAATATTTTACAAAATATGTTTTACTATAAACTACTATAAAATGAAAGCTATAATTTAACCAGTTGTGTTCCAAATTTAAAGTGATATCACAAAAAATTGAAGTTCCTTTGGATTTTGTTTAGGCGTTATACCAAAAATAGCCACCGGGTGCATGAATTCATTGAATTTAATTGTATGCATTCTGCCATAACAAATTAATAATTTCTATCCAAAATCACTTCTGTCACTAATATGGAACCTTGAATTCAACCTTCTGACTATATGTTTTTGTCAAGATTAGAAAGGTTTGATAATAAATTATGAAAGTGATGCCAAAGGGGAGGGCTCTAATAAAAATACCGTTTCTATGGTAACGCAACGTCCAATTTCAAAACGGTTTTCACAGGGATAGAATTCTGAGTTCGTAAGCTTTCAAATTATACCTATATTTGATACTACTAAAATATGTGATATAATAATAATAAAAAATATTTATATATACATATTATTATACTTTTAGAGGACTTTACTTTACTTTTAAAATATAATTTATCTTTTTTTTTATTAACAAATACATAGATTATGTTTATTATAAACTTTTAGCAATAAAAACCAAGTTTCAATCTAAAGTTGTGCGTCGATTTTTGTGACAAAGGTCAGAAACTCCTGTAATAGCATCAATTTTTGAGGCGCACTCTTGTCAAATTCATATTTTTCTGTTCATGTCGTAAGTTTGTAAGACAAAACAACGCAAATATCTATTTAGGAGTCTTAGACTTTCAACGATATATAGTTTGTCATGACTAGATTAGGATTTAATGAGAAATAATGAATAAAGTAGGCATCCGCTAGCGGGACGGTGACAGTTAAGGGGTTAATGGTGTATGTCCAAAACCAACGAACCAGCACAACCAGCGGAAGTTACAGTGAAATGTATTAATTGAGTTAAGATATGTTTTTCTATTCTGAACATCTATTTCTTGTTTATACTGAGGTGACTGCGGTGCAATGACAATTTTTATTCATTTAGCCTGGCTTCAGATAAAGTCTTTACTTTCTTGCTTATACTAAAGCTTTCTTCTTTTAAAAACCTTATTTGACAAGTTTAAGAGGGTGATCATTTTTATGAAAATCAGAGATGAAGAGTATAAATGTGATGTCATTACTTACATTTGCTTTATTATTATTATCAATGAATGATAAAAGAGAGGAATTGTGGAAGCAATTTAATATGTTATAGGCTACCGGTATGTGCATTTTCTTATATTTAGCTAATTAGATTGAGGTAAAATGCACAAGGTTTGCATGTGGGGTCCCATGATTCTCTGCTACATTGATGGAACAACCCTTATCTGTGTATATGTGTAAGACCATTTATACGTGACTTGACAAAAAGTAATGTGTGACTGTAAGACTGAGAAAAAGGGCTTTTTACACATTAGTAGTAGGATGCAACATTGTGTTATAGGGACATTGTTCATGATGACATAGAGGGAGTCAGTCAACTATTAAGAAGAAAGGATGCCCTCCCCACTCTTGCAAGAAAATAAATACCCTTTAAAGACAATTGACCCTTCGCGTGGAGCTTGATTGACAGGTGTCCTGACCAATCATACTTCGCCATCCGCCATTTTGTCCGACAAAGCAGTCAGGAGAGTTAGTAGATTAACATGGGAGGATTTGAACTTGAAAAACTGAATATACTGGCGCCTTTCCGCGGTTAAAACAACATTCCTCCTTATGTTAATTCATGTTTATTTGATGCTATAAATGAACTAGAAGGAAGAGATGATCGGATCACGAGCAGCTTTAACTGATGCTCTACAGCAATCTGTCACGGCACATTAAAGAGCCCCAAAACGGTATTTATTGTTTAAACTTCTTTCAAAAAATGACCAAATTTGAAAGGTGAGACTTTGTTTAATATGCTTAATATCAAAAATAACCGAAAAGTAACCTGGTCTGTCCTGTCTGCCCGCGTGTTGTCAGTCTCCTCTCTGCTCTGCGATGTTTTTTTCACTGCGTGAGAACATGGTGAGAGCGTGAGAGCGGCGTAGCTTGTCGGACATAGCAACAGTAAGAAAGAGGTGCGGGTCTTTGCGAAGGGTCAATTGGTAACAGCCTGGCAAGCCAGTCTATCAAGAAGGTCCGACATACCTCATTCCGAGGGGCGGGATGAACGAATATCTTTTAAATTCCCTCGACACACAGTAGGATAGCGCTACAACCTACAACAGCAACGAACAGCTGTTTCTGAGTGAGTCCCGTACGTTTTCCCACCAGGGTATCCGGTCGTCAAAACTCCGAACACATCTTCCTTTTTTAAGAATGACTTTAGTGACGTTCTCTTAACTCCAAGTCATCCAGAGTCGCGGCCAAAGCCGATTCGAAAGACCGATGTCTGTCAGCAGCATCTTCTTTATTTTCAAGTAGCAGGGAAATCACCTATGGAAATCACGCGGAACCGTCACATCTCTGCCGTCATTATGTTAAGCCCGCCCACAAAACTCTATACACGATGTGATTGGCCTGACCAGAGTTTGGTTTTTCCAGCTCGAAAGCCAACGGAGAGTTGCTAGACCACACTTTGCTGCAAATAATTTTTGCTGCTGCTAGGGTGCGTCTATTTCTAGGCTAAATTGGTACATGTTTTCTCTTATTCAGTGATGTAAAATTGTTTGCCACCACAATTGTACAGATAATTATTGAGTCATAAACATGGCATTGCATTCTTTTGACTTGATTCTCTCATTTTCAGTTCTGCTTTTTGGCTCGGTGGTGTTGTAAGACTTTCTCATTCTGCTCAATCACATTTTTTTATTGGCTAAATCAGCTAATGTAATGCACAAGGAAGTATATGACAGCAAAACACAACATATATAGCCTAGCTATTCTTTTTTCTTGTAATCGAATGGCATTATGTGGCTTTGTTGTAATGGTGAAATACCATCTTAATAGTACACATACCAACAAGCTACATCTTTATTACCTTATTCAATCTTACCTTATTCAGTCTTTACATCTTTAATCTTTCCTTTAAAACAAATTGTATTTAAAGATGTTTAGGCTACTAAATGTTAACTTGGGCTGTTTTTTTTTATTTTTATAAATGACTAGCATCATCTGCTTTTTTGATTTTTTTAGACCAGAGTCTTCTACCTCTTTAGACTTTTAATAAACTAGAGATCCTTCCAATGTCTCAATTGTTGTCAAGGATTGGGAAATGAAGAAACGTCTATCTTTAAATTATATTAAAATAGGGGCCAATAAAAAAGTTAGAGACTAAAAACAACAAACAAACAAAAAAAATCTCCCTGAAGAGGTTTGCATGATTTCACCACCAGGAGGCTTGTATCACATACAAGTCAGTTGCTGGCTGCTGTAGAAAGTGAGATGGCAGGAAGTCTCTAAACGTCCTTTTCAAACCATTTACGAGTCACGGCTTTTATGAAGCTATTTTTTAATATTTTATTATTTATTTTTCCTGCAGAATTTAGGCGTAGGCCTACTGTTTGTTATTATATTTTATATTTGTTATTATATTGTTTATGCAATCTTAAGTTCTGCACAAGCATAACCTTTTACTGTATATGGCAAGAATGGCAAGAACACTGTCGGGAAAACAGCTCCACCCATATCGGGAAAAACTAGGCTGGAAGGTAATGATAGGAAGTTGTTCCTTTCGAACAGTTCATTTTAAAGAACCGGCTCACAAAATTGATTCAGTGATTAATTTATGTAATCGCGTTCTACGTCAGCACGTGATCTACTATGACGTCCACATACAACCTAAATATAATTTGTATTCACATTAAACAATTCTAAAATTAATGTACATCTCTTGGATGAAAATCTTTTTGTTCTTGTGTTAAAATAAAATGCAATAAACGACTCTTTATTTATTTGGAAGACTGTCGACGGTTCAGACTGATTCGTGAATGAATCTTTGGCTGCTACTTTCGTTTTTGTGAACCGGTTCAAAAGATTCATTAAAAGTATCTGACTCAAAAAATCGGTTCACGGCCATTGCTGTTGTTTTTAGGTCAGTACTGTATTGTTCGTTTATGCTGTCCAACACTTTGTTAATTTTTCCCAAAGTTTCGATATTTCCCTAAAATCTAGTTCCTGCACTTTGGACGGTTAGTCACAGGGTAAGTCGAGTTGTTTATAAGAGCTCTCTCAAATAATATAGAAAAAGTATAAATTCTGCGTCACGCTGGAAGTAACGTTAACGTTAGATGTCCGTATGCAGTTCCAATTCTGGTCGATAAACACAGCAGACAACAGGTGCCAATAATCTAACGTATTTTAGAATTTGTCTAGGAAGGAGAACCAAAGTGGGAATTTTTTTTTCCTTAACAATGAATTCTATTCGGATTACGTTAGGGCAAGTTGACAGATTTGGATTCAAACGTCCAGTTACACTACATGTTCTCGTCTCTCGTCTCTCTCTGTTTTTTAACCCATTTTTGGAATTGTGTTTATCATAATTGTTTCCAGTTTATATGTTAAAGGGACAGTTCATCCAAAAAGTAATTTGCAAAAAAGTAAATTCATAATTTACTCACCCTCAAGTTGTTCCAAACCTGTATGAATATCTTTCCTTGTTGCACACAAGATTGCCAAAAACCAACAGTTAAATTTTTTGGGTGAACTTGAACTATCCCTTTAAGTAAAACAGACATGTTAAAAAGTGTCAACAATAAAGAGCATTATGACACATTATCCTAAAAAGCCCTGTTGTGACAACATGCCTCGCTATGTCATCATTTGTTCACTGAACAGTATCTTTTTGTACTGGGTAATAACATTGTCAATACTTTGTGGTGCCTTTTGAGTGAATAAGCTTTGCTTGTTTCTCCTCTAAGGCTTGGTTTGAATTGATGTATTGATACTAAATATGATGTACTAGTATGATTATTTGCTTATCTTATCTGTCTTTACACAGGAAATTTGGCTTTTATCACCTCTGGGAAGGTTGAAGTCCATCAGCTCCGTCTGCATCATGTCTCTGACAGTGTCTAAGGGTGAGGGTTTGACGGTCATCACCGTCTCCTCAAACCCAAAAAGCAAATGGCCCGTACTGTGTCAGATCCTGGCTTCTCTGTGCTGCAGTCCAGTGTGTTTCGTATCTCAGAATATGAAAGGAAAGCTGACCAACATCCACACAGCTCTTGGGGTGAATTAAACAATTAAATATCTTTTAAATATTTTTTTATTTAAAGACTATTGCATGTAAAGTTCTTTTTTAAAAATTTGAGGCGTGCAAACAAAATTGTTTATTTTTTTAATTCCGTAGACTATGCAGATAATAGTTGGAGTCATCAATATTGTGTTTGGGATTTTGCTTCAAACCACTTGGATTTTTAACACCATTACAGATACTAGGGCTGGTTTTTGGATCGGTGGTGTGGTAAGAATTATTTTACTCATTCATTCTTATGTTTCTAGATCTTTTTATGTGTAATAAAATATTTGTGTAGTTTAATTCCTTGTGTTGTATGTCATTAATTCTGATGCATTTTAATGATTTTGTTTAGGATATCTTGAATATCCGGTGAGTCACTAAACCTGAATTCCACCTTTCATTTGAATGACTAGGTTTGAATGCGCTGCACTTTTTACTTGTGTGCTTTTTAGGTTCTTGCAGTTGGAATCGTGACTATTCTTGGAGCGAAGTTTCCCAGTCCTTGTCTGGTAAGAGTCTATCAAAGCCATATCATACATTTTATCCATGTTTTTGGACTGTTCTGGTTTAGAAAAATTATTTTGAGCGTCACCAGTTTATTGTTTGTGTTTTACAGCTGGTTATTGCAATGATTCTGAACATCGTCAGTGGCGGACTGGCTATCACAGCTGTTGTGCTGTATTCAGTGGACCTGGCTGGGAGAAATTATCCATCCTGCCAGACCAATTATTATTATTATTCGTCTTACGGTACCGCTGCAACGCCTTCCCCTGAAAAGATGAGGAGAACGGAGATCTGCATATACTACAAACATCTAGCTCAGGTAATTATTATATTTGTTTTAAAACTTTTATTTATTAAATGGTGTAAGATCAAAAATCCAATCTTGGGGAAGCTCGTAATTTGACAAGCTACACAAGTAGTTAATTAAATGAATATTTTGACAAAGTAATTCTCTATACTTCAAGAGGTTATGTATTTGAAAATATATAATTGCGATTATATTTACAATTTAGGGTTGTTGAATTAATTAATATTTCAAATTGGATTAAAGCTTGTGTTTTTTCTACTGTATTTCTTATAGACCTTATTGACTATTTCTATTTCTACACTGATCTTTACCCACCTCTAGATGATCGTCGGAGGACTAGATATCATGATGATAGTGTTGTCGGTCTTTCAGCTCTGTGTGACCATCAGTTTCTGTGTTTTAACTGGGAAAGCTTTGTGCAAGAAGGATGAAGATGCAAAGGTACTGTATCATCATCAACATTATCAGTCAAATCCACTGTGATCATGACCGATTCTGAGAGCTGCTCTGTGTGTTTGTGTTTTTGCAGTCGGTGGAGGATCCAGAACTTTACAAGCCGCTCCTGGAAGACGCCACTGCCGCTCCTACATGTTAGAGCGAGAACACATACAAAGCCACAAATATATACAGCATATACACCGCTTCTCAATATAGTTCTCAGATGATTTAAAGCAATTATACATTGATACATGTTTATTCTTATAACGTGTTTTCCTTAAACGTTTGGTTACTTCTAAAAAATAAGGCATGCTTTTTGAAATAAATCACTTGAAATGTTTGGCATCACCCCTTTTTATATATATGTGTTCCTTTTGTAATAAGTTTAAAGTAATTACAAGTTTCAATCAATTCTAAAAAAAAAAAAATTGAGGATCTTGAAATCCCTTTTAGTTATGCAAAGATACAAAACATTCAGAACAGCTGAATGTCTTGACCTGAATTATCAGTATATCTTTGGCTATTTGCTGATCCACCAGCAGGTGGTGTTAATATGCTCAAGTTTTGTGCAATTCATTTCCATTAAGAGAGGGAACATAGCTGTTCCACGGCTAATGTAAAGAACATCAAGCTAAATGTTATCAAAAGTGGGAAGAACTTTCACCATGAACACTTCCCACATAAGGGATATCAAAATTGAAAAGCTATAAACATAAAGGATCAATTTTATGGTGTGTAAATGTAAGCATTCCTTCAAGGCCAGGCTTATATTTTACTACGTTTACTACTTTTACTTGTTAATTTTGACATTGATGAGATTAATATGCTAAAAGCAAATCAATTCTTGTGATTTCAGCACCTACTTATCATGCGCACCTTATTCTATACTGCACAAAAAATAAATGGGCACTATAAAATAATGTTTTGCTATAATAATTGTTTGACTGTCGGAAGACTTGTCACTAAATAAAGATGAAAAAAAAATATTATTGAACTGTGTTGAAGTTATTTTTGTGAGAAGACTGAACTGATATGAGGCATATAATAAGCCTGGCTGTAGGAATCGGTTACCTGTGCTTCCTCTCGCATTAGTTTATCACTGGGATGTCGGCTGTCTTGACCAGGAACAAACAAAGGGATTGAGGCAGCTGTTTTTAGATCTCCGTCCACAGGTGTGTCTGAGCATTACAGTGGTGCTGAATCACTGGCTGGCACTTTTGTTCCTTGCAGAAGATTTACTAATTCATAACAGCTGAAACCGTCATCAAGAGTCAGAGCTTCAGAATATAGTGATTTCATGTCCTTGTTGTGACATGGTTTCCATGATCAGTTCATTTACAGCTGTCTGGTACTTCTACGTTTTAGTGTGTGATGATTTACACTGTCTGTTTGCTCTGTGATCTTGTTATTTATAGTCTATATGGATTTTAAGCTGTTTAAGGCTTGACTCAAGAAACTATTTGTTTTTCTTTGCTTATTTTATTGGCCATTTTCCTTTCAGTTAATCACTTGGAAACTGGGAAAGACAGCAATGATAGACACAGCACAGTGTGTGTACGATGAGTTTCAAAGGTACGAGGACTTTCAGATAGTATAAATATAAATTTGATCTATAAATATGAATTTTAAGTTTACATATTGCACTTTTTAAATTGCACAATGAGGTTCCTGACCTATGAGGGGATTTGTTTTCTTGGTTTGGGTGTTTTGGTGCTTAGCACCTTTTTTATTTGTATCTATATTTTTGATGTATGAGTCTGACACACCTAATACATTTTCTGTTTGGAACAACATGAGAATGTGTAAATAATGCCAGCATTTTCATTTTGGGTGAACTGTGGTTTAAGAATGTGTGTTGGATGGATTAATTATTTACTGTGAGTCTACTGACTTATTGAACTTGATATTCCAATGTAAAATTAGTAACTATTGACATTTTTCAATGAAATGTCAAATCTGATTGCTTATTTTCAAGCACATGCTCCTCCTGGGATCCAGGAATAGATTTTTGTCCACTGTAGTGGACATTATATTTTAGTGAATTTCTCTGACATCATACATGTCACATGTTACACCTGGGTTGTCCTGTAAAGAGCACATTCAGGGCTTTTCAGAGATACCAAATGTTTTGTATTTCACCATGAAAACAACTTCTCCTTGGTCTTTAAAAATGTCTGACATTAATTTAGTCATCAAATAGCACTCTTATGGAAATATGATAATATATTATAAATATAATTTAAATGACTACTTTTCAAATTGTATTTCATAAAGCAACATCTCAGGAAACCGTTGTGGGGTTTCAAATAAAAAAATGACTTTCTGTTACAGAACAGGACATTGATTTCATTCATGTCCACTGTAGAGGACATCAGGACTTAAATCATGTTTATCAGGCATTTTGGGAGACACAAGATTACAAAAACACAAAAGACACAAAAATTATACATCAATATTCCTATGAAATTTTTCAAAAATGTTTTTTTTTTTTTTTTTACAATTTTTTTTAATGCTCTAAACAATGTGATGACATGGAAAAAAACTAAATTCAAAAATCTTTTTTTTTTCTTGGTCTCAGGAGGATATAACGGAACATCTCTGAACAAGAGCCATTGGCTCCTCTCTAGTTTATTCTCTATGTAGACATTTATCCTTAGAATCTCAGCATCTTGAGGATTTTCCACTGCACCCAATCCTGTTGGGTTAGCTTGTGTGCTATTGGAGCCACTCACCTAATAAACATTTATTGGATCTTTTTCAGGGTGAAATTGGTCCAAAATGAAATTATTTCAATGGAGACCGCATTAAGGAAGAACTAAGGTAACATTGAGGACGATAAATGGCTGCACAATGTATTTTTGCATCTCAGGCGAAACCGTCCTGACGCACGTGATGTTTTTCTGCGTTCCTGAGGTCACCTGATGGGGCCGGACTCAATGTGAGGCACTGTGGCCAAATCATATTCATGGAAAAGTCATTTTGTTCTGATTCAAAGAATCTCTTAAGTTATTTACTAGGAGACTAAGTTCATGCTCCTCCCGAGGTTGAGCAGACTGCAGTCAGACACTTTCTTTGTGATTGGTTGGGCACATTTCTAGAGGAAATAACTTTTCTATAGGTCAATTTTCATTAAAAAAATTACTCCATATTATCTGACTTGCTTGATAAAATTTTTTAAAAAATAAACATAACTTTTTATATTGTTGCCTGCTGCCGTTCTGTAGCTAGAGGTCATATTGAGGCCCTGTGCCCTTTCCAATGGAGCCAAACACTATGACTGTTTGGAACTCCAATAAAGCCTGAAAACAAGCAAGTCACCCTTACTTAGCCTGCATAATGATGCAAGACTGCACAGAAAAGTCCCACTGAGATCCCACATGCCCTTTAGCTGAGTAGAAGTGAAAGGAAGTTGAAGAAGAAAAAAATGAAATATGGAAAATCTGAGATTATTTTTCACCAAGAGGAACTGTACACAAATAAATAAAATAAAAAAAGAGATGTTCAAAACTGTCGCTCTGTTCTAAAATCTTCTGAGCTACCTATGTAGACAGTATTTAAGGCATCTTTTGTAAGATTTTTATGTAAACATTCATCAACTCACATTTGTTGTGGTAAACAGAAGCTCAAGCATGTGCGAGAACTAATGAGGTTCATTCTCATATTACACAGCACGTTTGAGCTTGCGTAAGAGGTTTGTTCTCGCGCATCAAACATGTTCAGTTGAGCTTCTGTTTATGTTCGCTGATCAATGTTTATATGTGATTAAAACACAAAAATTAAATCTTTTCATCATATAAAGCGATTGAGTCTTTAGAAAATTTGGCATAAACCTATCAATTCATATGGATTAGTTTTACAATCTCCTTTTGACTGTCAAAGTGGTAGTTGCGTAGCTGTCAATGGTAAGACAGAAAGCTCTCATTATTTCATCAAATAGATCTTCATTTGTGTTCCAAAGATAAACGAAAGTATTATGAGATTGGAATGACATGAGCAGGAGTGATTATTGACAGAATTTTTATTTTTGGGTGAACTATCCCTTTAATGGCGGTTTGGGTGCTGTCTTAGAAGATAGTTGCCTATGTTCACTAAAATTATATGCCTTTAATATATTACCAATTTTTTTTTTATTCATTATTTTTTGTCAAAAAATGAGAATGTCAAAAAAAAAAATGCCATAATGAGAATATCCCTCAGCCTAAATTTTAAATGCCACTTGTTTCTGGCAAGCAATTGCAAATGGTAAATCATGGTTTGTTGGTCTGTCTTCAGAGAAGGAAATGGATGGAATTTATTGATTTCAAAAGTATCTTCATAGCTTTTGTCCGTGGTACAAGCTGTTAAGTGTGGTTTTGCTGCTGTGGCGTAAACTAGGCTGTTGGCTGTTGACACAAGTTGCTACAGCTGCTAGTATTTACTCCTTCCAGATGTGTATGACGAGGTGATGTGGTGAAACGCCACATATGACTTTATGAAGCAGCTGTGCAGTAGGGAATGGTAGAGGTCTTTTCAGCAAGGAGACATCAACAATTTAGTGTGCATAATAGTACTTTGGCTAGATTATCATAATTATTGCCTTGATTGAAGTTATTTTTCAGTTTTCAATTTTCAATTTTAAGGTGCACATTTGTTAAATATGTTTATTGCTAATGCTTTTCCATGATTTGCTTCACAATCATTAATTTATTCAGTATTTTAGAATATTTTCACATCTATAAGCAGAGTTGTAGTCTTGACAAAACCTCTGAGATCAAGACCAGATCCTTTAAGACAACGACCAGACCAAGATCAGCGGTTGGTTTTGGTTTAGGTCTTAAAGGATCTGGTCTTGTATCAGAAGTTTAGTCATAGCAGTGTTTTCATATGAATTTGTAGTTTGTTCAGTTATAATATTGTTTTTGCTTTTAAATATAAAGAATTGGCATTTTTTGTTTTCTCTTCTAGGTTTGTTTTTGACCACTGTCAAAGGGTGGGACAAATCCTGAGATAATAATAGATCCGTTTGTGGCTCCTCTGCATAATTACAGGGTTTGATGGGTGTTTCACAGTATTTCTACACCCAGTGAAACATGAAGTTGAAAAGAGGACGTATAACATCACAATTGTCCAGCAACGGCTAGTTAGTTGTCTAAAAGAAGATTCCCACAAAATTAAAAACTGAAGTATTAATCATAATTTCCCCCATGTAGAATAACTGATGCAACACCAACTGAACTGGATTGGGATTTATGAAGGAAATATCAGTGCTTGCAAAACAGCAAAAAAATAATGCTGACATTTTCAGAAAGCTTGCATTTCAGCCTTAGCTCTGTGTAAATGAAATCGTTTCACGTCATCAGTCAGCTGCACACGGAAATCAACTGTAGAGTCACTGTACAGTGTAAAGATGGCTATAAATAGTTAAATATATGCAAGAAAACAATACCAAAAACTATTCAGTATGCATGCATATCCAGGTCATGATCACTCTAGTTAAATTTTAACTGCTGAACATAGCAGTCTATGCTAAAAGATTTAAATAATCAAAACACTTCCTGGTGTTTGGTTCAGAACAATCCCTGAGCGTAACGAGTAACATCAGTACAGTGCTGCCTTCCAAAGACTGTAAGACGTGCAGAACAGATTATGTATGGAAATGTTTTCACTTGAGAGCTCAAGTGATCAGATTTCACCAGGAACAGTGTGTAACAGAATCTGTGATGTGTTCAAATCCAATAATGTGGCGATGGGGGGGATTCGGTGTCACGGAAGTTTGAACAGTGAGGATGTTAAACACAAAGACAAACAATTTTTAGACTGATTGATGGATTTGTTTATTAAACAATATCAGAAGAAAAATGTTGGTTGTATACTAGGCTACATCATGCCATGTGCTCTCAACCAAATGCTATGTTTTTATATATTGTATTATATATGTTTTATATGTTGTAGACACCAAAGAAAACATCTGACCCGTTTTACTTTGACAGTTTCATTTGGAATCATCCATTAGTGAAGTAAATAGTCCATTTTGATTTTGAAAGGGGTGGATTGGAATCCACTGCTTCAATATGTAATGAGTGATTATAATCAAGGTATTAATCAATGTGTTTCCTTCTAAATATCAAACGAGTTTAATGACTTCTCTGGAGATTTTACTTTGTTATAGGCCTAGAAGTTACCAGTGTGATTACTGAAATGATCTTTTCATGCATTCTTTAATGTCTGTATTTGAAATCTGAATGCAGTACTTGCTTATTCAGCCCAGCTTCCAGAAATGAAATATGGACTTGTTTTGTGTTTGTGAAAGGTCTTCAAAGTGTTAAACATATAGGGGTCATTGAAGCCAATAGTTTAAGGGACCATTTCTTTGTTAAAGCCCAACTTTCCAGTTAGACTAAAGTGTAGCTCTCCTTGAGAGAAATAACATATTATCTTGATGTTTTGAGAATACTCTCCTGTTTATAGTTGGAGCCTGGCAAAATCCAACCTTGGAAAAGCTGTGTGTCGGTGTGTGTGTGTTAGTCTTCTTGGTTGCAGGTTAAGGAACCACTGGCATTATTGGAGATTGACTGAGAGTTGTTCGGGACATGCTGGCGCTCATCAACCCAAATCTGCGACCTGGAAGGTCATGACGTGCCTAACTTCAGGGTCTGAGTGCATAATCGATGGAGATATGCTTCCATCTATCTGTATATGTGTGGAAAATAATATGTTTATCTATTTCTTAGCCAATCAGAAACTGCAGCCTGAAGAAAGGACGTAGCTTAGACCTTGGTTAATTTATTATAATTCTGACTCTGTGTCTTCATTCATCATATTTGGCTCTGGGTCTTTGACTGTAAAACCCCCTTACAATTCATGTTGACTTTGATGAGATTTTATTAGACTACAAGAATGTTATTGCTGTTCAGAGCTAAAATGAAGAAGCAGAGATTATTTATCATTCAAACACACTCCTGGTTAAAAGTTTGGCATCTGTAAGATTTTTTTTTTTTTTTTTTTTGCAAGAAGTCTCTACTCACAAAGGCTGCATTTATTAAAGCAACACTATGGTAACATTTTTTACCTTAAAATAATGTTTCCAAAATCTAATCAGTGGTTCATCAAGTCGTAACAGAGTGAAAGGCACTTCTGCCATCGCCTGACGGGGTCTATATTGCTTTTACTGGCACTATACAACTTCGGGGTTCGGGAACCCGACCACAAAAAGAACTACAAAATTCGACTGCTTTACGTCAAGCGCTACAATAGTCATTATTTCATTTTTCTTTGTTTCTGATGTCGCAATATATCATCCTTTCATGAAATCATGTAACATACTCTACCTTGTCTGTGGAAATCGTGCATTCTAAAGCCGGTGCTGGATAAACAGCGAGCGTGCGTGCGACGGTAGGCTAAATTATTTACCACAGCGGCAATGGACAGTTTCATTTTCAACCAGTAGGGCGACCGAAGAGGAAAAGTTGCATGGTGTTACTTTAAAAGCTGATTTGTAGAGTCACATGATCCTTCTGAAATCATTCTAATAAGCTGATTTGCTGCTCAATAAACATTTCTGATTATAAAAGTTGAAAACAGCTGTGATTTTTTCAAATTCTTTAATGATTAGAAATTTCAAAATAACAGCATTTATTTGAAATAGAAATCTTTTGTAACATTATACAAGTCTTTACTGTCACTTTTGATCAATTTATTACATTCTTGCTAAGTATTCATTTCTTTTTAAAAAATGGTACTGATCCCAGTTTTGAACATTTCAGTTTAGGAACAACATACTCTGTCACTTGTGTCTGGTTTACTTTGCAACTTATGGCCAAGAACTGCCCACTTAGACATATACCGAGACCGTACCCACATGTAAGTTTGTTTTTACATGTCGTTTAGGGGCCAGTAAATCTGAAATAGATTAATGCTGCCTTCAAATGCTATTGGAAACGTCCTACTTCCCACTTCGTCCAAGCTTGTCGCATTCAAGTGCTTTGTTGTCGTAAAGAACAGGAATCATTGAGGACACCATTTAGTCTATTTATTGTGAAAAGCTTATTAATTAGCCAAAATGATATTTAGCATTCTTTGACAATCATATAAACATTCACCATGCTATAGTCAGCATGCGGACAGTTCTGGAATTTCAGTCAAATACAGGCTATTTTCGCTATGTATAAAACATACAATACGCTTCAAATGATTATTCATATATGTAAATATGCACTTTAACATTAAGGCAAGGCGATGTAGCTGTTGCAGAAAAAAACGAATAAACAATAGCAGTGACAGCAGCAATCGTTCTCCCCTCCGCCATATTTAGAGTTTATGGCAAGCCCAACTCAGAAACTTGGGTATCAAAATGATCCCTGAGCTTCCCAGTGGTAAATATGACTTGAGATGGTGTTCATGTCCAGTTTTTACCTAGGAAACTAGTATTTACAATAATTACGATAGCACTTGAATCCAGCAAGAGAGAATATAGGGCACTATTTGTCACTTTGAGTGATTTATTGCCCTTTGAGTGACCACGCCCCTTTTTCCCACGCTTAGCCCCGCCCCCCCACACTTAGCTCCGCCCCCTTTTCCCACGCTTAGTCCCGCCCCCCTCCCACCCACTTCCGGAGAGGTCATGTGACCGTGGGAATTCCCACGGTACGGAACCCCTCCCATCCGAACCGGTTCCGGAACCCCTCCCATCTGACCACATTTGAAGATGTACTTTTTTTTTTTTTTTCACAATTACATAGTGCTTAAAGATGTATAAAAGATTGTATAAAGTTTAAAATACATATGTCTTTAGCGTTCATACACTTGTAAAATGTTAAAACATTAATGAAAAAGTTTAAATTGTGTTTTCTTAACGTTATCGAAATTTTCTAGCATTAAAACATCTAAAACAGTGTGTAATGCAATTTTATATCAAACAATAGATCTATTTTCTATCATACGTTTTCTAAAATTAAAACATCAAACAATATTAAAGCATATTAAAGCTTTATGTTAAAAATCACAGTATCAAAAACACATGCATATTAAAAAACTGACTTACGTTTTTTACATCCACGCTTTGTTGTTGAAAGAAGAACAAAAGTAATCCTGTTTAAAGATTTAATCCACCAGCAAAGATACATCCAGCACCAGTGGGATTGTCCAAAGGTATTAATCCATCTCCAAAGGTATATCAAACTCCAAAACTTTAGGGTTTTAATTCCAAAAGCTGTGTAAATGTAATTCCCCGGGAGCTCCGTGAAACACGTCTACACTCTTACATCCCAAAAGTTAGACTGACATCTGTGAGGTCTACAAAGCAGTCTGACATAGACTCCACCCCCTTTTCCCACGCTTAGTCCCGCCCCCTCCCACCCACTTCCGGAGAGGTCATGTGACCGTGAGAATTCCCACGGTACGGAACCCCTCCCATCCGAACCGGTTCCGGTCTGGGCACGTGTTGTACACCTGTTACGGGCATCTGTCTTGATCAATGTAAAAAATGTTCAAAATAATGGAAAAACATTCAAAACAATACATTTTCAATCTTTTATGAAGGATGACAGAAAACAGAGATAGGTTTAGTGTTTTTTATTAAAGAAAAGGGTCATAACACGTAGTGATTAAAACCATTAAATCCATTTATATCATTAAAACATAGTAATGTTCCATTTTACATAAAACATCTGTTTTAAAAAAGTGTTTTCAATCACAATAATAACTAAAACAGCGTGCATTAAAATTATAGCCCCGCCCCTTTAGTTAGTTATGTTTACATAAGAAAACATAACAAATAGTTATGTTTTCTTAAAACATCTAACATCGCTTGTATTAAAATTACATCAAACAAATAGATCTAATATGTCTTCAGTGTTCACACACACTTGTAAGTTGTTTAAACTGCATTTCTTAAAGTTATCAAAATGTTTTAGTTCATAAAACATCTAACATCGGTTGTATTAAAACTATTTCTATCATACATTTACAACTATTTTCTATCATACATTTAAAAAAGTTGTTTTTTTCACAATAACACAGTGTTTAAAACTATTAAAACAATTTATATCATTAAGATACTATTGTCTTTAGTGTTCATACACGGTGCTAATATTAAAATTATATCAAGTAAATAGTTATGTTTTCTTAAAACATCTAACATCGCTTGTATTAAAATTACATCAAACAAATAGATCTAATATGTCTTCAGTGTTCACACACACATTTGTAAGTTGTTTAAACTGCATTTCTTAAAGTTATCAAAATGTTTTAGTTCATAAAACATCTAAAATGTTAAAACGTTAAAAGATCAACATCCAGTTATTTACAGAAAAGTAAGACGAGTTAAAAGTTTTTTTTTTTTTTCATTACAAAAGATACATTTAACCTTCATTATATTTTGTCAAACGTGTTACATTTTACATAAAACACGTCATAATATTAAAACTACAATGTGTTAAAAATATAGTTTTAGCGGTCACCATACATTTGTAAAATGTTAAAACGTTTAGACATAAAAAATAAATAATTAATACATTTAAAAATATAATACGATAATTAAATAAATAAAAGTTTTAAATTGTGCTTTCTTAAAATTATCAAAATGTTTTAGCATTAAAAACATCTAAAACAGGATGTATTAAAATTACATTATACAAATAGAACTAATCACTATATTTGAAGATGTACTTTTTTCACAATTACACGTTGTTTAAAAGTATTAAAACATTTTATATCATTAAAACATATATGACTTTAGTGTTCATACACTTGTAAGTTGTTAAAACATTAATGTAAAAGTTTAAATTGTGTTTTCTTAACGTTATCGAAATTTTCTAGCATTAAAACATCTAAAACAATGTGTAATGCAATTTTATATCAAACAATAGATCTATTTTCTATCATATGTTTTCTAAAATTAAAACATCAAACAAATAGACCTAACATGTCTTCAGTGTTAAAAATCACAATATCAAAAACACATGCATACATTTTTTAAAAAAGTGACTTACGTTTTTTACATCCACGCTTTGTTGTTGAAAGAAGAACAAAAGTAATCCAGTTTAATTCAACACCATCGATATATCCAAAGGTATTAATCCATCACTATAAAGGTATATCCAAAGGTTTAGAGATTTTAACTCCAAAAGTTGTGTAAATGTAATTTCCCGGGAGCTCCACGAAACACGTCCATTCACTGGCATCCCAAAAGTTAGACTGACATCTGTGAAGTCTACAAAGTAGCCTGACTCAGACTCCACCCCTAGACCCGTCCCACATCTCGACCCTCCCACGACAGGTGATGAAGAGGTGTGGGAAAGGATGACAAAGAGTTCCCACGCGCCACACCACGCACACACGCACACACACACACACACACACACACACACACACACACACACACACACACACACACACACACACACACACACAATAATGAAAGAATAGACATCCGCACCCCATGCGTTGCGCATGCGCGCGCACACACATACATAATGAAAGAAGAGACGCCCCGTGCTCCGTTTGAAAAGACGCAAACTCGACGTAGGCCTACATTCTCTTGGAATTTAGGCTACGCTACTGCAGAGTCAGACCCAAAGACTCCTGAGAGATGCCTTGATGAAGCTATGATGGATTTAACTTTAGCTCCGCGAAAATTACAAGGATCGTGATTAACAAAATGAACCGGCGGAACGTGTGGAATATATTTTTCACTTGTCTGGAGGATGTGCGTGTACATATGATTTTGACAAGGACTACGTGAAGGCTGATTGACCAATGTGGATATAACGATAGAAGATTTACATGGAATACAACAGAGGACCTTCGATTTGGTTTTCACAGAGCGAGATATTGGATTTTATTTTTACCACGTTATGGATCGGATTGAAAAGACTGAGGAGACGGATTAACAAATGAGGAATATACAGACTGCTCGTTCGTGGACCACGTTAATAAATACCCACGTATTAATTAAAAGGTTATAAGGTATATGTATAAATGTATTTAATGTAATAAATAATAAATATACTTCCTTTGTATATCCTTTGCATCCATCCTATATCGTTGAACATCGATAAACATGCTCTTACATGCTCCCAGAGACACAGTCGAAGTCTACACGACATGCACGACATAACATACTGTACATATAACACAGGTAGATCACGTAACGATCAACGTGCAAACATAGTTAACATTGTAAACATTTAGACTGAATGCAATGATAGCGATCCTCAATCTCACTTATGAAAGTATTATACAATAAAACATGCACATGTGTTTACAATTAGTTGGACGCACACACATATTCCTTAGTTAACAACACTTGATTTCACTATTATTTACATTGAACAAGCCCATCCACAAATTCTCTCAACATTAGATGTTTTCAAACTTCACGGTAAGTTTTAGAACAGTCCAAAACGTGAGCAGAGGTGGGGGTGTTTGGGAGAGTCCATTTCTAAAGGGTCTTTTTTACTGTTTTAGAACAAATAACATTATGTCCAGGAGAAGTTCGCACTCACACACAAACACACTTCTACAATGTATTGTCTGTGGTAAGATCAGGGACTTGTTTTTAATTAAAGAAAGTATTGTTTTTCACATATATTTGAAAAGTTCACCAACACATTTAAAAGTTTTAAAAAAGTTGTATAAAGTTATGGTTGGTATTCGTACATTTTACTACGTTATCAGAAAATGTTAGAGAAAGTTGTTACTTCTTTTTAATTCTGTATTTTTACAGACCTAAAACCATGATGCTTCAAAGTATGGAATATAAGTTTTTGAACATTTATAAGATTTTGAACATTTATAAATTTGTGTATTGCAAAAGCAGAAGTCTATTTTTATTCTGTATTTTTACAGACCTAAAACCATGATTAGAAGTAGTCAAAGACAAACGATTTTGAACATTTATAAATTTGTGTGTTGCAAAAGCAGAAGTCTATTTTCTTTAAATAAGGATTTAACGTTTTAATTTCTTTAAATCAGTCTGATGACACACATTATTTCTGTGATTAATTGATTAGTAATGTTGCGAGGGGTTTCCTCACACGAGTAAAGCACTTTAGACGTGTTTGTGACAAACACATTGTATTTACTTAGACTTTTTAAACGTATTTAACATTTTAAATGTTTTTCTTCTGTCCAACTTACGTTTCATACGAATTGCCTGAGACGTTTAACAACCACATATAGGGAATGCATGTTGATTAGTACGCTGTACCACTACCATCACTGTAGTATTCTGAGGAAATATCAGTTACTTACTTGGGATAATCTCATTAAATTCAAAAACATTTGTTTAATTTATAAAATCAGTCTAGCACCACATGCTTTCTGAGTGCATTTAAACATTATATATTTATTTTATATGATTTGTATTTCATGAAGACCTAAGGGGCCGAAATGATACTTTTTTAATACCATTTTGAAGCAGTACCTTTCAGTGTGCGGACTTCACACTTCTTTATTCAGTTTATTTCACTCAGTTGTCCTGGACCTAAGCCCAATTTGGATGTTAGGAATGTGAAAGCCAGCTTTATGTTTTTGACTCTTCATTGTATTTCCATAATGTGGTGTATGTAATTTTATTTTTGTGATTTTATACCAGCGTTTATCTTTAAGGTAGCCTTTTATTACACCGGCTGAGGGACTAACGGTGAAAATTACCACTCTTGAGCTAACTCGGGTACATTTACATTGTTTTAATGCTGATTAATGTAACACTGTCCCACTTTTCAAATAAAGAGAAAATGAAAAAGTACGTTTCAGACATAGTGCAAACACGCAATGTTCGAGAAAAGCTCATATTGGTGTGATCTTTGAGAGGTCTCATCCCAAAAACGTAAAACTTTGTGTTGGGATAACCCAGACATACCTTTACTAAAATAAACTTTATGGAAGTCATTTTCAAGCTGTGAGTATGCTTCGACATGTAACTATACCATTATATATTTATATTATGTTCCCATGTTGCTTTAAAGTCTTTGTTGTTTGTTTGTTATTAACTATTACTTTTTATTTTTCAACATCCTATACAAATTAAAGAAACATATGAGCTAAGAATGTTCTCTAACCCAAAATAAACAGATAATGGAATGTTTGCAATCTACAATATATGTTAGATATTATAGTTGTATTTTACACACATCAACATATTTTGTCAGAAAGTTACACACTTGTAAAGCCTATATGGACTAACTTTAAAACATAGGCCTAATCTTTATACAGAAATCACACACGTCCAAACAAACATACAATATTCAAAAAGACCAAATCACTAAGAAAAGAGGAAATGAAAAGCATTTGTTTATAAGAAATACACAAAAGTTTGCAAATGACGGTTTATCATTAGTTTTTAGCCATCTTGCACAGTAGATGACACCGTTCACATCTTGTTTCTCGGATTGTACGTGTTTTAGACGATGACTTTTCTTTAGAATTTATGTGATAGTCTTTCTGTTTGAGAATGCTTGACTATCTATGACTGATGCTGAATCACACAAGTATTAACACATGATGTTTTACACTTAAACCATTACCACAGAATCACTTGAGTTAAATTAAAGCTTGAGTTAAGTTAAAACCAAACGTATCTTCATACCTGATGTGCCAGACACAAATTGTTCTAACAAATCTTTTTTGTTTTATAAATACTCGTTTCTTAGTTCTTTATGCAAAAAAGCAGATTAATTAAAAACAACAACAATACAAATAGTTTAAGTTGACATAAACAAACATCCCCTGATCATCCCATAAGTTATAGTAAACATTTACAATGTGTAATTCTGTCAGCTTGACATGATGTACCTGTACCACATTATTGTAATGCAAACACATTTGAAAATACAATCTCTTATACGACTTTAACCACTATAAGTGTTATGTGAAAAGTAAGACTTTTTAAAATGTAAATAGACCTATTGTTTGATGTAATTTTAATACAAACGGTTTTAGATGTTTTAAGAAAACATAACTATTGACTTGATATAATTTTAACACACGTTGTTTTAGATGTTTTTAATGCTAAACATTTTGATAACTTTTAGAAATGCAGTTTAAACTTTTTCATTAATGTTTTTACATTTTACAAGTGTATGTACGCTAAAGAAGTATGTATTTTAACTTTATATACCTTTAAACGATGTGTAATTGTGAAAAGCACAACTTCAAATATAGTAATTAGATGTATTTGCATAACATAATTTTAACTTTCTCATTAATGATTACAACTCTTATTGCGAACAATCCATCCATACATATGTTTTTGATCTTGTAATGTTTAATCAAAATGTTGTAATTGGAGTGAAAATCACTAAGTCACTAAACAATAGTTACACCCTCTGTTTACGACTTCATGATGGATACGCCCCTATACAACTCCCTCCCCTCCAGTAGGATTATATATCCACCCTGATAATCTCACAGGGAGACACAGAGCTGGTGACCTCCTGACAGAGCTGACCTAACAGGACTGTACGAGTTCAGGCGTAGACGTCTATACTACTACAACATCTCAGCGATCAAAGGTTGAAGGAACATTGTCTGATTGTTACATGGACAACCAAAGAACGCTTCAACATTCTGAAGTTGTGGGTTATGGGTCAGATCCTCCATAGTGATGTCAGTCGAAGAAGCCCAATGCGTGTCATGCTCAGGTATATAAGAATGTTGAAGCGTTCTTTGGTTGTCCATGTAACAATCAGACAATGTTCCTTCAACCTTTGATCGCTGAGATGTTGTAGTAGTATAGACGTCTACGCCTGAACTCGTACAGTCCTGTTAGGTCAGCTCTGTCAGGAGGTCACCAGCTCTGTGTCTCCCTGTGAGATTATCAGGGTGGATATATAACCCTACTGGAGGGGAGGGAGTTGTATAGGGGCGTATCCATCATGAAGTCGTAAACAGAGGGTGTAACTATTGTTTAGTGACTTAGTGATTTTCACTCCAATTACAACATTTTGATTAAACATTACAAGATCAAAAACATATGTATGGATGGATTGTTCGCAATAAGAGTTGTAATCATTAATGAGAAAGTTAAAATTATGTTATGCAAATACATCTAATTACTATATTTGAAGTTGTGCTTTTCACAATTACACATCGTTTAAAGGTATATAAAGTTAAAATACATACTTCTTTAGCGTACATACACTTGTAAAATGTAAAAACATTAATGAAAAAGTTTAAACTGCATTTCTAAAAGTTATCAAAATGTTTAGCATTAAAAACATCTAAAACAACGTGTGTTAAAATTATATCAAGTCAATAGTTATGTTTTCTTAAAACATCTAAAACCGTTTGTATTAAAATTACATCAAACAATAGGTCTATTTACATTTTAAAAAGTCTTACTTTTCACATAACACTTATAGTGGTTAAAGTCGTATAAGAGATTGTATTTTCAAATGTGTTTGCATTACAATAATGTGGTACAGGTACATCATGTCAAGCTGACAGAATTACACATTGTAAATGTTTACTATAACTTATGGGATGATCAGGGGATGTTTGTTTATGTCAACTTAAACTATTTGTATTGTTGTTGTTTTTAATTAATCTGCTTTTTTGCATAAAGAACTAAGAAACGAGTATTTATAAAACAAAAAAGATTTGTTAGAACAATTTGTGTCTGGCACATCAGGTATGAAGATACGTTTGGTTTTAACTTAACTCAAGCTTTAATTTAACTCAAGTGATTCTGTGGTAATGGTTTAAGTGTAAAACATCATGTGTTAATACTTGTGTGATTCAGCATCAGTCATAGATAGTCAAGCATTCTCAAACAGAAAGACTATCACATAAATTCTAAAGAAAAGTCATCGTCTAAAACACGTACAATCCGAGAAACAAGATGTGAACGGTGTCATCTACTGTGCAAGATGGCTAAAAACTAATGATAAACCGTCATTTGCAAACTTTTGTGTATTTCTTATAAACAAATGCTTTTCATTTCCTCTTTTCTTAGTGATTTGGTCTTTTTGAATATTGTATGTTTGTTTGGACGTGTGTGATTTCTGTATAAAGATTAGGCCTATGTTTTAAAGTTAGTCCATATAGGCTTTACAAGTGTGTAACTTTCTGACAAAATATGTTGATGTGTGTAAAATACAACTATAATATCTAACATATATTGTAGATTGCAAACATTCCATTATCTGTTTATTTTGGGTTAGAGAACATTCTTAGCTCATATGTTTCTTTAATTTGTATAGGATGTTGAAAAATAAAAAGTAATAGTTAATAACAAACAAACAACAAAGACTTTAAAGCAACATGGGAACATAATATAAATATATAATGGTATAGTTACATGTCGAAGCATACTCACAGCTTGAAAATGACTTCCATAAAGTTTATTTTAGTAAAGGTATGTCTGGGTTATCCCAACACAAAGTTTTACGTTTTTGGGATGAGACCTCTCAAAGATCACACCAATATGAGCTTTTCTCGAACATTGCGTGTTTGCACTATGTCTGAAACGTACTTTTTCATTTTCTCTTTATTTGAAAAGTGGGACAGTGTTACATTAATCAGCATTAAAACAATGTAAATGTACCCGAGTTAGCTCAAGAGTGGTAATTTTCACCGTTAGTCCCTCAGCCGGTGTAATAAAAGGCTACCTTAAAGATAAACGCTGGTATAAAATCACAAAAATAAAATTACATACACCACATTATGGAAATACAATGAAGAGTCAAAAACATAAAGCTGGCTTTCACATTCCTAACATCCAAATTGGGCTTAGGTCCAGGACAACTGAGTGAAATAAACTGAATAAAGAAGTGTGAAGTCCGCACACTGAAAGGTACTGCTTCAAAATGGTATTAAAAAAGTATCATTTCGGCCCCTTAGGTCTTCATGAAATACAAATCATATAAAATAAATATATAATGTTTAAATGCACTCAGAAAGCATGTGGTGCTAGACTGATTTTATAAATTAAACAAATGTTTTTGAATTTAATGAGATTATCCCAAGTAAGTAACTGATATTTCCTCAGAATACTACAGTGATGGTAGTGGTACAGCGTATAATCAACATGCATTCCCTATATGTGGTTGTTAAACGTCTCAGGCAATTCGTATGAAACGTAAGTTGGACAGAAGAAAAACATTTAAAATGTTAAATACGTTTAAAAAGTCTAAGTAAATACAATGTGTTTGTCACAAACACGTCTAAAGTGCTTTACTCGTGTGAGGAAACCCCTCGCAACATTACTAATCAATTAATCACAGAAATAATGTGTGTCATCAGACTGATTTAAAGAAATTAAAACGTTAAATCCTTATTTAAAGAAAATAGACTTCTGCTTTTGCAACACACAAATTTATAAATGTTCAAAATCGTTTGTCTTTGACTACTTCTAATCATGGTTTTAGGTCTGTAAAAATACAGAATAAAAATAGACTTCTGCTTTTGCAATACACAAATTTATAAATGTTCAAAATCTTATAAATGTTCAAAAACTTATATTCCATACTTTGAAGCATCATGGTTTTAGGTCTGTAAAAATACAGAATTAAAAAGAAGTAACAACTTTCTCTAACATTTTCTGATAACGTAGTAAAATGTACGAATACCAACCATAACTTTATACAACTTTTTTAAAACTTTTAAATGTGTTGGTGAACTTTTCAAATATATGTGAAAAACAATACTTTCTTTAATTAAAAACAAGTCCCTGATCTTACCACAGACAATACATTGTAGAAGTGTGTTTGTGTGTGAGTGCGAACTTCTCCTGGACATAATGTTATTTGTTCTAAAACAGTAAAAAAGACCCTTTAGAAATGGACTCTCCCAAACACCCCCACCTCTGCTCACGTTTTGGACTGTTCTAAAACTTACCGTGAAGTTTGAAAACATCTAATGTTGAGAGAATTTGTGGATGGGCTTGTTCAATGTAAATAATAGTGAAATCAAGTGTTGTTAACTAAGGAATATGTGTGTGCGTCCAACTAATTGTAAACACATGTGCATGTTTTATTGTATAATACTTTCATAAGTGAGATTGAGGATCGCTATCATTGCATTCAGTCTAAATGTTTACAATGTTAACTATGTTTGCACGTTGATCGTTACGTGATCTACCTGTGTTATATGTACAGTATGTTATGTCGTGCATGTCGTGTAGACTTCGACTGTGTCTCTGGGAGCATGTAAGAGCATGTTTATCGATGTTCAACGATATAGGATGGATGCAAAGGATATACAAAGGAAGTATATTTATTATTTATTACATTAAATACATTTATACATATACCTTATAACCTTTTAATTAATACGTGGGTATTTATTAACGTGGTCCACGAACGAGCAGTCTGTATATTCCTCATTTGTTAATCCGTCTCCTCAGTCTTTTCAATCCGATCCATAACGTGGTAAAAATAAAATCCAATATCTCGCTCTGTGAAAACCAAATCGAAGGTCCTCTGTTGTATTCCATGTAAATCTTCTATCGTTATATCCACATTGGTCAATCAGCCTTCACGTAGTCCTTGTCAAAATCATATGTACACGCACATCCTCCAGACAAGTGAAAAATATATTCCACACGTTCCGCCGGTTCATTTTGTTAATCACGATCCTTGTAATTTTCGCGGAGCTAAAGTTAAATCCATCATAGCTTCATCAAGGCATCTCTCAGGAGTCTTTGGGTCTGACTCTGCAGTAGCGTAGCCTAAATTCCAAGAGAATGTAGGCCTACGTCGAGTTTGCGTCTTTTCAAACGGAGCACGGGGCGTCTCTTCTTTCATTATGTATGTGTGTGCGCGCGCATGCGCAACGCATGGGGTGCGGATGTCTATTCTTTCATTATGTGTGTGTGTGTGTGTGTGTGTGTGTGTGTGGTGTGTGTGTGTGTGTGTGTGTGTGTGCGCGTGTGCGTGTGTGCGCGTGGGAACTCTTTGTCATCCTTTCCCACACCTCTTCATCACCTGTCGTGGGAGGGTCGAGATGTGGGACGGGTCTAGGGGTGGAGTCTGAGTCAGGCTACTTTGTAGACTTCACAGATGTCAGTCTAACTTTTGGGATGCCAGTGAATGGACGTGTTTCGTGGAGCTCCCGGGAAATTACATTTACACAACTTTTGGAGTTAAAATCTCTAAACCTTTGGATATACCTTTATAGTGATGGATTAATACCTTTGGATATATCGATGGTGTTGAATTAAACTGGATTACTTTTGTTCTTCTTTCAACAACAAAGCGTGGATGTAAAAAACGTAAGTCACTTTTTTAAAAAATGTATGCATGTGTTTTTGATATTGTGATTTTTAACACTGAAGACATGTTAGGTCTATTTGTTTGATGTTTTAATTTTAGAAAACATATGATAGAAAATAGATCTATTGTTTGATATAAAATTGCATTACACATTGTTTTAGATGTTTTAATGCTAGAAAATTTCGATAACGTTAAGAAAACACAATTTAAACTTTTACATTAATGTTTTAACAACTTACAAGTGTATGAACACTAAAGTCATATATGTTTTAATGATATAAAATGTTTTAATACTTTTAAACAACGTGTAATTGTGAAAAAAGTACATCTTCAAATATAGTGATTAGTTCTATTTGTATAATGTAATTTTAATACATCCTGTTTTAGATGTTTTTAATGCTAAAACATTTTGATAATTTTAAGAAAGCACAATTTAAAACTTTTATTTATTTAATTATCGTATTATATTTTTAAATGTATTAATTATTTATTTTTTATGTCTAAACGTTTTAACATTTTACAAATGTATGGTGACCGCTAAAAACTATATTTTTAACACATTGTAGTTTTAATATTATGACGTGTTTTATGTAAAATGTAACACGTTTGACAAAAATAATGAAGGTTAAATGTATCTTTTGTAATGAAAAAAAAAAAAAACTTTTAACTCGTCTTACTTTTCTGTAAATAACTGGATGTTGATCTTTTAACGTTTTAACATTTTAGATGTTTTATGAACTAAAACATTTTGATAACTTTAAGAAATGCAGTTTAAACAACTTACAAATGTGTGTGTGAACACTGAAGACATATTAGATCTATTTGTTTGATGTAATTTTAATACAAGCGATGTTAGATGTTTTAAGAAAACATAACTATTTACTTGATATAATTTTAATATTAGCACCGTGTATGAACACTAAAGACAATAGTATCTTAATGATATAAATTGTTTTAATAGTTTTAAACACTGTGTTATTGTGAAAAAAACAACTTTTTTAAATGTATGATAGAAAATAGTTGTAAATGTATGATAGAAATAGTTTTAATACAACCGATGTTAGATGTTTTATGAACTAAAACATTTTGATAACTTTAAGAAATGCAGTTTAAACAACTTACAAGTGTGTGTGAACACTGAAGACATATTAGATCTATTTGTTTGATGTAATTTTAATACAAGCGATGTTAGATGTTTTAAGAAAACATAACTATTTGTTATGTTTTCTTATGTAAACATAACTAACTAAAGGGGCGGGGCTATAATTTTAATGCACGCTGTTTTAGTTATTATTGTGATTGAAAACACTTTTTTAAAACAGATGTTTTATGTAAAATGGAACATTACTATGTTTTAATGATATAAATGGATTTAATGGTTTTAATCACTACGTGTTATGACCCTTTTCTTTAATAAAAAACACTAAACCTATCTCTGTTTTCTGTCATCCTTCATAAAAGATTGAAAATGTATTGTTTTGAATGTTTTTCCATTATTTTGAACATTTTTTACATTGATCAAGACAGATGCCCGTAACAGGTGTACAACACGTGCCCAGACCGGAACCGGTTCGGATGGGAGGGGTTCCGTACCGTGGGAATTCTCACGGTCACATGACCTCTCCGGAAGTGGGTGGGAGGGGGCGGGACTAAGCGTGGGAAAAGGGGGTGGAGTCTATGTCAGACTGCTTTGTAGACCTCACAGATGTCAGTCTAACTTTTGGGATGTAAGAGTGTAGACGTGTTTCACGGAGCTCCCGGGGAATTACATTTACACAGCTTTTGGAATTAAAACCCTAAAGTTTTGGAGTTTGATATACCTTTGGAGATGGATTAATACCTTTGGACAATCCCACTGGTGCTGGATGTATCTTTGCTGGTGGATTAAATCTTTAAACAGGATTACTTTTGTTCTTCTTTCAACAACAAAGCGTGGATGTAAAAAACGTAAGTCAGTTTTTTAATATGCATGTGTTTTTGATACTGTGATTTTTAACATAAAGCTTTAATATGCTTTAATATTGTTTGATGTTTTAATTTTAGAAAACGTATGATAGAAAATAGATCTATTGTTTGATATAAAATTGCATTACACACTGTTTTAGATGTTTTAATGCTAGAAAATTTCGATAACGTTAAGAAAACACAATTTAAACTTTTTCATTAATGTTTTAACATTTTACAAGTGTATGAACGCTAAAGACATATGTATTTTAAACTTTATACAATCTTTTATACATCTTTAAGCACTATGTAATTGTGAAAAAAAAAAAAAAAGTACATCTTCAAATGTGGTCAGATGGGAGGGGTTCCGGAACCGGTTCGGATGGGAGGGGTTCCGTACCGTGGGAATTCCCACGGTCACATGACCTCTCCGGAAGTGGGTGGGAGGGGGGCGGGACTAAGCGTGGGAAAAGGGGGCGGAGCTAAGTATGGGGGGGCGGGGCTAAGCGTGGGAAAAAGGGGCGTGGTCAATCAAAGGGCAATAAATCACTCAAAGTGACAAATAGTGCCCTATATTCTCTCTCCAGCATAAAGCACAATAATAGATGCATTAGAATCGAAATGTGTTTTTTTAAACGCACATAAAGAAAACACATTTAATATCAGCAGAACACTGCGTTCAGACATATCAATCATAAATCCTGTCCAATTAAATAAATTTTTCAAAAGTACTGATTATTTCAGACAAACAAAACAAATTCTTCCTGTGATCTTTTAAAAAAAAAATCTATGCTTTGCTTACAGTATGTTAGCCCACCTTTTTATTCTTTCTTTTATTTAATTAATTTAACTATTTATTCAATTTTTTCATTCTTGTTGCTTTGTTTGTGTGTTTCCCTGCTTTGTACATAATGTTAAAAACTTACAATAAAGTGTTAAAAAAAATATATTAAGGTTAACATTATAAGCTCAAGGTTAAGAATATCTAGATACCTAGAAGTGTTTTTGTCAAAGATGTGAATGCTATAAACTAGTCAAGGCAAGTCAGTCAAGTCACCTTCATTTATATAGCGCTTTTAACATGGATTTTAATATGGACTGTTTCAAAGCAGCTTTACAGTGATAATAGGAAATTAAAGTAAGAGAGATTGTTTTGGGTTTACAGCAGCTCTAGAATAAAGTTATTGTCCACCAAAATTTAGTTTTGATTGATTCACTTCCATTGCAACGATCATTAGTTATTAACTTAGGGGCCGCTAACACGACACCGTTCTAACAGAAAACTTTTAATTCGATCCGGCCGCTCATTTGCATAAAACAGTGCCTGGTGGCTCTGAGAATATTTTTTTTTAGCACTTCCTCGTAGCCACGTAAATCAGAATTATCCCGACAACGTTTTATCAGTCCAGAGGTAAAGGGAAAGAGGCCTTCACAAGGGAGAGACTAGTTGACGGCGTTGTCGCTGTGTCCAGGCGCAGGTCCTTCATCAGATCCGGATACGGCCTGGATCCGGCGGACTACGGTAATCCTCTGGAAAAACAGAGAGACTATTAGCATAGACGCCATCCTTCTTATGATGTACAAAGTACATCAGGATTTATGGGAAGTCTTCCCGGTTCTGGTTGATAAACTAGGAGAACTTTTGTCAAATCTAGTAATTAGTTCTTCCTCAAAGTGTTCATAACTTTTAATCACATTTGTGCAAACATTTTGCATACAATCAGGGAATGTGGACGGTCTACTCTACTTGTGTTACCAGCCTAAATGATAGGCTACCATCACCCAGTATACACTAATAAGGGATTAAAAGCCCAAATTTATATTTAAAACAAATTTGATATATTAAAAGTGTTTATTTATAACTTCATTTTGGTCATTAAAAGTCAACCTTAGAGTGGTTAAACACTCTTTATAGTGGTTTAATAGTGTAAAGGATATCCTCCAACAGCTGTTTAGCTGTTAATTATAGTATTTCTATTTCCCTGCCTAGTTTAGGCAGAATGAAGAAAGACATAGAAGTTCTTGAACTCTTCAAAGAAGTGCAGCTCATCAGAGAAGCTGCTGGAGAAGCCCAGATCTTTGCATGAGCTCTTGACTGTGTGGACCACACAGAGAGGGATTGTCTCAAAAAGCAGTTCGGCCATCGGCGTCATCGTGGGCTTCTTCTGCTCCAAGACCAGGCTCTGTATCCGGGCTTTATCGACGGGTTCAGGTGAGGCGCTGTAGGACACCACAACGTTTAGCTTGTCATCCGACGCCGGCACCTGAAAGCGACTCTTTCCCGTCAATCCCTGGAAGTCTTTCTTGTTGGTGAACAGGCCCGTGGGGGAGTTAAAGATGCGGACTGACCAGCACACCCAGTCATACTTCTTTTTCAGGTGCTCTACCAGCATGTCGGCCAGTTGCTGGTTGCTTTTGTCGCTTTGGTCTCTCACTATGCGTTTGGCGTCCAGCTCGGCCTGCGACGGAAAGCTGTTGATGCAGTCTTCAATCACGACGTTCATTTTAGACTGGACCACATTCATCTTCTCGCTCCAATCTTGAAGCAACTTCTCCTCGTCGTCGTCGCCTTTCAACGCCGCGTGTCCCAGTAAGGCGATCAAACCGATGCAGAACAATTTCTTGAGCATAGCGCAGAAATCCTCCACCACCCTGCGGCTCTTCTGCTCGTAATTCAGAGTGATTTCCAGAACAGACTCTCCTGAGAAGTTATCTCCGGTTACGGCATTATACAGAGTGTGCAAGTTTTTGTCGCCCCCCGTCCTGTTGAAGTGTTCCAGGAACGTTTTCTTTCTGACATCTCTGAACTTAGGTTTCGCATTCAGGACGTCCATGAATTTGCGGAATTGGTTGGTCAGATTCTCCTCCACGGAGAAGTAGGTGGCATCTATCCCGCTCTTCTTGATCTCCTGGTTTATCTGCTGGACCTCTTCAGAAACAACTTCCAGGCGCTCTCGCACCTTCTGGAACTGCTCCTTCATGTACTCGGCCTCTTTGCTTTCCACGTTATCCAGAGCCAGCCTGACAATCGGAGCTGCGATGGAGAACACAGGGAACAGATCTCCAGCAATGCTGGCCAACACTTCTGCGCCCTGCTCAAACACTTCCATCACGGTCTCGACAACATCCTTCTTCTGTGCAACAAGTTTCTGCAGCTGCTCGGCCATCTTTCAGTTTCAATAGCAAAATGTCTCTGTGTAAAACAAGATCAGTACATAATTAGAAATTTACCATTTAAAGCTATGGTATACGATTTCAAAGATTGTTTATTATTAATATCCTCGTTCAGATGCTGGTTATGGTTATATAGTACAATCCTAACAATATGAATAGAAAAAAGAATGAAAAAAATCCATTCACTCTATTGGCTGTACAGCCGCAGAGAAGTTGACCAATGTAAGCTGTCCGGCCGGACAGCTTACATTGGTCAACTGCTCTCATCCAATCACCAGCTCCACTTGAAACTCCGCCTGGCGCTCTCGTCTCCACCCCACCGCACCCGCCCCCGCCCCCGCCCCCCTCCTGCGCGAGCAAGCAGCTGACAGTCTATGGTAGCTAGCTAAGTAGCATATCAGCAATGGATAAAAAAAAAAGACAGCAGCAAACGTTGCTTGCCCCTACAGTAAAGTTAGGACGAAAGAGAAAGTCATTAGAGGAACGAGCAGAGATTAAAAAAAAAAATGTGAAGAACGCCGAACGTTGAGTAGGATAAATATAGGGTCTACCATTGACCGTTGGAGGAAGCTTCAGGGAGATCTGGGACTGAAGACCGATGCTGACACGGCTGACTTTTTGTTGAGCAGGTAAACATTTATTTATAACGTTACTTCTATGGTGTGACGTGTTACATAAATAGCTTTTTATCAGTCTGACAACTTGCTCATGCTGCCGGTAGGCATTGGAATGTTAGCCGTTTAGCATCGCCTATCACGGGTCAAAGCAATTATATTTCTTGAAGTCCTTGAATATATTTCAGTAGGCCTAGCGGGTTTTTGTTCGAGCCGATCGGAATTTGAACAAGATGCGCTGTGTGCTGCAATAACAATTTCTGAAAACCTTAGCAATAATAGTAGTATTATAATGGTGGTGGGGAGTTTAGAACATTTCATGTGTTGCTAATATTGCATTGACGTGATCTCAAACGTGACATTGAATTGTTGATGAAGCAACTAAGTTCAAGTGTCTAAAGGCAATTTTACATGATGTGTCATTAGATTGAAGCGACTAAGCAATGTTCCGATGTTTACTACCGGTGATCACAGCTTGACTGAGTGACGTTGTTCAGTTCGTTTCCCGGTGGGAGGGATCAGGTAGCACAGAGGGGAGGGGTGTGTGTGTGTGGAGGGGCGGGATGAGTTTTTTTAAAACTTCCCTACCGTCTCACCCCCAATTTCCACCAACTGCGGAACGGCTGCGGATCCGCTCAGGAACGGCGGCGGAGTCGATAGGTTTCCATTAAAGTCAATGGCCCTCATTTATCAAAAGTGCGTACACCAAATTTCGAGCGTACACCTGGCGTACACCCTAAACCACGGTGACTTTGAGATTTATCAATATGGACGTTGGCGTACGGCACGCTCAAATCCCACGCCAGCTCAGGAGGTGGTGTACGCACGTTTGAGTTAGTGCGGAAACGCGCAGAAACACAATTCCTAACACCACAAAATGCGCTGACAAACTAAAACATATGACAAAAAAACAACAACAACAACATAGGCTAATTATAAACTTCAGTGTAAAAATCTGTAACAAAGAACCGGCAAAAGTAATGATTATGAATATGTAAAATATAGCAAGGAGATATTTTAATTGTTTATTAATAAAGAAGTGTTTTCTTTGTGTCGGCTGCAAAGATGAAGTTGAGATGCTGAATCGCGATCTTCGCAGTAGTGAACGCGCCAGAGAGAAATGCACATTTCAGATTACATAAGCAGAGAGCAGTCTGTGTCTGTTTTCTTTCGTTTTGAATTGTTCTGTTTAAAAGTAGACATGTCTGAGGCACCTTATACGCTGAGTTTCGGTTTATTTATGAGATGAGCTCAGTTCACGCGTCCTCCGTTTCATATCATCTGCTATTTACTTTCCTATTTGTTAAATCCAGGTAGGCCTAATTGTTTGACGAAACATTGTTTAAAATTAAGATAGGCTACAATTAATACAAAACGAAATTTAGTTTAAAGAAAGGTTTTGTGCTTTATGTTTGATGTCTCTGTGAAAGTTTTAAAATATATTTAGTGCCGCTTTTAGAGCGCTCATGTCCGTATCATTGTTTTTTCCTCATAAATGCGAACACGAATAATAATAAGAATAAGAATATTACAAATGGACATGCAATTATTAATGTGAATGAATGGTAGGCTACTCCACATCACATCATCATCACTATTGTACATGATACGATATTAAATGCTAATTGTTTCAAAACACGTGCTGTAAAATAATGCATTGTGATAGGTCATTTGATCTCCACGTCGGAGAAGTTTCTCTTCTTTGCCGTCTTCCGTGTGTCCATGGCGTAAAATGAGGGCGTGGGGGAAGCGGAGACTTGAATATTTAGAGGCGTGTTATTCTAATGACGATCGTTTTCAGCCGCTGCATTTATCAAGGAGAGGTATTGCGTACACCAGGATTTCAAAGGTACGCACAGCTTCATACATCAGGCGGTGAGAGGAGTGTAAGCATAATCTTACGCCAACATATACGCCCGTTTCTACGCAAGAATGATAAATGAGGGCCAGAGCACAAAACAAAATAAAACATCCGGTAATTTTCAAAATAGTATACTAGGCCGCTGTACGTGAGCTGTATCGTTCACTTTCGTTCCGACAAACGGGGCACTACATTTTCTTTTGCTCAAAATGTTCAACGTTAATAAAAGGTATCCAAGCAAAAAGTTCTCCGCGCATTATCCTGCAGTTAATGAGAAAAGTGTATTTTATTGGCGCACTATATTGACTGCGTATTGAGACATATAAAACTGTTTAGCTAGATTTTCAACCAATCAGCATCGAAAATGTAAGTAGGTCACCGCCGAAATCAAGCTAATATCACTACGCATGTAAACATTGAGGAGGACGTAAGCAGCGCATCTTCATCTGATAGCGCCGATCAAACTCGAATAACACCCGTAAAGTGTATTCTTCATGTTGGAAAAGATGGTGGGAAAGGTCCGCAGCCCTTTACTGAACTCCGATGGGAACAAATCAAGCAATGTGCGAAGGAATGGCTCAAAACGTCGGACACTACGGAGCTAGCTATTGATCCCATGCTGCAGGTAAGTTACTTTCATAACATATCAATATTTGTTCATTATTTTTGGGTGTTGCTAATTTACAAACTTCCCGACCAGAATCCCGATAAAAACATCGACATGATGAGAGACCTTGTCGTCCGTTGCTTGATCTGTTATCTGGGTGAAAAAGAGGATGACCTTATCCAGTACAATGTAAGTGCCTAGAATTATTATATATATTTATGGTGTTTTGAGAAATGTATTTGTACATTGTTTTTATTTATAAAAATAGAAATGCAGCTTAAACAATAATCTTTTTTCTAATTAAATTATAAAGCTAATGTGAAAATATTTAACACAAAATTGATTTTTGGCAGCTAGGCTACTAACGTTATATTAAAAAAGGTAACACTTTATTTTGATGGTCCACTTTAGACATTCTACTGACAATAAGTAACTGCAACTACATGCTAACTTACTCTATTAACCCTAACCTAGCAGTCTACTAATACTCTGAGTTAGTTGACATGTAGTTATACAGTTAGTAGAATGTCATATAATAGTAAGCATTTTCCAGAAAGATGGAGGCATGCCTGATAAATAAATATACTAATTTGGTCATAACATCACTGCCTGTTGAATTTATAAGGGCTATAATAAAGAGGTCTTGACGCTTCAGTGCACTGTCACGTCCATAACGTTTTAAAGGTTTAGTTTATTTAATAATCTTCAGAATCATTTCAGACAGTCTTCTTAATGTGAAAACACAGCCATTATGCGTCAACAAAAGTGCCATGATGGTTTGATTGTTGATTTTCCAAACTTATTCGATGTATTTCAGACGCGTCACATCCATAACAGGGTTTTTGTCACATCCATAATGTTGGTTTTTCCTCATAATACACCTCATAAAAATATATATATTTAAACATTGATATTTTTATGTTCAGCTAAGACCCCTTCATCATGTGGATAGCAATATTTATACATTGGATTTAAAAGTTCACAGACTTTAAAGGAAATCGAACAGTATACCAAAAACTCTGTCATTTCCCGTCACATCCATAACGCATGCATATTTTCCTTTTTTGGGGGTGTTTAAATATATTTTAGAAAAACATATTTTGCCTGTCAATTCCCCAGATGGGGTGCTCTGAGAATATGCATTTCCAATTTAAATATTGTAAGAAGTTTTTTTTTTCTGAGACATTTCACCTGTCATTATGAGTTCAAATGTCACATCCATAACGCTGGAATTGCCCTTCCCTCCCCCCTACAATAGTGTCACCAAATGTAATTTTACATTTATTTTATTTTTTCTTCCTGAATACACCCTCTGTCATTGGTGAAACTGTACTTATGTTATTGTGACAGTCTTTGTCTTTGTGGTCCACTGAAACATAATGTTTTTCAGTTTCAGTGATTACAAAGAAAATAAACTATAATGGTTTACTTGTAGTTGTCTTAGCATTTTAAGCTGTTATAAAAAAAAAATACAACCGTAAACAAATCAAGTTTATAATTATGGACAGATTTATAATGAGACAGCGAGATAAAAATACTTCTTTAATGTTTGTTTTACAGTGTGACAATGGAGATATCCTGTAGCACATAATGAAAATTGCCATCTGCAAGAGGGATTCTCAGGAGGATTTCAGCATCATCTTGGAGGGGATGCAAGTCGTGGCTGGCTTGGAAAATCTGGCAAGAGCCTGTGCTGTTCTTCTTGGACTCACGTATGCACTAAACCTCACCTACCCGAAAGAACTGAGGCACACTTTTGAGGCCTTTCAGAAGCTCTTCTTGGAACTGGATGTTTGCAAGTTTTCCCCGAAATTACTAACACTTAAAAACAAACTCATGACTTAGATTGAGACAATGCATTATGGTGAAAAAAACTGCATTGATTGATGAACGTTTAATATTGTTCTACGTACAAGCTTTCAGCAAGTACAAATTATTTTATATGTTTTGCTACAAGTTATTCTCAAGTTTTAGTCAAGAATGTGACTTTTCCAACAGAAATTTGTATGCACTTGTTTTTGTGTAACAAAATGACTTTTTCTCAATGACATGGAAAATGTTAGCATTTTTTTGCTTTTATTTTTCATATCTTAAAACTGCTGTCTTACATTTTATATAGATTTGTTTTATTTGTGCAAAAAATACAGAATAAAAGCATGTTTGATAACAGAAAGTGCATTATTTAGTCATTATTATCTTAACCTGAAAAATGCAGTAAATGTTATAAAGTAAATTTTATTGATACAAACGAGTAAATTCTGCTTGATTTATTTGTGAGACAACTTAAATTAAAAAAGCACATTCAACTAATAATATTAAATTCTTCATGTGCCATAGACTAAATAATTTAGGAAATTTTACTTAATTTATTCGGGTAGATTTCACACACACAAAAAAAAAAAACTTAAAATCTACTCCAATATAATACGTGTAATAGTGTTACCATAATTTTTTTAAGTAGATGGCATTAATATTTTTTACAGTGCATAGAGTGCAGTTACTGCTCGTGTATGGGAATTGACAATTCACCATTAAATGTGTTATTTTGAAAAGTGTTTTTTTTTTATATATATTATATTTTGGCTGAATTCTATTTGTTATTCAGATTTTACCTCAAATATTACCTTTGAATTGGAACAACATAACGAGGAGTAATTGGGATGTTAATGCTACAGTAGAAGTATTCATGATAATCTTATCACATTTACTGTGCCTAGATAGCAACTTCAGGTATTTCACACATTTCAAACTGGTTTATTTTGTACCTCAAGTGGTAATTCGCCATTTTTGGGTTTATATGATAAACAGGATTGAAAGTGCAAAATTCCCTATGTTTTCCCTTTTTTTCAAAATGGGCACCTTTAGCATCATTTTTCTCAAAAACTGCAAGGTTGTGTGCGGAGAACTTTTTCCTAAGGAATCTCTATATATTTCTGATGTTAAATATAAAAAAATTAGGTAGTGCCCCACGTGGTGGAACGAAACCCTATTTCTAGGCCTCTTTTAGGCTACCGACAGCGGCCTATACTCCGTGCTTACGGCGGATCGTATTTCCCTTCACTACACATCGAAAACGTCATAATGGGCGGAGATTTTGTTTTATATACTTTTTTCTTTTTCCACAAGAACAATAGTTAACTTTATTTACACAGCCTACTACTTTCCCAATACATTCATAAAGGAACCCAATATAAACATTTAGTATTTTATAAGTTGATTATATAATTATAAATATTGTACTTATATGGTAGAATCACAATAATTTCCACAAAAAAAGGGAGATCAGCAGGTCAGCACAGAGTTTCCCCTCTACTCCTCTGGATGGAAACAAACTTGCTGGTTTTGTGATTCTGTTTAGAAACATCATCATCATACGTAAATTTGGGAGATATCGTATGTCCTCGTGACTTCAGCTGTCAGTCATGGCCACAGCCGTTCCGCAATAAATCCGGATCTGGTAGGTTTTGAAAGACGGCGGAGCACGGATCCGACACGCAGCGGAGCCGATCCGCAGCCGTTCCGCAGTTGGTGGAAATTGGGGTCAGGCTTTCTCGACCGATTTTGAACATCGTATACTATAGCTTTAAAGGGGACATGAATTGATAAATAAAATTGTCCTTGATCTTTTGACATATAAGAGGTCATTCAACTACAAAATATAATTTAAGTTTCAAAACTCAAAACTTCCATGTTAGTCCGAAAACAGCTTTTATTGAAACCAGGCTCAGAAAACACTTTTCGGATTTTGCCACATTATTACAACTAAAGAAGAATCGCCTCTGCAGAAGAAGATCAATGCCTACTTCTACATCAATGCCTCTTTAGCCCCACCCACCAATGTGCACATATCATGTAGTAGTAAATACGAGAGACGCAAACACAGGATTTACTGCAGCAACAAAACAATTCATGGGTTTCAGTCACGTGACTTTTTTGTTGTGGCCGCCATCTTTAGGACCTTTGCGTTAAATCGCATAATCTCTCCCTGTTGATCGGAAAGATGTTGCACACTTAAATAGCACAGATGAAAAGCAACGGTATTTAAATAAAATAGATAGTTTAGGTATAGATCCGTATTTACTGTTAAACGAACTGCTGACTCCACTAAAGTCTAGTAAAAACTTGCCAAATTTTACGTTTGCTGACATTTACATCTACACAATCCCTCTCCATGTCCCCACCACTTTTGAAACTTCTCGCGGCACGGATGTACCAATACAAATAAATAAAGGTAAAATAAGAGGTGATCTAGCACGCTGAAATGTGTTGTTTTTGAAATCAAGTGATCAAAGTGCTTGTTGACTCTGGATCAGTGGTGCAGAAACTGTTCTCTCGTGACTCGCGCACACCGCACAGTCTTGTGGCTGTGGCTGATGTTGCCAGATTGGGTGTTTTTTTCGCTACATATTAAGGCCTGTTTACGGTGTGTTTTAGCCGGGTTTTCGCCTGGAAGACTATATAGAAATCTGGCACCCTATTGAACGAAGTTAAACTGAGCGAGCGTGCGTTCATCAGGCAGTAATTCAGTACGTTCAGTTCACGTTCACCCAAAATATGAACGAGTTCATGAACTATCGTTAATTGAACACGTTCAGGCACAACACTGTTGTATAGGTATATCTGATTTATGATTTAGTGTTGTATTAAATGCCCCAGTTATGCCCTATTATCACAGTTTACAGCACAGCAGATAGACAGCATGTTGCAATTCGGTCCTACAAATGGCGGCCGCTCCACTGTGTGAAGTCACATGAAATCTATGAATAGAGATGCCTCTGATTATTACAAGACATTGAAGTGCCAAGTTGTGTAAAAACAGTCTAAACATTGCCTTCATTGTGATCCTAAAAGCGTTTATTTATTAACAAAGTTCAAGTCAGATCAGTTTGTTAGTTTAATTTTACTTTCGATTCGTTTTTAAACAAGACACAGTTCGACGCAGGCTTTACAGAGACCGAATAAAAAAAAAGATAGAATAATTAATAAAAGATGATGCAGTGAAGACTACATTGGATCCGACCGTAATGTCGCAACTCACAAGTGTGAATAACAGTGTTTTTACCATGTGTCACTATTGCTTTGTCTGAGTATTTATACTATAGCACCGCAGTCAAACTGTGAATACCGTAAAACTTCAAATAATAGCCGAGTCCCGAATAGACGCCTGTCTCTTTTACACGCCTGGTGTGGCGACAGGTTTGGGTAAATAAAGGTCGGTCTCAAATAAAGGCCGGGTCTGTTTTTTAGTTTCGGGTTGTATTTAATCTTCTAAAACCCGTCAGATCGTCCGCTTTTTGGCGGCCGCCAAAGCAAATTTGTGTCCCGCAAAAGCCTTTTTTGATCGGTGAGTAATGTAAAATAGAATGACTGCTGCGCTTGACAGGGCGCAAACGAGCAGAGCGAGCGCCCCGGCCACGCGCGCACCCTCACGTCTTCAAACAACACGAGCGCTGTCTTGCTCTCTCTCCCTCGCGCATATTAATCAAAATCAATGGACAGTGGACACGATAGTGAGGTCGGAAGACTGCAGTTTCAGTTTTTAGAGATTAGAGACTCTAGGAACAACATCTCAATGAACAATATCTCAACACTAAATTATTAAAGGCCTGCCTCATATAGACGCCTGTGTCAAATACAAGCCAGTGCAGTTCGACGATTTGGGCAAATAAAAGCCCGGGCTATTATTTGAGTTTTACGGTAGTTGTGATTTGCTGTTCTTTGCTACGTCATTTATGTGGTTAATGTGTTGAATAATCAGAAGCGGAAGAAAGCACGTGGAGAACGCTGCTTTTGTTATTGTTTTGATCAAAGCCAATCCCTGTAATTCTGAATAAAAGCTTCAGTGAGTGAGATCATCTGGTCCTCTCCTCCTCAGACTCGACGCTCACGCGGGTTGCCAGTTTGAGGACACGCAACAGGAACGAGTCCAACTGACGACGAAAAGCCTAAGCTTGAATGTGGCACGCCCATCACAACGGTGTTCGAAAGAGAGGGTCAAAAACAGGATATGAAACAGCTTTTCATTTAAAAGAATAAGCTTAGGCACATGCTATCCAGTTTGCACGTTTTGATACATGCAAACCTTTAGTAAATAACGGTCTTGTCTTCTGAGGATGGTAAACGGAAAGAAACTTACATGTGTCAGTCTTCGTTTCCTCTGAATCTTTAAACGGTCAGTGTGAATCAGGGTGGGCTTGCTAAAAAAAAAGATAAAGGAAATGAGAAATGTTTTATACAAACCATAAAAGCAGCAACACAACCTCAACAACACACACCAGGTGTATGTACACATGCTAAAAGAGGCCCAACCACACCTTCACTTACTTACATAAAAGACATGGGCCAGATGCATTCATTCAATTCAAACATGCACTAAACGAACTGGCAAACAACGTAAGAACACTTAGTCGCACAGTATGCAACATGCAACAATAGAGAGGACAACCATCAAATAACAGTTCAAATGGATTTCCCCTTTTCCATAATAATGATGCAACAGTATTTTTGTAAGTAGCTTGTTAGGTCATATTATAACTTCCTAAAAGTCAAACGTTTGGACATACTTGACTGACTTAATGTCTTTTGTGATCTAAAGCTTTGTATTTTTTTTTTTATATAAAACAAAAGAAATGTTTTGTTTAATATTTTTAATGTCTTTTTTAGCATTTTTGAAAATCGTGGAAATATTTGCTTTTATATCACTAATAACTATTGTTGTGCAATCTAAGTAAAGGAAAAATAGAAAAGTGCTTGGAAGATTCTTTAGGTGATATCCAGCAAAACCTACTGATGATTTTCCATTAACATTTCTGGCTATAACCAACACAGGTGTGGGAATAATTAGCAGGGTAGTTCAACTAGCTGAGCAAGAACCTTTTTCCAAAGCACCTCAGCAGTAACCATGGAAACAAGATCAAGAAAAACACCATGTCAGCTTCTCTACAGACACACACATTATGCTCTTTTTAACTGGGCAGTAGCTACAAAATTCCAGTGTTACAAAATATCCCTAATTCAAGAAATTATGATACTTACAAACCAAAATAGACTTGTATGTGTATTTAAATTGTAAAGCTATGTTGGCATGCCATGGATCATACAAAATGAATGACTAATTTATTACACTAAGTGTGGCCATTAGCTTTTATCCTCACCTGAACTCTTAACACGCAAAAGAAAAGTCCTGTGGGTTATAAATCAAAATAGCACCATTCCAATTATCCGTTTTTTTGTTTTGCTTGTTTTTCATTGTTTTAGCTAGTTAGTGTAGTTGAAAATATGTTACAAGAACATTTGCATAACTAAGACATCTGATAAAACTAATCTGTAAACAATTATATTATCAATAAGTTATGACAACAAATGTTTTATATTGCGTTAACTCATCAAATAGGCCTAAGTTAAGCAACTTTTTTATAAGTTATACAAGATCCAACTAATTTTTTAAGTCAGTTCAATGTAATTTAAGTTAAAATGACTTAAACATCCAAGTTGATTGACAGCAAGTGTTGGCGATGCCGATGTGTTGCTGTCTGTAGTAGGGAATAATAAATAAGAGGATTTCGAACACAGCAATGGTCTCAGGCCTACATTGAATACTTGATTCTGATTGGCCAATGCTTTTCGTTGTCTTTACAAATAATTTGATTCGAATAATATTTCACAAGTAATATTTGTATATTTATTTGTATGTTTGTTTCTTAAGCCGTCGTGGTATTCCTATAATACGTGTACACTCATAATGACAGTTGGTAATTTTCGCAAAATAAACGGCTTTATGAAGATACGATACAAGACCTCTGTCGCGCTTTATTTTGCGATAACGACGGACCCAAAGTTGTACCGTAGCGGTACCAAGCTTGACAGAAAGGTAAATCTGTTCTCATTACCCTCCTCAGAATACAGATTTAGTATTTCATAACCACATTTCTACCGGCACATCAGGCTATGCAGAAATGTTCCCTTAAGATAAAATGTGTTAGTTGTAATATCACGCTGGAAAAGTTAATACAATGATAGTTGACAAGAAACACTTCCTGGTTTAGACTGCAGCCCATTGATCACTGTCAAACAACTCTCTGGGTTCTTCAGAACGAAAACAAATGAGTTTAAGTTAAAGAGGAGATTTTTGCCTGAATAATCGATCTGTTATGCAACTCGCTCGTTTTTAAAACATACAGATGTTTGATACAGATGAGCTGGTGAAAATGTCACAGTCAGGCGGACAGCAGACTGTGAGAAACGCCCTAAAAACTTTTGAGGAGCAAAAAATGAAACCACGACGCACAGAGACCAACGAAACCGTCGTTGAATTGAACTGACGTCTAGGCTAGAGAACAAATTAGCACTGTTATGAACCAAACTCACCTTCTACCTTCCAATCGATCACAAATGGCATAGAATAAAATAAAGCAAAAGTTCACGCAGATCTGTGTCGCTGGACGTCTGATCATGTGCTGGTTCTTCTCTAAGCTCGTGGCACACCCTTCTTCAACTACTACACACTGAAGGAATTTCAAGTATTGTACTTTACCCCTTACAAAATGGACCATTTTATCATAGTTTCCAGCAAAATTTTTGTTTATGGTGTAAGATAATGAATGAAGTATTGTCCTTTATTTCTAAGAATAACCACAGTATCCCCCCCCCCCCCCCCCCCAAAAAAAAACATAGTTCAGTTTTTGTTATTATTAAAAGAATTTAAGTTGGTTTCCTAAGGTTTTTTTTTTAAGGAAAATGATTTAAAATATTCAGTCTCTTGTATAAGTCTCCTACATCACCCTTAAAATATGAACCTTATTCAGCTAAACATTTTATTTTTGCAAGTGAAAACAAGGCTGTGACATTGAAATAGTACATTTAATAAAAAAGTAGGCTAGAATATCTAGAATAAGGTCCATAACTTTAATTAAAAAAAACTGTTGATACTTTGAAACAAATTTGTAGATCATAGGCTAGTTGTTTTATTTGCGATTACATAATATCATAAACATGAAATGGACATGATTCTTGGGTTACAGAGAATAGCTATATAACTAGATTACAATTTTTTCCATAAAAGACTACAATCTAAAGTTTAAATGAAAAGATTTTTGATTGTAAACACCACGAACAACAAACCCACACAATCTGTCTATCGTTGAAGTTTTCGCCACTCAACTGGTCTTTTAAAAGCATACAACTACAAAACAATTTACATCTGAAATGAATACATTTATGTTTGGTCACAGACATATATTTATCTTTATATTCCTTTTTTGCCTTGACGTGCGAAAATAAAGTGAAGAACAAGCAATAATATACTTCCTCGTTGTATGTCCACAACAACAATTTGCTTTCGGTCATCAGTTTGCTTTACCCTGGATAATTTTATACAATTTTTTAAATCAGAAATATAGAGAAGACTGATTGCCGTTTCACACATCTATTCAGAATGAATGCACAGGAATGCCTTTTTGTGCCTCGCAAAGTAGAAACATTCTGGCTGGAAGTTGTTTTTCTCTTCTACTTTCTTATAGCAGCTAATGGCATGGACCAAAGTGTCGGGAAGAGTCTTCCACAGCTCTTGAGCTACAGACTGCATGTTTCCCTTCAGCTTCTGTGACTCTATCTGATCTAGAAGCTGGCTCTTGTTGAGGGGTTTCGGGTCTGTACTAAAAGACACCACGATTCTGATGCTGTTTGGGGTCAGAAGATCAAAAAAGTTGCCACCTCCACCGCTTCCATGGTACTTTTTGCCAGCCAGCCAATTCCAGAAGAATATGCCACTGTGGTTGAACACCCGAACTGACCAAGAAACCCAGTAATATTTCTTCTCGAGGAGATCCAGTATTAATCCTGTGAACTCTGGGTCAACGCTGGCTTGTCGCTCCAGAAGTTGATGCTCCACATCCGTCTTGGCCTGCAAGGGGAAATTCTCAATGCAGTCATCCACCGCCGCTTTCATGCGTGTCTCTACGTCTCCCATGCGATCCTGCCATTTCTTCACCATGGCCTCGCCTACCGCTCCCTCTTTCAGGGCGGCGTGACCCATGACTGCTATAATTCCCATGACAAATATCTTCTTTAGCCTAGCACAGAACTCCTCCACTGGCTTTCTGCTCCTTTGCTCTGTTGTCACCACCGTGTCCAGTATGGCATCTCCGGAAAAATTCTCTCCAGTTACAGCATTGTACAAGGCATCAATGTTCAGATCGCTACCCGTGTTCTCATACTGGCTTATGAACTTCTCCTTCTTCTTCTCCTTGAACTTGGGCTTAGCATTGACAAATTCTTGAAACTTCTCATACTGACTGATAATCTTCGCCTCATGGTCAAAGTTCTGCTTGTTCATGGATGTCCGCTGCATCTCCAGAGAGATCTGGTCGATTTCATCTTGAATACCTTCGAGTTTCTGGTTAATCTTTTCAAACTGCTCAGCAAGGAACTTGGCCTCCTTCCCATCCGGGTTGCCGAGGATCTCGGCCGAGGCCATAAACACGGCCTCCAGGATGGGGTGGAACTGTCCCACAGTGGCTGCTAAAACCTCGCAACCTTGCCCCATGATTTCCACTCCTTTCTCGATCTTGTCCTTGTTCTCCAAAACCCATTCTTCCACCCGATTCATCCTGGATCAAAGCAGAGAGGCCTTCTTATCCTTCTTACCCTTGTCTGTAACAGATCAAGGCATATATATATATCATAAAGTGGAAGCCACAATATAAAAATCAATACTGAAATCAATGCAGCTATTTCTAAGGGTCATATTTGTTTGCACAGGATGAGACCTTAACAGTAACCTGAGATGAATTGGACAGCCAGACCACAGGGGCAGAAACACCAGTGTTTGTACATTTATACATGTTTTCCATGGGCTCAAGCCATTAAAAAAAAAGAAAGAAAAAAAAAGAAAAAATTCTAGTCTTGTTCGGGCATGCCCTGTTCCACCTTACACAAGTCTCGGTGAATTATACAACAATAAAGGCAGATCATTGAGATCAGGTGTCTACTATAAGAATTAAAACTAAAAGCAAATATGATCAAAGTTTTTTGTGCTTCAGTTTATTATTATTATGAGCAAACTGTTGGTGTGAATAGGAGAGCTGCTCTCTCCTCTTCTTTGGAGAATAATTCAGCATTTAAACCCCATATGTATAGCAAAGCAGATGTTTTCAGGAGGAGTTTAATTTATTTGATGGCTTTAGCTAGCATTTCTGGGCACTTTGATTACACAAGGGAGATGATCTCACACTCGTATCTAATTTCCCAAGACTCAATATACAGAAAAAAAGGCACACCCAGATCTGAGAAAATCTGAAACCAATACACTTGTCCTGCGGTGAAACCATGTTCTACAGCAGGCAACAAAATGATTCAGATTTCTTTTATATAAATAAGCACAAATAAATATACAAGACTAAACTTGACATTTAATATTTCAAAGATCAAAGACTTCATTTGGCTCCTGTTCAATAATGTATTACATAATGATTTAGTGGATTACGTGAACAATTATGAGAATTCAGTTGCTAATATTATGAATGATAAGCATGTAGAACTCATATTTGGAATTTATGACTCAACAATTCATCCTTTAAAAGAGCATTCTGGTCTCAATGGAATTAGGAGCAAAACAATACTTACTGAACAATACAATGATCCTGATTGTTTCAAGTCCTCCTTTGTAAGAATAATTAAGATGGCTTTGAAATTAAAACTCCAGGACGTGTCCGATTTCAGAAAGAAAATGACTTCATAAAAAAAAACGAAATGTAGGAAAATAGTTTAAAAGAAATCCAGTCTAGCAATTTCTACAAGACGACCCTGTTTTTGATAGTTCCACTCTGTGAAAAAAAGGAAAGGAACCAACCAACTGATTCTGAAAAAGAGGAACTGTTTAAGTTCAAAGCCACGTCCCTTATTTCTATCCAAATGCTGCTTGGAGCTTTTGTGGCAGTCAGTATATTGACTTAAGCACAACATCCAGTATTATTAGGACATAATATGGCAGGATGTGGTACTTATGTCAATATTGACTATCATCCACATCACAATGATACTCACAAAGTGTCATCTCCAACTGTTCATGACAAATGATAATTAAAAGCATAGATCACTGGCCAGCTAAAAAAATGGTGTATTTTTTTTAAATCCTTGGCGCTATGAAGTTTTTGAAGTTGTGCATATGAAATAACAAAAGATGAAAAAAGAGAAAGGGAAGGATAATGAATGGAAATAGACAAAGAGCAACAACAAAAAAGGAGGACTCACCGTTAGTCTGGTGAAATGTATAGATGTGTTCTCTAGTGTTCCAACAGAGTCCAACTGTGCCTAAAAGCAGCAGCCTCCCAGGGTCCACATATATATATAGACTCTGCCCGGCGGCACTCCCCCTTCAGATTAACTCCATCCCCTGCATGCATTCCTCTGAGCCCACTGAAGAGATGAGGGACACACAGACAGATTACATCCTGTAAACATTCTTCCGTGAGAAAAATCAGCATGTAGTAGTTAGATAGTCCCAGAAATGCTTAGTAGAGCCTTTCCCTTATAAAACATGCTGCATGCTCTGCTTTTCTACACGGGTTGTCATGGGTACAGGCACTCATAGTGCCCAGTACACACCACACACACACACACACACACACACACACACACACACACACACACACACACACACACACACACACACACACACACACACACACACACACACACACACACACACACACACACACACACACACACACACACATATACATATATATTTAGTGATTACGATTAATGGCATCTAACATCAAAGTTTGTTTATATACCGGTAATATAAACCCAAACTTTGATGTTAGATGCGATTAATCAATTTGGCTGCACTAAATGCCATGTTTGTCACGTATTCAGGCTGTAGACTTTATTAATAAACAAAAATAGGAAAACAAGAATATACAATCTAACAGCTCAAGGAAACGGCCTAAAACCAAAAACCTAACGTCACAATTTTGTTGCTATGTTGCTATATTTCTGCTGTCATAAATAAGTCACAATGACATACAGTATAAAGATGTACTGTAGAATTTTGAGAATCATCCATAATTTGCATATAATATCACACTCTGAATGGCCCAAACAGGAGTGGATACCATGCATTAGAAGGCAAAATTAATATTATTTACAAAAAAAATGCACATAAATAAGTTGTAGGCTTCACATTGATCTTCTTTTAGACTTTGTGGAGCAACGCTTGCCAATCTGAAATGAGTGAAAAGAGCTCTTGGGGGCACGGTGCTTCTAGGTCATTTCCGTCACACTGCTTTACATGGCAGAGAAAGACTCTACTGTTTTCAGCATGGCAGGCGGACAAACCCAGTGGCTTTGTGCTGAAGCGGTCGCTGGGACACGCTGGCATGCAATGATTCGTCTGTAGAAGGACAATAAGAGGCTGTTGTGGATTACAGCGGGTCTGGCATTAGCATTTCAAATCTTCATGTCACTGTTAGATCTCGCACTATGCAAATCAGTTGTGCTTATAAAGGATGACGTGCCCTCAGTAGCAGCACAGTAACACAGTTAATGGGTGTGATCGCTGATGCACATGCTTGATAAACAGTCAACAGGGCCCTGGAGTGTTTTGTGGCATATTTAGTATCCATACTTTCCAAACTAATTACTAATGTGCATAGTTCTTTAGAATTAAACTTCACTTCCTGTTTTATTTGGGATACGGATATGAATGATGCCTCCAATTTTATGCAGGTTGTTGAGAAGAGATGGGCTTCTCTAAGCAATTGTCTGTAAATGTAAAAATGTTACGGTTAGGGAACATGTAATTTGGTTTTCTTTGTTTAATTGGCCTTTTTGTCTAAAATGCATAAATCATCCAGACAATTCGGCAAAGACAATCTGAGACAAATTCCATGTCTGGTAGTTTTTTAAGGTGTGACTTCCAAGTAGCCATTTGCTGTATTTGAAATCCCTGCCCTTTTTTATTCTTTTTTTTAGCTTGAGTCATGAATTAGCCTAAAGTTAATAAGTGGATTAAGCTTTTAATTTCGTCTGAACGACAACAACAGCATATCTATCATCACAATGCTTGACAGTTATGCAAGGTGTGCAAAAAAAGGCAGTATAGTTCACTGCAGTGTCGTCATGATGAAGTTTTCATCAATAATATATAAGTGTTGAATTAAATGCAAAATATGAGGCGTGATTTATGCCCAACACAAGTTTATTGCTTTTGGGTTTTGAAAAACATACGAGCTGCTTGCTTTTGCAAACGCCACTAAATAGCACAACGTCATTAGCTTTTTTATGCCACATCATATTTTTATCCTTATCTTAAATACAAACTACCTTACATGTATTAGTAAAAATCTACTTATTAGTGTTTATCATGATCTGTGATGTTTACGTATGATCAGTGCTTATGTATGTAGCCACAAGATGTCACTTTGGTCCATGTAGATTCCTTGTTTTTGTGAAGCAAAATCTGTCTAGATTTTTTGTTTGTTTTATAAATCCATAGCAGACAATTATTTTTTTTAATAAACAAGTATTAGCATGCCTATTGGGGAAGTGTAAGATTAAATTGTGGGACCAATTTATTGTGGGAATTAGCTTCAGGCTATGTTGACTAACTGTTCAGTGGAAATTATTCAGACAGGTTTGTCTTAACTAAAACTAACCGATCATTCAGGTTGGTCTTCCAAGAATGACGTAAGCATGTGTTTTCTGTTGGCTATCAAATTGAAGTGTGTTCTGGGGAAATATCTAATTGGAGCAATGGCATGCTTCATTGTAAATGGGTCAACGATCAACTTCTGTCAAACAAGATCCACCATATGAATGAGGAAATATTCAATGCAAATAAGCTGCTGTGTTGTGTTAATATTTTGCCACCTAAGTCTTATTTTGTTGATCCTTTTCATTTTCTAACAAGCAGTGTCAGGGAACAGCTGTGTCCAGGTCGCAGGACATAAGCAGAGAGGTTTCAGTAAACTATGGAAAAACATGTCATTTCGTTTAGGCAAAGCATGAACACTGCTTTAATGACAGACCTGAATATCTCTGTTTCCTCTGGTCTGGATAGGCTTCAGAGGAAATGAAAGTAACTGCAGTAATAAAACATTATTTTTTTTTAAGATATCTGGGCGTATGCATATTTTAAATAGTTCATTTCAAAACCATGATCCACAGGTCCGAATATTTTTTAAGCTTTATATATTTTTACATAGACTATTGTTAAAAAAAATCAATACAACTTATTAGTTCTTTATAGTAGCCAGTTTTGGTAACACTTTGGGGTCCAATTCTCCCTATCATTACCATGCATATTAGGATATTGGCTGTTTATTAGTACTAATAAAGCACATATTAATGCCTTATTCTGCATGACCATATTCTACATCCCTTAAAGGGATAGTTCACTTTGAAATTAATTTTTTATATGTTTTAGCTTACCCCAAGGGCATCCAAGATGTAGGTGTCTTTGTGTCCACAGTATTTTCAATTTTGGTATTTTTAGGTCAAACCGTTCTTGTCTGTCAGTCATATAATGCAGGTCTATGGGGTCCACCTTAAAGAGCATACGCAGAGAAGTCCAAATTAAACATGATTTAATGACTCGTAAATGTAAGTACACATTGATGGCCTAAGACACGAAACAAGCAGTTTGTGTGAGAAAACGAACAGTATTTATATCGTTTTTACCTCTTGTAAACACAGCCACATCCAAGTGATATGAGGTAGCGAGCGCTTCGGTCTTTTCCGGAAAGCACCGGAAGTGAAACCTTGCGCGTGTACGTCACTCATTGTTTACACAGAACAGAAATTGTAGGTAAGACGGCTAATTAAAAGGGTACTAATTTGCGCTTATCTGGGATGTTTAAACCGTCGTAAAAGAAAACAATTACAAAAAATAAAAAAATAAAACAATTGGATGAGTGACTTACACGCACTTTAATGCGTGTGACTGTGCGTGTGACGTACACGCGCTTTAATGCGTAATTTAATGACTCATTTACGAGTCATTAAATTTAAGTTTAATTTGGAATTCTCTGTGTATGCTCTTTAATGTGGACCCCATAGGCCTGCATTGACAGACAAGAACGGTTTGACCTAAAAATATCAAAATTGAAAATATTGTGGACACAAAGACACCTACATCTTGGATGCCCTTGAGGTAAGCTAAAACATATCAAAAATTAATTTCAAAGAACTATCCCTTTAATCCTATACCCAATACCTAAACTTAACAACTGCTTACTATTAATAAGCAGTAATTAGGAGTTTGAGGCAAAAGTCATAGTTAATAATTTAATAGTGAGAATCGGACCCTAAACTAAAGTGAGATCATATTTTTTATTTATATCTTGTAAAGTAAAGCATGAAGGGTGTGGTAAATCAGACATCTTTTTAGTTCCCATCTTGAGTTTGTTTATCAGTGTTTTGTCTGGCTTCACGTGTGTCTATTGATTTCAGGCAGGTTTTCTTTGCCCTTTAAAAACCTCCACCTTATGCAAATGGGAAATGTGATTACAGCCCAGACAGTGATGAAAGGAGAAGGTCACCGCTTTGCAGATCTTCATTAATGTGTGGCTGGATTGTCCTATGAAGGCCACTGGAGTGAATTTATGATCGTTTGTCATTTAACCTTAGTTTGTCATCTGGTTGTCCTCAATCTCAACAACACTGATGATTCATAGTTGTGACATAGTTGTGAATTTAAAATGGAAGTGCACAGAAATCGTTATGTGGATCCAATGTTATTGCCTGAAGCAGGACATCCATTTTGTTTGGGTTTTATCACAGTACAGGGTCACTTTGGTGTCCACGTGATGCTCCACCAAGAACTGCGAGATAAAATACATCAGCATGAACGTTTCGACTGTCACAGACAGATGGACGACTAGAGGAAGGCTGTGTGCTCTCAGATGGCTCTTGTGGTTTTGTCAGGAAAGAAGCTATAAAGGGCAGCTTTGTTCATTTGTTAAAATATTATACTTTATAACGGCTAAATATGTTCATGTGAATATAATACGACTTAATATTTAATAGGTCTAAAATTCCCCTTGCCTGATAATGGTTAAAATTTTAATTTACTATATAAATCATTTGTCCATAACATTATACCTTCAACAAAAAGATCTGGAAAATGTCCAGGATGAATTTCAGGGCAATAACTTAACAGATAAAAGAAGTGTTTAATGGACCACTCCCAGTCCAGAGATAAAGTTAGCTGGAATCCACACCATCTGTCCTCTCCTCCCATATGATCCTGTTTGTTTAATTCCTGTCAGACAAGTTTTCCCTGTGTACTTTAGCCAAAAGGGTCAGTTTCAAATTGCACATGTGTTTGTTAGTTGTAGTTTGAAAGACAGATATTATAAAAGTGCAACATGCTTATTTAGGAATATTTAGTATGATGAGACATCTGTATGTATTGTGAAACGCTGTCCAGTACACCATTTAGGCTACATGAGCTGGGTAGTTGTGAAATCCATTGGAAAACATCCAGCCGTCTGTACTCATTTTTAACAACAGCAAGGTCAACTCAACATTTACAGCTGAAGATAGCCATCTTTATGGACGGATATGTTTTTTGTATGATAGGTCATGAAGTATTTATTTATTGCATAAAATAACCTGTCTTGTAATGTTCTTCATTTTTCTTTATGTTCTTCAGTTTTTACTTACTCTGTTCCAGATTCAGTTCATACTAATTTTTCTTTTTCTTTCTCACGCTCTTCACATTCGGATAATTAAACTCACATCCCAAAATAAATAACCACATGCAGAGAGCCCAACAAAGGGAGCAGATTGTAAACCCAGCTTAATCTCTCATGACAAGTAATTGTTTTTCCTTTTTTTTGTTTTCCAGTGCAGTTTGAATAAAACTGCAACAGAGATTGCCAAATGCTTTTTTAAAGTGTCAGATAACCAGAATCTATCATATTTTTACTTTTGGAAACAGTAAAAACTAAGGCTGCATCAGAAATTGTAGTATATGTGAAAAACAGTATGTGACACGAGTAGTATGTCTGAATTCACAGTCCTCATAAAAGAGTATAGGCAAAATAATCAGATGACCTACTACTTCCTGTGAGATTCTGAAGTGTGCATACGGTGGACACTTTACTATCCCATGAGGCCACGGGAGAGGATTTATGAATGGCAGTGAAGCGACGTAACTGATAGTCACATGATAATGACAACATTGCAGATGTAGTATGTCCAGATTACATTCATACTATACACATTATTTTATATAGGACATACTTTTTTAGCCGTTGTGAAGTAATTACTTATTCAAAATAAGTACCTACTCAAGAGATTATGCGATTTCGGACGCAGCCAATATTATTTAAACATGACTAGTTGTTATACAGACGTGTAAAAGTTTTGGGTTATTTGCCTTTAACTTTTTTTTTTTTTAAGCAATTAATACTTTTATTCAGTAAGGACACATCAATCAAAAGTGACAGAAGAGAAATGTATAATATTGTAAAAGATTTTTATTTAAAAGAAATGCTGTTTACTCAACTCAAAAATCCTGAAAAAATTGATCAAAGTTTCCACAAAAATACAAAAAATGTTTCAACATAATAAATGTTTCTTGAGCAGCAAATAGCATAATGATTTCTGAAGGATATGTGACACTGAAGACTGGAGTAATGATGCTGAAAATCCACCTTTGCATTATAGGAATAAATTGCATTTTAATTATATTACAATAGAAAACTGTTCTTTTAAATTGTAACAATATTTCACAAAAGCCTTAGCAAACTTGAATGTAAAAAGTCAAATAAATATGCAAATAATAAATACATATTTTTGCACATATAGGTTAAAGGTGCTCTAAGCGATGTCGGGTGACGTCACTTCTTTTGACGTTCGAAGTATTGTCAAACAAAACGGGGCTAACTCGACCCTCCCTCCTCCTCATCCCGTCCCCTCCTTCCATTGCACGTGCACTAACCCCCCAAACCCCACCCCCAAATCATTCTTGTCGGTTATTGGCTGGAACACTGTTTGTTATGTTTCATGGTCCAGGGGCCTGTTTCAGAAAAGTGAAAGCTCTGAGTATGTTAACCATGAAATGAGGAAAACTCAAGAGTTTCCAATCTCAGGGTAAGTCAACTCAGAGTTCAAGTTTAAACTAAGAGTTGGTTGAACCTCCTTATTGAAACAGGTTAGCCCAGTTTGTTTTTGTTGCCTGTTTGTGGAGCCTGGGTTGTCTACAGAGACCTCATTTTTTTTACAGTGTGTTCAGTGGACAGGCAGCTAGCGGATAGTGAGGAGATGTTTGCTGTATGTGACAAAAAATGTTTCTGCCTAAAAAACGCATGACATCGCTTAGAGCACCTTTAATTGACCTTTGAACTCTGTCGAAGTCTTGTAATGCCGTTGTTGGGTGCTGTTCTTTAGAGACCCACTAGATGGCATCAATCTGTAGACCTGATTTAAACTACCAACAACTGATGTGTGAATATCACAAAAAAGGCACTTTTTTATTTACACTTTTTTTACACCTTGCTTTTTTAAAATGTATTATTACTGGCATGACCGTGAGTCTCTGTCATGGAAGGGAAGCAGTTGCTTCCTGTGAGAGCTGAAGGAGTGTTGTGGGAATGGAGGCCAGTGTAGCTACTGACAGTCTGTCTGATATACCGCAGTGCTGAGGAGGAGACACACACACACACACACACACACACACACACACACACACACACACACACACACACACACACACACACACACTGTTTAGAGTCAACAGAGCGGAGGAGTTGTGCTTATCTCACCACAAGACAGAAAACCGTGAGACGGAGAGAGATTCCAGAGTGCTGACGTGTCCTCAGAGACACACACGCAGCAAATGATGTGCTGTACGACATTGAGCTTGAAATTACATGAAGAAGGTTCTTAGGAGAGGAATGCATGTAGGATAATTCATTACCATTATCATTCTGTGAGGAAAACTACATATTCAGAGGTTTTATGGCACAACCAGACGCTTTGGAAGTTTAAATCCAGTGCGGAGGCTGAGAGTGAGCTGGTGTGTGTCACAGTACAAATGTTTTAATGCTTTTTATTAGATCAGGCCACTTGAAGGCATGAGGCCGGTCGATGGTCCACGAATAGGTAATGTCATTAGCTCAGGCTGTGATTGGCAGATGCAGCCAGAGTGAGGTATCATGGGATTGATCTGCCATCCCTGGCAGTACTATGAAGCTGGGTTTCATAAAATCACTTATTGGTTTATTAAATATTGATATTGACTTTCCTAGAGTAGGTTGGGCCTTTATTTTCATCATAGCTATAAAACAAAGTCGTAGTTTGTAAAGCATCTGTTAAAGTATGTATTTTGACTGGTTTAAGAACTAAATTGCGAAAAAACACTTTTTTTGGGGTGGTTCATTTGTTTAGTTGTCTTTACAGTCTTGTGTTTGGTTATATTAAACGTCATCCATTAATTTCAGTGTGTTTTAGCGCCATCTGCCAGCAGAATGTGCATTACATTACAATTTCTTTTTGTTATTTAGAATAAAAAGTACACACTTGTCACTGTCATACTGAAATAAAATACATTTGTTTTGGTTTAATAACAGACAGGTGTGTAAGCCACTAAACATTTATCAGAGATGGACACCACATGGATCAATAACTCCAATCAGGACAGAAGCCTCAACCGCTAATGAATACAGGAGTTTCTGTTTGCTGAGACATTTGTTTCCATTCAGACTCTGAATCAGGAGAACGAGCTGGTTTAGAAAATACAAATACACATATAGAATAATACACTATTAAATTCAAAGCTACCAAAATGTAAAGGTGCCGCATGTAATTCTGGCTCCAGTAACAACATAAATAATATTATTTTGCATATAAAGAAACTTACCTATAACACAAGCCATTTAACGGGATACTCCACTTTTTTTGGAAATAGGCTTATTTTACAACTCCCCCAGAGTTAAACAGTTGAGTTTTACCGTTTTTGAATCCATTCAGCCGATTTTCTGATATTTAGAAGAATATCAGTAACCAGACAGTTTCTGGTCTCATTGACTCCCATAGTATATTTTTTCCTACTACTATGGAAGTCAATGAGACCAGAAACTGTCTGCTTACTGATATTCTTCTAAATATCAGAAAATCGGCTGAATGGATTCGAAAACGGTAAAACTCAACTGTTTAACTCTGGGGGAGTTGTAAAATGAGCCTATTTCCAAAAAAAGTGGAGTATCCCTTTAAGACACATACTGTACCATGAGCTCCAAGGTTGATAACTGTTGATATGCAACTGTAGAAACCACAAGTCAATTTCAACAAAAGTTTAATTTTTGAGAGCTCCACATGTCCATGAAATCACATAGAAAAGAAAATCCACTACTTTTTTTTTAACTACAAAAGGCACCAATTCAAACCTTCATGAATATCACAGCCCTTAATCAGAATCAGAATCAGAATCAGAAAGAGCTTTATTGCCAAGTGTGCTTGCACACACAAGGAATTTTCTTTGGTACTGAAGCTTCCAGTGCACATATACAGATACAAATACAACAAGAAACAGTAATACAAAATCTAAAAATAAAATGATAAAAAAAATATATATATATATATGAAAATACTATAAAATATAAAATATAAGGCCACGGTTGGGTTTAGTCAGAATAAACATTTTCGGATTATGAACATATATACAGTATTTTGAATAGTATGAATAAATATAAATATAAATAACCTGAGTTTAGGAGATATTGCACTAAACAGTGGGGGTATTGCACTTAAAGGCATATGCCTTGGGAGATATGTTAACTGTTCAGGAGGGAAATGGCCTGTGGGAAGAAACTGTTCCTGTGCCGAGATGTTCTTGTGGCCAGTGATCTGAGTCTCCGTCTTGACGGTAACAGTTCAAACAGGTGGTGTCCAGGGTGAGTGGAGTCTGTGATGATTTTACCTGCTCTCTTCCTCACTCTGGAAGAGTACAGGTCCTGGAGGGTTGGCAGGGGGGCACCAATGATCCTCTCTGCAGTCCGGACTGTCCGCTGTAGTCTCATGATGTCTGATTTGGTAGCTGAACCAAACCAGACAGTGATGGAAGTGCATAGGACAGACTCGATGACGGCTGAGTAGAACTGAATAAAAGGGATAATTCACCCAAAAATAAACATTCTGTCATTAATTACTCACCCTCATGTCGTTCCAAACCCGTAAGACATTTGTTCTTCTTCGGAACACAAATGAAGACCTTTTTAATGAAATCTGAGAGCTTCCTGTCCCTCTATTGGCAGCTTCGTAACTACAGTACCACTTCAACACTAAAAAGTTCATAAAGAGATCGTAAAACTATCCATATGCATCGAGCGGTTTAGTCCAGGATCTGGATCTGAAGAGACTCGATCAGCTTTATGTGATGAACAGATTGAATTTAAAGTAACTTTTATTCACATATAAACATTCATAAACTCACACATCAGTTGAGGTAAACGGAAGCTCAAGCATGATCACTTGACGTGCGAGAACCAATGAGGTTCATTCTCGTGTTATGCATCACGTTTGAGTTTCTGCAAAACGGTTTGTTCTCACGTGTCAAGTAGGGTTAGTTCACTGATCAATATTGATGTGAATAAAAGCCTAAATTCAAACTGTCCATCATATAAAGATATCATATCTCTTCAGAAAATTTGGACTAAACCGCTCGATTCACATGGATTAGTTTTACGAATTCATATGGATTCAAATGCCTACAGAAAGGTAGTAAAGGCATCATTAAAGTAACCATGTGCCTCCAGTGGTTTAACCTCAATTTTAAGAAGCGACGCATGTGTGTGAACTAACCTTTTAATGCTGTTTTTTTTTTTTGGCCCAGACAACAAGTCAGCAGTCTTTATGTAAAAACACAAACAGCAGGTCTGGATGTTTTAAGAGCATAATTTCTTATAGCAGTAATAGGCTAAAACAGAATAACACACTGTAGTAAGGCCCTCCTGAGTGTAAAATGATGGATTGTTCCCTCTCTCCGCACTTCAGTGATCTTAATGAGTGGATCTGGAGAGCTGAACACAGCACTCTGAGCTCGCTGTCTGTATATTACCAGTGAAAGGTTACTCACCCTCTGTGTCTGCAACCCATGGACAGAATCTGCTGACTTATGTACAAAAGCAGTAATTTAATTAGATGTGGATTTGAGTGCTATATGTGTCCACTTCAGAGAGTTAATAGCAATGAATGTCAACAATCGTTTATAAGTCATGTTAATGTGAAACAGGCCATACAAAACAGGACACTGAAATTAGATTTATTATTGGCTATCACAAAAATATATAGGCCTAAATTTAAAATGTATGTATTTGAATTGCATATCAAATTTCCATTCATGTGGATTACGTTTAGGGTAACACAAACTTAACATGATGCATATTTGTCAGTCATACATAAATGTCTGTAATAGGACTAATAAACTAAATGTGTTTTAAATGCACAATAACTATAGGTTTAGAAATTTATCATCAATAAATCCAATCTGTGTCAATCTCATATTTTAACTATTGAATATTACTTGTTCCACACCTGGCCATATATTACCCATGTTCATTTTAACTGAATACATTTAATTGAACACATTTAAGCAATTTGAATAAGTGCATTTTTGAAAATATGATAATTTAAAAAAAATAAAAAAATGCAAGTAGTTAATAAGAAAATGTGCCAGGAAACATACCTGTTTCATAACAGTTTCATGTATTATGACTGACAAATATGCATCATGTATAGTTTGTTTATGTTTGTAGCGGTGTACTCCAAATGGATGAAAATTTTTTATGCAATTCAAAAACATAAATCTTAGTTTTAGGTCTCAATATATTTTTTGCCGTGTATAATCTTGCAAAAAAGCTAAACTAGCAAACATTCAACCCGAGTTGTTTCTTGAAAATTTATAAACTCAACTTTGAACTGACATGAATTTTTAAAGGGCATATTTGAGTCTAAAACCAATGCTGTACGTGCATTAGTTTCCTGAGACGTCCTGCATGCTGTTTTATGGCTGATGAGGAACAGATACTGTCAGTTCAGGTTATTATCATGCAGGCTAAATGGGGAAGCACTTTTCTTAGCCAGTACCATCCAGTCTCGTTGCTTAAGCTTTTATTACCACAAAGCATTTGTTTACATAACATCACAATATTTAACATGTTTGCCGCCTATTGCTTTTCAAGGGAATGTTTTCAGATAGACATTCAGTTATATTATGCAGCGCAAATAGCCAACCTATTTTGTTTGAAAATATGGCAGTTATTCAGTAGATCAGATAAGTCCTACATTTGTGTTACATATTACATCAATTTTTATATATATATATATATATATATATATATATATATATATATATATATATATATATATTATATACTGTTTATATATATTATTTTATATACAACTCTTGAACTGTCAATAAAATATCTAGACCAAAAATTGACACATCTCTTGGTGAAAATAGCATCACAACATACGATCTTTTGGTCAAGATCTTGTATTGACAATGCAAGAGTCCAGCACTCTGTAAAGTCTCCTCCAGAACATCCCAAAGACTTTCAATGAATTTAGGAGGAGCTCAGAGGAGCCAATTCATGTGTGAAAATGATTCTTCATGCTCCATCCCAACCGTTCTTTCACAATTTGAGCATGACATTGTCATCCTGGAAAATGGCCATTGTCCTACATGTTTTTTTAAGAAATGAAAAGCTACACACTCCATCAATCAGGGTTAGAAGAACTGTTGCCAAACAAATAACATGCTAGTTTATGTCTAAATCTACTCTGCATGCACACAGACATTCACGTTCTTGTGTTTGTCCCAGTAGTGACATTCTTCAGGAAAGCTCGACACAGCGAAGCTCTCCTTGTGACGGCTGACGGCGTGGACCAGAAAGCCAGCTAACTGCTTCTCCAGAATCTCCACGACAGCTTTGGCATCTCCCTTCCTCGCAGGACCTTCCATCATCTGTCTGATGCTCTCATTGGGCACAGGCTGAGGGGCGCTGCAGAACGAGACCACCAGGTTTATGTCATTTCCTTCAGATACTTCAAAATAACTCTGTCCCGCCACACTCTGAAAGTTTTGTCCAGCTCTCAAGTTCCTAATTTTGCCCAAGTCACTGACGCCTCTGATGGACCAGCTCACCCAGTCGTACTTCTTCACCAGGAAGTCCAGCAGTTCCTTGGCCGTTTCCTGGAGGTTCCCATCCTCTCTCTCCTTCACAAGCCTCTTGATGTCCAGTTCAGCTTGCTCTGGAAACGAATGCACGCATTTCTCTATCGCTTCCTTCATTTTCATCTCAATTTCTTGGATCTTTGCGCTCCACTCTTGAATCTTCTCCTGCTCTGCTTCTTCTCCCTGAGTAAGGAAACAATATCCCAGCAAAGCGATTATTCCCAGGCAGAGCAGCTCCTTCAGCCGGACGCAGAAGTCTTCCAGGACCCTTCTGTTTCTGGCCTCGTATTGTTCCACAACATCCAGGATTGGCTCCCCAAATGTGCTGTTCCCCATCACAGCATCATAAAGCACACGGAGGTTTTTCTCCCCACCTGTTATGAAAAAATGCTCCAAGAACAAGCGTTTTTTGACCTCCTTATACTCAGGTTTGGCCTCCAGAATGTCAATGTATTTTCTAAACTGGTTCCGCAAATTTTCCTCCACAGAGAAGAACTGGGTATCCAAACGTCTCCTCCTAATCTCAGAGTCAATGTCTTGTAGCTGAGATGAGAGGACATCTAATTTGCTCCTCACAACTAGAAACTGATCTTTGACATATGTGATCTCCTTGCTTTCCACATTGTTGAGGACGAGCTTGAGGACTGGAGCTGCAGCCTCGAAAAGCGGCGACATCTCTCCAACAGCGCTGGCCAGCACCTCGGCTCCTCTCTCAAACATCTCCATCACTGCTTCAATGGCCTCCTTCTTCTGGGCTACAACCCTCTCCAGTGAACTGGTCATTTCTTTAAAAGCAAAACCACAACACACACAAAGAAACACAGTTATATTAAGGTACATTTGTAAATTATTTAAGCAAACTGCTATTTGCATAATTAACTCTTTCCCGGAGTCATTTTCCGGCAATCCATGGGTGCGTCTCATTCAGCTCCCTATTCAGTAGTCAGGGCACTGATCAGGGAGTCTGCCATTTTAAGGGCTGTCTCAATCGCAAAATCCTTTCAGTGCAAATATTTACATTACATATACAAACAATAGGATTTGTATTGGTTTATGTTCACATATGTGAAAAAAGATCAAGTGTTTAATTGAAGTGTATAACCATGTTGTTCTGCAAAGTAAAGAGTGCATTGTTAAATGCCAAAATAAATTACTTTTTTGTTCAGCTTTCTTCTAAGATTCAGTAAATGAGGCATCATAAGACATCCTTTGCTGTATTAATTGTCATATATATATATATAATTTATTTATTTTTTGTTAAATGGTGCATCTGTCCACTGCAACAGAAGGTAAGCTATAATATGTATTTAAAATGTGCATCACCACTTTTGTCATACAGAATTATGAGAAAAGGTTCATGGTTTGAATCTGACATAATCCCTGAGTTAAAGTGGTTTTAAAAATCAACCATGCATCAGAGATAAATAACTGTTCAACTGAAAAAAAAAGATACTTTAAAATATTTGTGTTCAATACAATACACAAGGAATCATTTAGGTTACATTTTTGAATCCAGAGTTCAAGACACACCTTGCTAATCTCTCTAAAGCTGTAATGCAGTCTGTCTCGTGGATGTGCCTTAATTATGCGCATCCTTGAGATAACATCATCATCATCATAGCAAAAAATATTTAAACATGTTTCTCACGCCTCTCGGGATGAAGAGCTCCTGGAAAGACCTCTGCCAAATTATTCCCACAGTTTCAGGTTCGCTTTTAAAGCTAAATGTCGTGATCAAACGCTCACTGTAGAAAAGATGTGTGAGAGAGAGAAAGAGAGAGATGTGTGAGAGAGAGAGAGAGAGAGAGAGAGAGAGAGAGAGAGAGAGAGAGAGAGAGAGAGAGAGAGAGAGAGAGAGAGAGTTGTGCGCTCACTGATAGGTTTGGGGTCGTTTTGGAAAGCAGTTGGTAACTGTCGGATCAATGGCTCATATTTGACAGCAGTGTATAGTTTGTTTGCAGATGGATCTATGATGTCCGGTTCAGACATCAATTTTTACTCGAGACTGTTTAATTGCAGATTATTTGTGCGTCGTGCGCAACGTTCTCACGCGCTGCTGGATTGACATGAACGTGCGCAGATTTGGGATTTGGTATCTCAATATCCAAAATAAGGTATTTTACAGACTATTTAATAGCATAATGTAAATTATTTATATAGTTATACTATTGTACAGTGCTACATTTTGTTATAGCCATCACGATACTCGAGTGTTTAGCTTGTGCCTCAGTCAGTGATAATGGACAGCTCATGGACTATGCATGCTCTTTTCCAAGCTAATTTTTAAGGAAATGTTTTAAATATTTACTTCAATTATTTATTTAAGTTAATAGGGTATCAAATAATTTACGTATTAGTTGTCACACTTTCCTTTAGGTAATATTTTTTAGGGTAAAGTTGTTTTTTAAAATAATGTTTTTAAAAGAAATACTTTTCCACTATATAAAATTACAATGTATAAAGCAGCAACATTTAAGTTGAGTGAGTGAGTAAGCAAGAGAGAATGAGAGCATTAGTGCAACAACTTGCCCCAACATTACGCATATAAAATGTGACCTTGCGAGCGATTTGAAGGTCTTTTTCTGAATGTATTTCAGTGTGGCTTTTATGTTTGGCAGCTTGTTTATCCAACAGCTACTGTATAATAAAATAGAATATGTTGATACGTAATTTTTGGTTTAATAACATAATTAATTGCAATTAGAATTAATTATTGTAAAAATGTCTTACTTTCAGATCGTTTTGTAGTATTTGAAAACAACATAGAAAACCACTGCTAGAGAAAAACATGTAGCCTATAGGCCTATGCAATTGATTTTTGAAATGTAGAAATCGACAAACAAATGTAGACTTTTTGACAACTTGCCCTGGTCTCTGGGACTCTGAAGGACAATGATGGTGAATGTAATGCATTATTCTTATATTGCATTCACATTGTCCTAGAATTTGCTTTTTCTTATTTCTTTTAATAATAGCTTAAGGGCTCTCTCTCCGTGGCTAGTTATTTATTTATTTATTTATTTATTTATTTCACTAGTTGACTAGAATTTTTTCCTGGTGAGCTCATAAAAAATAATAACTAGAGACACTAGAGACAAAACACATAAATAAAAATGAAAAACAACACGCATACATACGTATTCACTGCGCGGCCCAAAAAAGAGTCTCTGTTTGGATTTAAATAGACAAATGCTTAAGAGTGCAATGATTATTATGTTTGGCAACAGTTCTTGTAACCCTATGGAGTGTGTAGCTTTTCATTTCTTTAACAACCATATAGGAAGACACATCATGGCAATATTCCAGGATGACAATGTCATTATTCATCATGCTCAAATTGTGAAAGAACGGTTGGGAGGAGCATGAAGAATAATTTTCACACATGAATTGGCTCCTCTGAGTCCAGATCTTAAATTCATTGCACACAATGAATTCACAGCACACACTCCATCAATTATATAGGGTTAGAAGAACTGTTACCAAACATACCAGAAATGTATAATCACTGCAATACTGATCCAATCATATACTCTTAAACATTTACATATTTATATCCAAACAGCGATTTTTATTTTTATTTTTTGGCCAGGCAGTGTATATTCCATTAATTACAAGGAATGAAATACAGATGCATAATAATAATAATAATAATTTGTTACATTTATATAGTGCTTTTTCTGGGACCTCAAAGCGCTTTACATAGAAGGGGGGACTCTCCTCAACCACCACCAGTGTGCAGCATCCACCTGGATGATGCGACGGCAGCCATATTGCGCCAGAACGCCCACCACACACCAGCTTACTGGTGGAGAGGAGACAGAAATGAAGTCAATCAGTCTATATGGGGATGATTAGGAGGCCATGATGGACAGAGGCCAAGGGACACATTTGGCCAGGATGCCGGGGTTACACCCCTACTCTTTTTCGAAGGACATCCTGTGATTTTTAATGACCACAGAGAGTCAGGGCCTCGGTTTAACGTCTCATCCGAAGGACGGTGCTCTTTGACAGTATAGTGTATCCGTCACTACACTGGGGTGTTAGGACCCACACAGACCACAGGGTGAGCGCCCCCTGCTGGCCTCGCTAACACCTCTTCCAGCAGCAACCTGGTTTTCTCAGGTCTCCCATCCAGGTAGGCTACTAACTAGGCCCAGCCCTGCTTAGGTGGGCAACCAGTCTTGGGCTACAGGGTGATATGGCTGCTGGCATAAATACCAGAGGAATTAGAGCATGAACAAGAAGTGCAGTTCAAAATTTCTGGTTTTATTGTTAATTGCTCTGAATAGTCTGCCTGAAGAGGGGTAAAGAGCCATCCGGACGGATATATTAAGCATAGTGTCAGTTCTGGTTAGTCAAGCTCGCATCAGCTGACTCTCAGCTGATCTACTTATAGGAATACAGTAGTGTACAGCCCTTAAAATGGCAGACTCCCTGATCAGTGCCCTGACTACTTCTAGGAATACAACGCCTGTCACTGTATACTCTTCTGTATTTTCAGCAGCTATCGCATTTCTCAGGAGCGAATTACCCTCCTCCATCCCCAGCTCCTCTTGTATACAGTCAGTATGGCATTCTGATTCCCATTGAATCAGAATAAATTCTTGAATCATGTTGTACTTTAAAATCTTGAATGAATGATATCTGCAATACATTCATGTTGGTTCTGTTCTGTTTACCCTAAGGGTGGTTATTGCTGTATGTATGCGCGGGGAGTTCTTGCCCAGAACAGAACCATGTCGCCAATCCTACCGGTGTGCTAATTGTCAATCGTATTTGACGACAGGGGTCCTGACAGAACTGTAGGATATTTCAGAATTGTTAGACCTTTTCTCCGCAACCGTGAGACATAAATGTCATCAAAAGATCGCAACCTACCAATTTTGAGGCAGACCGCACTATATTACTGCTTCTCTTATTAATCAGGATTTGGCTGAAGAGTTGTCTGATGGAAAGTCCCACTGGGTAAAGTGAATCTTGAAATTTCTTTGTGATAGGACTATAGTACTGCATGCATATGTCAGTCTTGTTCTTTAGCATGAAGATTATATTATTATTATTATTATTATCTCAATCATAATGTGTAATGACTGTGTTTACACAATAACCATCTAAATCGTATATGTAATTTAGGTCATCTAGTGCATGTCAGGATAAGTCACACACACACACACACACACACACACACACACACACACACACACACACACACACACACACACACACACACACACACACACACACACACACACACACACACACACAAACACAAACACAAACACAAACACAAACACACACACACACACACACATATATATATTATATTAAGCACGACCTGCTTAATTTTAATTTCGCTGCTGTCACATATATTGGACAAAAACCTCAAAACACAATTTAAAGCACATTCACAGTGCCCTTCACTTTGACACTATTGCTCACTCTGGCTGACTGAAATGAAAGGAAGAGTGTGTGTATTTCTCATATCTTTATTCACAATTGTGCATAGTACTTGAGACAATGCTAGAAGAATATAGCAATATAATGTAATTCTAGAGAGAGAGAGATCTACAGAAAAAAAAAAACATTTTAAGCCTATACAAGTTGTTAGGATTATAGATTTGTAACATTAATTGGCATTAAAGAAAAACAATATTTTGACTTTGGCTTGGGCAGATTCAGTTTGAGTACGTGTAGTAAACTGTACAGAAAGACAAAAATATCACTGTCAGAAAATAATATTGCTATATGACATTATCATCACTTTTGTTTCACAAGTGCAAATATTTGCAGAAACACGTTAGGAATGGGTTAATAGGTTGATAGGATGTTAATAAGGAGTTACTTGGTGTTCTGTGCGGATGCTAGGGAGATAGATAGATAGATAGATAGATAGATAGATAGATAGATAGATAGATAGATAGATAGATAGATAGATAGATAGATAGATAGATAGATAGATAGATAGATAGATAGATAGATAGATAGATAGATAGATAGATAGATAGATAGATAGATAGATAGATAGATAGATAGATAGATAGATAGATAAGGAGTTGTTTCTTGGCCATTGGGGTTTCTGAGTGGTTTCTAGGATGTTGTTAGAGGGTAAGTAAGGTTTTGAGAGGTTGTGAGAGCATTAGTTTGAAGTAGTTGCTAGGACATTGACTGATAAAATAGACAGAGAAGATAGAAAGACAGATGAAAGAAAAGTCACATGGATTAAAATCACTGATTAGTGTTCAGCACTTCTGACATTTTTTTGGCCACATCTTTCATTTTCTCTTCCCACTCGAGGCTCAGAGCTTCTTCATCATCTCCGACGATGGCCGCATAACTCATGAGAGCAATGAGGCCGATGCAGAACAGGTATGTGAGTCGCGTGCAGAGGTTTTCCATGACGCGCTGGTCACCCTGTGAATGCTTCATGTACACCTCCAGAATGGGCTGGCTGAAGATCTTTGATTCGCCCATCACCGCACCATAAAGTGTGTACAGGTTCTGGTCACACTGATTGATCACAAAGCTCATTTCAAACTCCTTCTTGCGCTGTTCGTGAGCTGCAGACGCCTCCACAGTGTCCATGAATTTGTAGAACTGATTCCGAATGTTTTCTTCTAGACGACAGTACAGACCATCCACAGTCTCCTTTCTGATCTGAAGTAATACATTCTGATTCTGCTTTGAAATTTCATCCAGGGCTCGATTCACGCTGCCGAACTCGCGTCTGAGTTTCTGAATGTCTTCATCGTCCACATGGTGCAGCACCACGCGGATGAGAGAGCCGGCCACGCCGAAGATGGGATTGACCACCGCCGCTGCTGACGAGATGGTGGCCACACATTCTAGAACCTTCACAAGCCCCCTCTTCAGCTTCTCTGGGTCCTCGAAGATCTCACTTTCAGCCATTGAGTCTGGAGGAAGAGCCTTCTCAGTGATGTTTACCTGAAGAAGAAACTGGTGATACGAAGACACACAGTATGCACACAATATTTAGTTAGAATCTTTACACTGCTCCTTTCTAGAACAAGTTCATGATCACTATAAACTTGTATAGAAAGCAGCTGAGTGAAGTTTATTCCAAAATTGTTAAAAATTGTACATAGGAATAATATTTAAAATTTTCTTCTCCTCACACACACACTTCCCGATCCTAGACCATGTATCATGCAGTACTTGTTTCCTTCCTGGATGAATCAGCGTTTTTGACCAAAACAGTTAAAGGGGTGATGAACTGAGAAATCAAATTTTACTTGAGCTTTTGACATCTAAGAGGTCATCATATTATAAGAATATCCTGTAAGTTTCAGAACTGAAAACGTCCTTGTTAGTCCAATAAATGCTTTTATTGACACCAGGCTCAGCAAACGACTCGTTTTTCAAAGTGGGGAACTATGACGTCAAAGAGGATAAAACACCACCACCCCCCCCCCCCCCCCCCCCCCCCCCCCCCGCAGAAGAAGATCAAGGCCGGTTTAGCCCAGCCCACCGATTCTCACATTACACACATAGCTAAATAACATAGGCCTACCTCGTGATGACAAACCGGATGGAGCTACCGAGCAATAAACATACAGTTTACAAAATATTGTGCAGTGCCTGGTTGTGGAAGAAGACAGTCGCTGCATAAGCTTCCTCTGGAGTCCAATAGGAGTGCATGGATAAACTTTATTTTTAATGACGTTCCAGCTGATGTGGGTCCGTTTGTTCGCTTCATTTCACTGAGGATTGTTTTGTAAACAAGACACCGGTTGAGACTGGATTTGCAGACCGATTAAGATTAAAAAACGGTGCTGTGCCTTCTATATTGGATCCGACAGGAATGGTGCAACACACTTATGTGAGTAAAATTTTTATTTAAAAAGTAATAATAATATGATGATGATGGGCTAGTATTGCATTGTTACAGATCGTTTGATAACTAATAATTATGTGTATGTGTATCAGTCTAATCGTTACTGACCAGTTGAAACTCATTATAATATGCAAAACTGTTATCCATTCACAGCAGTGGGCGTTTACTTCCAAGTCTTCAATGCGAGACGCCCATAAAAACCGAGCGTTTTTGACCTAGGCTCAAAACTAGGGTAGAAAATAGCCTATTACTTATTCATTTTGATGTTTTTGAATGTAAAGACCAAGCGAACGTTATAAGTTGACCTCAGACAACCTTCATGACTCCTTTAAATTAATAATTCAATGACTCTGATAAAGACAGTGGCTGCATCCGAAATAGCATACTTCCCATACTATATTGTAGGCGAAAAACCGAATGTGACAAAAGAAGCATGTCCGAATTCACAGTCAGCCTACTCATAAAAGAGTTGGCAAAAAGTACCCGGATGACCTACTTCTTCCGGCAAGATTCTGAAGTGTGCATACATGACATAATGACAACATAATGACATCATCGTGAATATTAGTAAGTCCAGACATTCACACTACACCCACTCACAGTATATAGAACTTTTTGTTTTAGCGCACAAAATAAAACACACAAACTATCTCAGGGTCCTAACAGTCATGAAGTAATGACTTTATTCAAAGTAAGAACCTACTCAAGAGAGTAGCCTATGCGATTTTGGATGCAGCCAGTCGCTAGTTTCGTTTCAGAATGAATCAGTTTGTGTTTTTAAACGAATAGTTAGGTAAAATGAAAAATTAGGCAGCTGATTTGTTGCCTCGCTGCCCTGTCAGGTAATGAGATTGCAGACAGTGTTCGTACATGAAAGTATCTCAGACTTGTGACTGAGGAAGCGTAACGGTTTAATGTTCTACAGCAAAATAGAGAGAGCTTTGGATATAACTAATCGAATATTACAATAGTACAATAGTAATTTCTCAATAGAAAGTGGAAAACACCTAGTCGCTGCTTTTGTTGCTAAATAAGCTTTTTTTATGAATTGGTTGAATGAAGGATTCATTGACTCACTCATGACTCACAGTATTTTTGTCGCCATCTACTGGTGTATATAACTTGCAAAATAAATCACTGAAATTTTCCATCACTAATGCACAGACTGAAAGCCTGTCTGCAACACATAAAACATATGGACTTCTTATAGACTACTTTTACATAGCTCTTTTGTCCTTTTGGAGAATGGATGTGGTCACTATGAGCTGTTGTTGTATGGAAAAGAGCTGAAGCGTTCTAAAATTCTTCTTCTGTGTCCCACAGAAAAAAAAAAAAAAAAAACTACAGAAACCATAAAATAGATTTGGAATTGATATGAGGGTGAGTAAATAACAACAGATTATAAAAAAATGTATTAAATTGTGTTTAACATCACCTTAAATATGCTACAATGGGCTCTTACTTTATTATTAAGATCTAGAGATTAAGGTCTAGGCTGTCCCGTTCCCCCAGGACTTCATCTGGGATGAAGACAGTTTTCTGAGATTAAGCACAATGATAAGCACTCATTTAAAATAATGATATAGATCATGAGGTGTTTTATACAGTCCTAATGTACAATTTTGATCTGAATCATTAAAAAACACAATTAAAAATTTGAATGATGCACATGAATTATAACCATGCTTATACAGAACATAGAAATCGTTAAAATACAGTAAGTGGTTAAAAATAACCAAATATTTAAATAGTGTACTATTTAAAATATTATATATTTTACTATATATATAGTTTTTTGCAGTGCGTGAACTGTAAACAGTTTTAAGTGAGAATTAGGACTGAGATCATTATTTTGTTTGAATATCTCTCCTGTGTTTTGCTTAAATTTGTCTTATACAAAGCTTTTTATTTTATAGAGGTCTGGGTGTTTGTTGCAGGTCTGGGATCAAGATAGAACATTTACAACTTTGTGAAGCAAAATCACAACAATTTAACATCCCTCTGTTTTTTCCAGCAACACCGTGAGTATTTTTAAAGGGTCTTCATCCCATCAGCTTCCCTGATCTGCTGTCTGTCCTGTTATAGCTCCCTCTAGCTGCTGCTCCATGTTTCCCTGTTCATGCTGAGGACTGCATCTCTTTCTGCCATTTTTAAACTCTAACAAACAATACCTAAAAAAATCTACACATATTCATGTATTTTAATAACACTATCTATTTGCCTGGGACGAATATTGCAATCCTTACCTCTTCAGTTTGCTACCTCCCTCGTCTGTTATCTACCCAGCAGTCACTGCAGGATGGACAGTTTCATATGAGCTCAGTGTGCAGGGGTGTACACATGGACTATACCATTATCTTACAGGGTTCTGGTAAATTAAATATTATCAGAATCACACAATCTCCTCTGATGTTATCTATAACTGTCACAGTTTTGCTCTTTCATTGATCTTTACATTTTCAAGCTGAAATCAATTAGTCTATTGAAATGGCACAATTATGTCTGTCTGTGTGTGTGTGTGTGTGTGTGTGTGTGTGTGTGTGTGTGTGTGTGTGTGTGTGTGTGTGTGTGTGTGTGTGTGTGTGTGTGTGCGTGCGTGCGTGCGTGCGTGCGTGCGTGCGTGCGTGCGTGCATGTCTGTCTGTCTGTCTGTCTGTCTGTCTGTCTGTCTGTCTGTCTGTCTGTCTGTCTGTCTGTATGTCTGTCTGTCTGTCTGTCTGTCTGTCTGTCTGTATGTCTGTCTGTCTGTCTGTCTGTCTGTCTGTCTGTATGTCTGTCTGTCTGTCTGTCTGTCTGTCTGTGTCTGTGTGTCTGTCTGTCTGTCTGTCTGTCTGTCTGTCTGTCTGTCTGTCTGTCTGTCTGTCTGTCTGTCCTGCAAGTGTTGGTGCTGTCCGTGGTACTGTATGACTCCAGATGTGTCATGTGACCTGTCATGCTTCCTTAAGATCATTCACACCTTTAGTCTTGATGCAGTGCCAGGGGTGGTGTTGTTTGTGCATAAATCTGGTAGTTTTTCTAAAATGGAGTGATGGAAATTGTATGTAACTTCAGTTAGTTCCTCTCATAGTTCCTGTTTTCCATCTTGTGCTCTAAAACTCACACATGAGGAAGTGGTTGGCTGCACGTCGCACTGACAGACATATTCTTCTTCCTTTTATGTCGAGGGGCAAAACTGTGTATAAGATGACTTGATTCTCTGCTCTCATTGCTAGAGTGATTATTTTTCCATTGAGTGAGATTACTCCTAAAACTGAGGACATCGATGTAAATGAACATTGGGAAGTGGAGGCAGTCCCGACTATCAGAGCGAAGACACAGACAAGGATTAAAGAAGTAAGATATCTATCTATCTATCTATCTATCTATCTATCTATCTATCTATCTATCTATCTATCTATCTATCTATCTATCTATCTATCTATCTATCTATCTATCTATCTATCTATCTATCTATCTATCTATCTATCTATCTATCTATCTATCTATCTTTGACAAAGTCATTCTTATGATTAGAAACTTGTGTTAGAGCATTTTATGATCTGGTGTATCTCTATGACTTATGTATGCTTGTAGCCACAAGATGTCACTTTAGTGCATAATTAATGCTGTGGTGTTACAGTAATAAATAAATATACTTTCAATGATCAGCATGTTTTTGGAATATGTGTGATTAAGCTACATGTTAAGGATGATCAGTAAAAAGCGGACTGGTTTGTCCTGTTAACTGAAACAAAAACACAGATAAGTTTGTTGTGTTCATGACAGATCGGTTGTAGTAGCATCTGGTAGATTATGGGAGAAGGAGTCTCATCAGGAGGGTTTATACCCGGAAACAGGTTATGTGACGTACCTGTGTAAGTTTACTCAGAGTAAGCAGATAAACTCCACTTTCAGTTCAATAGGGTATGTAAGTAGCATAGCAACTTTCTCTGAGTTTCATACTGAGGATATCTGAACTTACTCCAGATTGTGGTTTTGGAACCTGCGTACCTTGAGTTAGCAAAGTTTTGGGCTAAACAACCAAGTGTTCACGGTATATGTGATGGTAAGTTAAACTTGCTTTCTGGAATACCCCCAGCTGAAGAGAGAGCTTTCATTTCAATAAGTTGATTGAAAATAAGGACAAATTCTTTGTTGGTTCTGTGTTTTCTAAACCGAACATGTCAAATAAAAGGTTGTCCATGGTGGGATCACATGACCAGCCAGCATTAACCAGTAAAACAAGTAATAATATTTTAGTCTTTAATAAAGTCTTTAAAGACTAAAGACTTTAAGTCTTTAGTCTATATTAATCTTTCTTAATATAGCACATTTAGTGCTCAGTGCATTTTACCAAGCATAAGTTTAAAGAGTTCACTCTTACACATTCACTAGTTTTTTGTGCTGTGATGCAGTTGTTTCCAGTCCTGATCAGTCTATAATCTGAGGACTAAGACCAGTTTACAGGCAACCTGCCCCTCTGCACATTAACTCCATCATTCAGACTCAGGAGATCGATAGACGTCTAGATCGCAGGAAGCTGGGAAATGTCCAGTGGCTTGTTGGAGGCTGTATATGGATTGCAGTCCATTTCACCTAAGCGTGTCTTATGATGCTCTTAAAAATAACAGATGAAACCTCAATCCCCAAACCCTACACCACAAGACTCTGATTAACAACGAACACCAGTGCTTTCCAGTTCTTAATACAAATCTGATTTATGTGCTGTGAGGGTGCTTGGACTTTATGTATGATTAATCATGTTTTGTGGATTCTGTCATGTCAGATCTGGGGCCGGTTGCATAAACATAGCCATTACGTTAAGACAGTGTCTTAAGTTCTAGTATGACCCACTAGCAGTTAGTCAGGGGCAGTCAGTCATACTTTTCGGCCAATCTACGTTTTTAAATAACTGATTTAAAAAAGCTATGAAAAGTCTAATAGAAACAAATATGATGTCTAACTTGTAAGACTAGTCTTAGAGGTTTATGCAACCGGCCCCAGTTCTTCTCGCCCTCAGAACTATGAACATTCAGCAGTGAGTAGAGAGAATCCAGACCAGGGATGCAACACAGTCTCATCCCAAGGCGTCAACTAACTGACGCTTCTGACCATGCGTCAACATGCCGACGCACATGGTACCCCTTAAGCGTCAATATGAGACGCTCCTCCTCGGGCGTCCTCGGGCGTCATAAAATGACGCGCACCCTTTAGCGTCAGTTAGATGACGCTTCCGTTATGCGTAGGTTTAGGTCTGGGGTAGGGTTAGGATTAGACCACTAGAGGGCGCGTCTCATATTGACGTTTAAGGGGTACCATGTGCGTCGGCATGTTGACGCATGGCCAAACATGGTCAAAGGCGTCAGTTAGATGACGCCTTGGGTGTGAGACTGGGCTGAGGGATATTAATAACTAAAACTGAATATCACTAACTGGATATCAATAACTAAAACTATTAAAAAACGTTTTAATTGAAATAAAGCTGAAATAAAATATTAGATGAAAAACTAATAAAAATACGAAAATAAAAAAATAAAACTGAAATATTTTTTTAACCTAAATTATATATATATATATATATATATATATATATATATATAATATATATATATATATTTTTTTTTTTTTTTCTTAAACTAATGAAAATTACAAATGCACATAATAAAATAGCTAAAAATTAAATCAAATATATAATAGTATACAAATAATACTACACCAATACTAGGATTGATATTAATTAGACATTTTATTATATATTTTAGAATTTTATATTCTATATAAAAATATATTGTAAAATAGTCATATAAGATCTTAAAAAAAAAAAAAAAAAAAAACACCCATTTGTCCATGCTGAACATGTCAGAATATAAAGAGAATAGTAAGCCTTTATTGTCATTATACTCGCATAAAATTAAATTAGGAAATGCTTCCCTTGGTGCCGAAGAAATTATTCAACAAACGCAAACAATATAACACATACAACTCAAAAAACATATAGCCTAATACAAAACTGAACAATTATAGTCAAATATTATAAATATTGCACTAATAAGAGAACTATTGATTGAAAACTAAAAAACTGTTTATAAAACTGTCAAAAATAAATAAAAATAATTTTTGGACTTTTGTTGAGGGGCCTGAAACATGTTTGTTTGCTTGTTCCAGTATGGAAACGAAAGTCATATAAGAATTACAGCCAAGCTTATGTTCTGAAGTGAAGTCCACTCATTACTGTTCCAAGTTTCCAAACTCTGCAGGACAAATTGATAAATGATATCATCCCCAAATTATTGCTGAAACATGCTGTTATCCTTTATTGGTGATATTTGCATATGTGCACAAACAAATGCTGTTGACCTTCAGAAAGGTCAGAAGAGAGAGAACCGCATTACAGTCTGAGGCTCGAACACATTGTGTGAAATGAGAGCGAGTGCAGATGGAGCCAAAACGAGATCAATATACCGATTAGAACAGTAATACGCTAATGGTTTGGCGAACGAGCGGACAGAAATAAACCCATGAGCATAATCAGAGTGTCATTTACCTCCTCCCGAAGACTCAAACTGACACTTTCTTTTATTTTCATCTTTTATAATGAGGTTTCCATGAATCCCTAACGAATATAAAGTATAAAATAGAACTTTAATTATTAATAATTATAATAATTGCTTTGTGAACATTATCTCAAAATTCATGTTGTTGGATTTTTTTTACTGTTTTTGAAAAGAAAAAAGGGCCTTAATAAAATAAATTGTGTTTAATTTTAACGAATTTTAATTATAGTTTAGAATTTACAAAAATAAATAAATAAACAGCTTTAATGTATGCACACTGTGATTTGAACAAACCTTTCATTTAATTAAAGGCAAAGTAAAAAAAGGAGGTCCTGCCTGTGTTTGAGGGGCGTGGTCATAAGCTCATGAATATTTAATGATGGTTTCCTGAGCAAGATGTTGACTAATAAGAACCGTTAATTGTTGAAGCTGATCATTAATGGTTATAGCTTAGTTTACAGATCTGTTGGATGCTCTCTTTAATACAGTTATACTATTTTAAAGGAATAGTTTATTTTATTTTATTGCTATACACACAAAAAGATATTTTAAAGAATGTGGATAACCAAACAGTTGATGGACCCCACTGACTGATATTCAAAACATCTTCTTTTGTGTTCAGCAGAAGAAAGAAATGAATGCAGGTTTGGAACACTTTGAGTGTGAGTAAATAATGACAACATTTTCATTTTTGGGTGAACTATCCCTTTAAGGCACCATGACTGAGAGGATTTCTTTTTTTTTTTGCACTTAGTTTACTCAAAGTTTATTTGGAGCATCATATACTCATTTTAATAGATAAAAGATCTTTTTGCAAACTACAGAGATTTTGTAGGCACAACCAGACGCATCAGAAGGATAAATCCAGTGAGCTGGTGTGTGTCACAGTACAAATGTTTTAATGCTTTTTATCTGATCAGGCCACTTAAAGGCAGGAAGCGGGTCGATGTCCACTCTGACAAAAAGGTAATGCTATTAGCTCTGGCTGTGATTGGCAGATGCAGCTGGAACGAGGCATCATGGGATTGATTGACCGCCTCCGCACTATTATGTTGAGATTCATAAGATCACTCATTTATTTATTAAATATTGATATTGACTGATGCCCTTTCCTGGAGATGATTGTGGTTTCATATGCCTTTATTTAAAAAAGTTTTTTTTCAACATCTGGCTGTGTCATGCTGGAATCTGAATGTTTGTTTTGGTCTAGTAACAGACAGCTTTAAGGTCTTAAGGTTTAAGGTTTCAGCTCTTTTTTAGAGATGGACACCACATGGATCAATAACTCCAACCAGGACCGAAGCCTCAACCGCTAATGAATACAGGCTGAGCCATGCGTTTCCATTCACACTCGGAAGCATGAGAAAAAACAACTGTCTCATCTGCAGATATTCTGCATGTATGTTTTCAATAAGAAAGGGAAAAAATTAAATGGAAAATAATGAATGAATCAGTATTCACAAATGTGGCGGAAATTATGTTTCTTTTTACTTCAAAACAAGAAAAGAATTAGTGTTTATTTATTTATTTATATGTCAAAATGGTGTATTTTGAGAGAGGATTGCATTTAGGGTTGTAATGTAAATCACAATTTGTAAGCAAGAAAATACCCTTTTTAAACCATTAACTTTCAACAAATTAAATTTTTATGAACTTATGAAACAACATACACTATAATGAATTATGGTGTGTTTTCCCTTAGGAAGTTTCAGTTAAGTTAACAACAAATGCATTAATGTAAATGTGGGTAAAATCTTGGGTAAAAGAAAATTTTCATTCATGAGTTATTACTGTAATTTAATGTATAATATAATATATATATATTTCATTTAAAGTTTAAAATAAGGTTACAATAAAAGGAGGTTTACGTTGTCATCAATAAAAACGTTTGTGTGTGTACTAGGGGTCAAAGGTCATTGGTTTGGGTGTAAGGTCACATTGTATGGTTATAAATGGTTTTTAAAGATCTGGTTCCAGAGGGTCAAATAACATTGTTTATGTTCTGTATTATTTTGATTCATTGTGATTTTGAGTACAGTTTCAAACAGAATGCATTTACAATCATATTTCTAGAATTAACTCGCAATAGAAACAGACCGAATAGAATAGAAGAATGGAAACAGATTGTCCCTCCGAGTGTTAAATGATTGGTTCTTCACTCAGCACCTCAGTGATTTTAATGACTCTATCCGGAGAGCTGATCACAGCACTTTGAGCTCGGCGGCTTTATATTAACAAAATGAAACGTCACTTGCCATGTTTCTGCAGACGCTGGCCAGAAAATGCTGACTTGGGTACAAAAACAGGCATTTAATTAAATGTGGCGGGTGGTATATCATAGCAATGATAAATATTTCTTGGAAACGTATTCATTTTGCAAAGGTTTTCATTTTACTTTTGCGTAGTGCTCGCTCGGTTTGCTGTGACAAGACAACTGGACTTGTTCCAGGACTTGTTTGTCTTGCTTCTTTTCATGGTTGATGGGGCATTTTTATTCTGCTGGCTCTAAGTAGGTCATCCTCACACAGGCCAAACTGCCTGTCCTGGCACCATTTAAATACTTGGCCCAAAAGCCATTTCCCCAACCTTTTCACACAACTGCACAACATTGTTTTTATCATGATATTGTTTAAATGCATGATTTCAGACATAGATACATACATATTCAAAGCAAAAAATAATACAAACTTGATATGATTGCTTATAAAAGTGCATACACAGGTGAGCTGGTTAGTTGAATATAGTTAGTCTGAAAAATCACTTTGGTTTCATTTTAGAACCATGAAAATGGTGTGAAGAATTACAATAAATGCAATATTTGTTAGACACAGTGAGCTGACAATGAACAACAATGACATATAAATATTTTCTAAAGCATATATCATATAAGTTATAGTAGATTTTTATATTTAGTGGGATTTAAATACTGTGAAATACTGTATACCCAGCTAACAAAAATTTGCTAACATTCCCATTTCTGAATGGTTAAAAACGTCCAGTTTTGTTTTTCATCTTTTTTATCTAAACGTTTTTTTTTTCTTGGTCATGCGAACATTAAGGTAACATTCCATTTTATTTTGGAAACTGTTACTTTTGAATGTTCTTTGAACATTTTGAAACAAACAACATTAGACGAACATCCAACTAAAACGTTTCAGTAAAATAAACATTCCATGAATGATGAATTTTTGAGCTAACGTTTTGAGAAAGACCAGTTAACTTTAAACAAATGTTCTATTAGCATTCCTGGAAGAACATTTCTTCATAACTTTGAGAGAACATTGCCAGGAATGTTAGCTAAAGTTCCGAGAACGTTCCCTGTTAGCTGGGTAAATGACTAATGAACCTTTCTAAATCTACTCTGCATGCACACAGACATTCACGTTCTTGTGTTTGTCCCAGTAGTGACATTCTTCAGGAAAGCTCGACACAGCGAAGCTCTCCTTGTGACGGCTGACGGCGTGGACCAGAAAGCCAGCTAACTGCTTCTCCAGAATCTCCACGACAGCTTTGGCGTCTCCCTTCCTCGCAGGACCTTCCATCATCTGTCTGATGCTCTCATTGGGCACAGGCTGAGGGGCGCTGCAGAACGAGACCACCAGGTTTATGTCATTTCCTTCAGATACTTCAAAATAACTCTGTCCCGCCACACTCTGAAAGTTTTGTCCAGCTCTCAAGTTCCTAATTTTGCCCAAGTCACTGACGCCTCTGATGGACCAGCTCACCCAGTCGTACTTCTTCACCAGGAAGTCCAGCAGTTCCTTGGCCGTTTCCTGGAGGTTCCCATCCTCTCTCTCCTTCACAAGCCTCTTGATGTCCAGTTCAGCTTGCTCTGGAAACGAATGCACGCATTTCTCTATCGCTTCCTTCATTTTCATCTCAATTTCTTGGATCTTTGCGCTCCACTCTTGAATCTTCTCCTGCTCTGCTTCTTCTCCCTGAGTAAGGAAACAATATCCCAGCAGAGCGATTATTCCCAGGCAGAGCAGCTCCTTCAGCCGGACGCAGAAGTCTTCCAGGACCCTTCTGTTTCTGGCCTCGTATTGTTCCACAACATCCAGGATTGGCTCCCCAAAAATGCTGTTCCCCATCACAGCATCATAAAGCATGTACAGGTTCTTCTCTCCTCCTGTTTTGGGAAAATGTTGCAAGAACAAGCGTTTTCTGACCTCCTTATACTCAGGTTTGGCCTCCAGAATGTCAATGTATTTTCTAAACTGGTTGCATAGATTTTCCTCCACAGAGAAGAACTCAGAATCCAAGCGTCCCTTTTTAATCTCGCAGTTTATGTCTTCTATTTGAGATGAGAGGACATCCAATTTGCTCCTCACAACTAGAAACTGATCTTTGACATATGTGATCTCCTTGCTTTCCACATTGTCCAAGACCAGCCTCAAAACTGGTGCAGAAGCTTCAAACAGAGGACACATCTCTCCAACAGCGCTGGCCAGCACCTCGGCTCCTCTCTCAAACATCTCCATCACTGCTTCAATGGCCTCCTTCTTCTGGGCTACAACCCTCTCCAGTGAACTGGTCATTTCTAAATACAAACAAAAGCACACATTTCTTTCTTTTACTTTTCAAATCTCATTTCTTTCATAGCTCAGAACCCTTTTAATTCTTATTGTTTAAGAAAAATAAAAAATAGACTGAAACAAAGTCTCTCTCATTCTTGTCTGGGAGAAGACGTTGTAAATGAATATTAGAAAAGCTGTACTTTTCTCAGACAGTACAGCCAAATATGAGAGAGAGAAAAAAATCTGAAGTGCATTGGTTCAGCTATATGGCATAATAATGTTTTATATAATTATACAGTGTCCTTGTTACACATACATGTACTAATACTAGTAAATTATGCAATTACATGCAACTAACCCTAAACCAAACCTTAACCCTATAGTAAGTGCATATAATTAATATTACTTCAATGTATAATTGCACTGTAACAAGGACACATCAAAATAAAGTGTAACCTACTTTTGTTTTCTTAAATCATCCTTTTAAAATCGAAATGATTATAAGTGTTTTCCATCACTGCAAAAAGCATTAAGCATAGGCATGAAACGCTCATCACGTTAGTCATTTTATAAGGATAGCAAATTTTGCCATCAGCATTTTTTCTATTTTAAATCTGCATGCATGTTAATAAGCAAATCATGTTAAATCAAGTCCTGGCACATTTTAAACCTCAAAATGATCAAATTCAGAGCAAAATAATGCGACTTAGAATCATGTAGCATATATGGCACCACTGAATGTGCCATCTTCTGTTCCGTAAAGGACACACCTCGAAAAGCGTTTTAAAGCGCAGTCTGTCTCATAAGTGTCCTATACGCGCATCGCAGCATTAACACGCGGAGGAAAGATTTCAAACAGGTTTCTCACGTCTGGCAGGTTGAAGAGCTTCTGTCCGAATTACGTGTCCGAAATTCAGGTTTCCCTCAGGTATTGGCTTGAGGAGGATATTTGTGGTGATCTGAGTGACTGTGAAATGAACAGAGAGACAGCGGGAGGGCGCGCGCGGGCGAGAGAGAGAGAGTTGCGCGCGCTGAGGATGCGATTTTGGTTTGGAAAGCCCTTGGCAACAGTCGGGTAAATGTCTCATTTTTGACGTGGTTGGCTGTACTTTGCGTTTTATTCGTAGTTTGACAACAGATAGAAGAGTTGTGTGTTGTTTCTAGAGAGAACCAGCGCGTAATGTTTGTTCATCAAGAGGAATATTGCGCGCAATGCGCAACATGGAGCAGCTCCTGTGGACAACAAGAAACATGCGCAGATATTTTCCACACAACGATGGCAGGTATTTCACACACACTAATGATATATTTGAGCTTAACTAGCTTTATATTGTATGGTGTTATGATATCAAAATTATATGGGAAAATCCAGGGGAAAATCTAGATAATAGCTACTCTGTGCTTAAATATAGCTACTGTTCTCTGAGCGTGTGCTGATGAAGGAGGGTCTATGCATATATTATGAATCAAACGTGAATAAAAGGAACAAAAAGACGGAAATCACATGCATCTATTTAGTCTATATATTTAGGTAAATCAAGTGGTGGATGTACATTTATTTTCTAACAATCCACTAATAAGTCAGGTGTGACCTTGTGTCTGAATGCGTCATACATGGATGGAAACTGCTGAACATGATGACATATTCTCATGAGACCCAACAGAGAAGGTGTTATAGGTGTTTTTCTGATTATACGGGGAGACCAGAGTGTGTGACATGCATGGGGAAGTTACTATAAGGTTTTGAATCTAAAGTCTAAGCTTTGTACCCCCCTTCATTTTCTATCTTTTTTTCAAAGCTTTCCATGACACCATTTCCATGACATTCCGTGATTTATGTCCACCAAACAAAAATAGTTGCTGGGTAAACAACACAATAAAACAAAACTGACACATGTATTTGATCTGAACGCTTAATGTAAGACTGACATAGTTGCACGATTCATTCATTCATTGCAGTTTCCTTTTTCCCAAGTAAAATGCCAAATAATTGCTGCTTCCTTTTACAATTTTTTGATTTGTGTATCGTGACTTCTTTCTTTCTTTCTTTCTTTCTTTCTTTCTTCTTTCTTTCTTTCTTTCTTTCTTTCTTTCTTTCTTTCTTTCTTTCTTTCTTTCTTTCTTTCTTTCTTTCTTTCTTTCTTTCTTTCTTTCTTTCTTTCTTTCTTTCTTTCTTTCCCTTTAGAATCACGTGTCGTGTCCACATGATTGCCTGTCCGACTTGATGCAAGAGTCTTTACGAACTTTCTGGCTGATGATGACGTGAATGAGGCCTGTCTTCTGTGACATAACATGGGGTAAAGTTAATCTTATTACCGTTTATGGACTATTAAATGAAAATTAGGAGAACGCACAAATTTTTAGGGCTGTGAAATCGCATCCTAAATAAAAGTTTGTGTTTACATAATATATATAATTCATGCAAATATTTCTTAAATATATACATGCATGTGTGTGTGTGTTTATATATTACAAAATAATTATATACAGTACACATACTGTACAGTACACACAGTATATATATTTAAGAAATATTTGCATTTACATACTGTATACTGTATATCTTTAGATATAATTTTAAAAGATAATACATTTTATATATAAATAACAAATGTTTCTTAAATATATACGTGTGTGTGTGTGTGTGTGTGTGTGTGTGTGTGTGTGTGTGTGTGTGTGTGTGTGTGTGTGTGTGTGTGTGTGTGTGTGTGTGTGTGTGTGTGTGTGTGTGTGTGTGTGTGTGTGTGTGTGTGTGTGTACAAAATAATTGTACACTGTACACACATATAGTATGTAAACACAAACTTTTATGTTGGATGCGATTAATCACGATTAATCGTTTCACAGCCCTACTTACATAGTTTCATAACCATTATTATCTGTAGCTACTAGATTCGATTAGTTTTATTTTAACATGATACCACCATCCACTGAGTAGAACAAGGGATCAAGATTTGGCAAGTTAGTTGGCAAAGTCCAGCTGCTGCTTGTGTTATTATTAACTTCACCATTGTGTGGGCAAAATTTTAATGATCATTAAAAATTGTAATGTTCTTCTGATTAAATTTCAAATTTTATTTGAGATGTTTTACCAGAGCCCTGTTTAGGTCTGAAACCGAAATGGAAAAATATTTAATGTCTGCTGCATTTGACGCATGCAATACAAAAACGTAGGCTACAGTACATTTTTTTATATATATATTTACCATTTCTACACAAAATGAATGAAATACAATTAAAAATGCAAATCAAGCTGATTTATTTATAACAACGTACTGAGAACATGTGAGTGTTCAAACGTGCTACAATTTGAAATGTTTATAATTGCATATCGCATGCTGTTTTTATACATAAATTATGTGCAGATTCTAAACACACAGTATGCTAGTAGGCTATACATATTTTGATGCCTAAAGCTCAGATTGTGCTCTTTTACTGCCATCTAGTGGCAGAAGATCCTAGCGTACACTTGGTGTTCAACGTGGTTTCCCAACTTCCGGGATTCTTTATTTTTTATTAATTGGACTATTTCAGCATTGCTTTATAATGAAATGCAGGAAATCTAAATTAGAAAACCATGTAACAAGTAAAACAGTCCCCTATAGAAGTCCCCTCATCTACTGTCATTTCCTTTGTTTAATAACTTTAAATTAAATGTATATAGATTAACTAATTAATTCACAGGAATATACCTAATTAAATGTTATATATATATATTTATATATACTGTATGTAATGAATTTGAGTCAAAACAACTTGGAATATTTCCTTGTATCTTTATTGAAAAATTTGAACAATTATTGTACAGCGTTATAAGTGCAACAGCATTCCAAAGACGGAATAACAAGAAAGTGTATTTTAATAATGATTGGGTAAGGTAATATGTTCCAATCCTTGAGACATTCAAAAAGTACATGAAACATTACAGGGGCATTTATATGCCAGTGCTTTACGGATACATTTAAAAGAAACGTGATTATCTAGAGATGAACTTCAGTCGTGTGTGTCAGACAAAACGTGCAGCACTTTACATTGGGGTGCTTTATTTATCCCAAATAAAAGGGTCAAAGGAATGCAAAAAGAAACCTTCAGTTTAGATGTGACTTATATTAAAATATATGCTCTGTCTGATAATCTGTTCTAATGGCTCTAAAAATGACACATGATACAATGCATACTAAAATCTGCTACTAAATATATTTAAATATGCCAAAAATGCATAAAAATGAAAATTTCAGACAGAAATGTTGATCTTAGTATGCACAGACGGAAAATTGTATGCTCTTTATTTTGCAACGTTTGTATAGATAGAAAGACAGATAGATGATAGATAGACAGACAGAGATAGAAATAAACAGATAGATGATTTATATATATATAGAGAGAGATAGTTTCATTGAACATAATTTATATTTATTTATATTTATGTAGTGTTGAGGCTTTTTAAAAACAATTTTCAAGGTGACACTACTTTTGCATTTCAATAATATTAATTTATATAAGCACAGTCAGCATTCTGTAGATTAGTGTGAATTATGTTTGTCATGTAGTGTTAAACTGAGGCAAGGCATAAAGAAATGTGATCATGTGATTAAAAAACGAAACCAAGAAGCAGATTCCAGGAAATGAGACGGCATGACTGTGTAACCGTCAGCATAAGCTGCTCATCAGGAGGAGGATGCTGCATTAGATCGATGAAGTCCATTACAGGAAAAGGCAAAGCACGAGGCTAATTAAGAGCGCTGGTTGTGCAGAAAGGCTCACGATGATCACTTGCATCTCCTCAGCACCTCCTGCATTTTCACCTGCACGTTCTTCATATTCTCTTCCCACTCCTCGTTCCGAGACTCCAAATCATCCCCCAGGATGCCGTAGTAGCCCATCAGAGCGATGAACCCGATGCAGAACAGGTACGCGAGTCGCGTGCAGAGGTTTTCCATGACGCGCTGGTCACCCTGCGAATGCTTCATGTACACCTCCAGAATGGGCTGGCTGAAGAGTTTGCGCTTCCCCATCACGCCTTCATAAAGCGTGTACATGTTCTGGTCATCTTTGTCGTTGATGAAGCTCTCGACGAAGTCTTCCCTCTTGCGTTGCAGGTTCTCCGGCTTGGCCTCCACGATCTCCATGAATTTGCGGAACTGATTGCGAATGTTTTCTTCCACCTCGTGGTACTGTTTGTCCAACGTCTCCTTCCTGATTTGCATCAGGGCTTGACGGTTCTGCTGTGAAATTTCATCCAGGGCTCGATTCACGCTGCCAAACTCGCGTCTGAGTTTCTGAATGTCTTCATCGTCCACATGGTGCAGCACCACGCGGATGAGAGAGCCGGCCACGCCGAAGATGGGATTGACCACCGCCGCTGCTGACGAGATGGTGGCCACACATTCTAGAACCTTCACAAGCCCCCTCTTCAGCTTCTCTGGGTCCTCGAAGATCTCTGCCATTGTGTCTGGAGGAACACTGTATTAAGTAAACAGATCACAATCTCAGAGTTAAAAATAACTTCTATTTAAAAAATACTTATCTATAAGGAATCAATGGCTCAATCAGCATTTGTGGCTTAACGTTGATTACCGCAAGAATAATTTTGTTCCTTATTTTCTTAAAAAAAAAAAGAGAGAGCAAGAAACAGTGAGGAACTTTTAATGGAGGTAAATTAGGCAATTTTTTTGAGGATTTAAAAGCAGAAATGTATAGCTTATATTAAAAGCTTTTACATTAATTCTGTTACAATGTACACTTTATTCAGCTGTAAAGCTGTTGAAATCATAATTTGTAGTTTTTTTTCAGGGGTTACACTCTCAAATTGATTAATCAAATTAAAGTGCTGTCAAATCAATGGGCTCTATGCACGGCGGTATTTCCGGTGAAGGTCTAAGGATGCTCGATAACTTCCGCCGATCGTAGAGTCCAATGCAATACCAAGAATTTATATTGAATTTTATACTCCATGGTTATACTATAGAAACGTTAGTCACAAAAACAGACAAAACAGACACCCCTCGTTGTGTTTATGCTTCTTTTTAAAATTATATTAAATAAATATAACTATATATAAAATTACATCTAAACATATGAACGTTTCGTTTCAAAGACGAGAGGACAGTACATTTTGAAGACTCTGCCATAATCCCGTTTTCCTCAGTTTTCCTCCGCTTTAATCTCCCCAACCGGAAACGGAAGAGCATCCTTGCGTCAAATGCGGAACTTATGTGTGCATATGGCCTATTAATCGCACCAAACAAAAGTTTGTAACTATACGTGTGTGTATACATATATACATGTATATATTAGTGCTGTCAAATTGATTAATCGCAATAAAACATAAAAGTTTGCATATATACAATATGTTTATGTTAGATGCGATAAATCGATTTGACAGCACTAAACTACACAGAATAAGTCAAGTCACAATTTATAAAGCGCTTTTAACAGTATGGATTGTTTCAAAGCAGCTTTACAGTGATAATAGAAATTACCGTAACAGATTGTTTAGGCTTTACCACAGCTCTAGGATAAAGTTATTCTCCAGCTATAAAGATACTCTTGATTGATTCACTTCCGTTGTGAAGATCATTAGTTATTAACTTAGGGGCCGCTAACACGACACCGTACTAACAGAAAACCCTTGACACGCTTCGGCCGCCAATCCGCACAAAAAAGTGCCTGGTGTCTCGAGAACGTATAAAATAAGAGATTTTTTCACACTAAATCTTGTTAACATGCATACTTGTGAGTATACTTGCAACAGTGAGTACATAAACATCTTAACTTCCATTATGAGTGTCCCTTTATAACCCAGAAAAAAATTGGAAGTTGTAAACGATATTATGCCATAAATGCGGTTGATTAAACTTAACTTGAACTCAGAATACACCTTTAAACATGTTTTTTTTTTTAGATTAGACTCCGCAACAACAGAAATCTGCTTTTGAAACTTAGACAACTTTGCATTTAATCCAAATCAAAGCAATTTCCATATTCACCTGCATTCTGCAGTCATTGTCCTTAGTAATGGCAGAAATCACATTTGGTCATATAACATGACAAATACAAAGACTTGAGAGAGAAACAAATATATCCATTTATTGTGCAAAAAATAACCAAACATAAGCAAATAATTATATAATAATTCAAAATGTGTAATTCACATCAAAGACCCAGATGATTAGAAATATATATATTTTATAGGGCCGGGACTCGATTAAAAAAATTAATCTAATTAATTAGAGGCTTTGTAATTAATTAATCGAAATTAATCGCATTTTAATCGCATAAATATTTGACCTGAGAACATTGAGAAGTCATTTTTTTCACATGGATTTTTAGTATACCATTGAATAATGACTGAATAGGCCTACATAAGCTTAAGCAACAACATATTGTTTATTTTTGTTCAACAAAGTCCAACAGACCAGTGCAATTTTGCCATTAAGTGTAGCAATAGCATATTGCAACATTACACTAATAGCAATAGCGAATTCCTTGTTGCAGCTTGCACACAACCATGCTCTTATCGACGCTTCCATCCGTTCATTTTTTATAACAAAATTTCCCATCCACGGGGCCAACCAAAGCGATCGAGGCGATCTATTTTTCTTATTGCAGAATTTATACATAAATACCAACTCAGGGAAGTTAAGCAAGGTGTACAAACAAACAAACAAAGGTACCTAACAGAAAATAAATATCCTGGGTTTGCATACATCAAATTATGTAATACATACAAAAGAAAGAAAAGCATAATAATGTCAAGTCATGTCTTTGAATAAATCATCATAATGCATCAAAACATTTTCACTATTCTTGTTATTTATTTATAAGTCTAAGGGACGAAATAAGAGTCAAAATCAGCCAGAAAAAGAGGAAAGCTCAAAGGAGATTTAAGCCATTTTTGCTTGTGGATGAAGAATTTTGCATACAAGATAAAGAAGTTAACAACATACTCAAGGGAAAGCAACTTTGGATTTTCATAATAAAAAATAACCTCTTTGAGAGTGAAGGTGTGAGTCACATTTGTAGGACTAAATACAAAATAACTTAATTTAGTTCGACTGAGGCGCTCTATGAAGCGCGATCCCGTCAGCTCTTCTGACGCTAGTTGGTGCTCCAGTATAATCGGTCCGCCGAAACTCATCCAGTGAGAAACGTTCCGCGGTGCAAAGTCTAAAGTCTGTAATTAATTAATCTTAATTAACGCGTTAAAGTCTGTAATTAATTAATCTTAATTAACGCGTTAAAGTCCCGGCCCTAATATTTTACAATATATTCAGTCACAATAATGACCAAAACATGCTTTATATACTTTAAAAACATTTTTAGCTGTGATATACAGTATTAAAGGGACAGTTTTTGAAAATGATCCCATAATTTACTCACCCTCAAGCCATCCTACTGTAGGTGTATATGACTGTTCTTTCAGCAAAACACAATCAGAGTTATATTACAAAATATCCTGGCTTTGCTTCAGAAGGCCTTTATTATCCTCCTGGATTGGTGTGGATTACTTTTATGATGGATGGATGCACTTTTCTTGTTGCTTCAAAAACTCAGGCTCTATTCCCTCCAATTATAAAGCTAGGAAGACCCAGGATATTTTGTAATATAACTCTGATTGTGTTTGGCTGAAAGAGGAAAGTCATTTACACTTTGAGGGCGAGTAGATTATGTGATCATTTTTGGGTGAACTATCCCTTCAAAAGGGGATTGCATCAAAAGGTCCATTGGCAAGCAGAGAAAGAATGACCCATTTTACACCTCACAGGATTTATTGAAACTTCCTTATTCAAGATTGCTTGTGACATTAAAACTTTCAGCATATGAAACGGATTTGTCTCAGCAGTTGTTCAGTGTGACTTCAGTTTTCCTCAGTGCATTGGTCCAGAACTTCTTGCATCTTGTCTTGAATCTCAATGACCCTCGGGCCCCATTTGTCTCTCACTTCATCCTCGTCATCCTCACTGGCGGCGTAGTAGGCCATCAGCCCCATAAGTCCGATGTAAAACAGGTGGGCCAGGTGAGAGCAGTGGGCCTCCATCACCTTTTTGTTCCTTTGACAGCTCTCCAGGTACACTTGTAGGATGGGTCTCCCAAACAGAGCGGTTCCCTTCACGCCACGATAAAACACATCTAAGCTCATGTCGTTCCCGTCCTTCTCGTAGATCCTCACAAACTCCTGCATGTGAAGATCGGATTTCTCAGGGTCCAGTTTTACTCTTTCCAACATGGTGTTGAAGGCACCGTACTGATGCTTGATGATTTCCTCGTGTTTACCGAAAATCTCGTTGATCTCATCAATGCGGATCTGTCGGAGCACCTTCTTGTTCTTCTCGGAGATGGTTTCCAGCTTTTCGTGGATCTCTCTGAAGTCCTTGCCCATCTCATGGTCTTCCTCTTCCGTGAGGCCTTTCCTGACGACCCCGACGACTGAAGTCACAATCCCGAAGAGAGGATCAATGGAGGAGGCGAAGGAGGAGATTTTCTCCACATAGCACAGCACTTTGACCGCAGTCGCTTTGATCTCCTGTTTTTCTGCCATAGATGGGTCTGAATCTTGGACTTTGGCTCTTCTAGTCTTTCAGAGTTGTCTGATTCTGAAATAAAAGGAAAACATATTTATAAAAACAGAACAGACCATAATTACATTTCAACACTTCTGTCCTGAGCACTGAACAACTGGCAAAAATAGTGTAATTTCTCTGCTTCCAAACCTTTAGGCTTCAGCATTGTGTATATACTTTACAGAGCTTCATACATTCCACAACGCATTTCTTTATTTTGAAACAGAAACTGCAGTGTCAAAATAGAAAAATGCTTTGTGGAATTTCCTTCTCTGTGTACATTTTAAATTGAGTATAAAACTATATATTAAATGTAAACTTTCATTTCATTCAATACTGAAACCTATCAAATAGTTCAATGCAAAATTTCAAAATGGACAATTTTACTAATTTGTGTGAGTTTTGTATTTTTACGCATATTAGGTCATCAAGCTGTTAGAATAGCAACATACTAACATTTATCTCTATTGAATCAACTTGAGTTCTCTCTTGTGGTTTTATTTGAGTTGCTGCCTATGTAGAATGTCCCAAATTGATCTCTTTTAAGGTTCAATAACCATTAGGTTCTACCTTAAAAGGCAGCTGTTTATGTACCCGTAGGTTTTACCAATATTTTCTCTTTCTATGACCGTAAAAAAGGTTGCTGTCCAGTTCTGAATCTGCCGTGTCCAGAATGATAATAATCAATTGTACCCGTTTCCATATAAGTAACTAAAATTGAACTTTCACGCCAGGGACATACCTGTAGAAAATATCTAAACTTAAAAAAAAATTTTTGTATATAACATGACATTTTATTTATAGGTTTTTCGTGCTTTCGGAAAGGAGGTTGACTCTTATTCACAAACTAAGAGATTACTCAATATACAGTAGTAATCAAAAACCGGTTTGCACAGAAACAAACAATCAAACTAGTAATACAAAACTAAAACTATACAGTTGATAAGCACGTTAGGTTTGACATTATCATCAAACCACATGGCATAATGAATGATGTCATGCTCGTGGCTTTACTCATGATTTCCTTATTATAAACAAAAATATTTTTTTTGTATAACATGCAGTTTATCTTTGTCAGTCACTAAAATAGGTTTCTAGACTGAATGAATGGCAGTAAGGCAATTAGCACAATTAGCTTAAGATAAAGGTTAGATGAACAGCAAAACATATTGGGTTATATGAAGCAGCAATATTATTCCACACTCATGTCACAGGATACACGTTTAAGCAGGAGAATGTTCTAAGCTATGAATCTTACCTTAAAATGCGTCTCTCTGTAGCTGTCAGTTCCTAATGGTGCTACTGCTGTTTTTGTACAAGCAGCCAGCCACCATTTCACTGTCCTGTCTGAGAAACAGCTCCTCCCTCTTTGTCAAAAAAGGGCAGGGTGTGGAAGTGACTCATACCACAGCAATGCTGATTGGTTTAGAAGGGGGAAAAAAAAGCATGCAGCTTTTCCGCAATCCCCTTTCTGAAGAACACACACACACACCCTGCATGGAAAATGGCTGCAATGCGCTCTGCCAAGTTCAGAAATGAATCTTGTCACTTATAGACACGAATGAATAACTAGTTGGAGCAGATGAGTAAATTAGAGAACATTTAGATTGCTTATATAAAGAGGAAATTCCGACGCTGTCTAGTCTAATACTAACGCATGAGTCAAAAAGAATGTGGAAAAACAGTGTAGGTTTTTGATGATGACGTACATCATCATTAAACAATTCTTACATTTAATTGAATGCAAGAATTACATAAAGTTTTCTTCATTCTGCTCGTGTTTCATGAATGAGGCCGAGTGTAAAAATTCAGGAAGCAGGTACGTCCTGTTGTGGCTTATCTGGTTAAGTGAGAAAAAAACCACTAAAGCATAAACAAAGAATGAACATATGCAGAAAGGAGAGGCGGTCGGGCAACTGTGCGTGTCAGCTGTCATTTGAACAGCTGGAAGAGAGTCAAGGTCATGACAGATGCGTGGTCTGAACTGGGCTTTGTGTGGGTTCGTTTTGTAAACAGAGTGCCGGCAGATTACATTGAATAGCTAAGAAAATAATATGCATTGTATGCTTGGAGGAAAAGGTCACATTTTTTAACTTTGTTTAACAGAGAATGAGTGTCACCTCTAACCAGTTAAGACAGGAAAATGAAGTCTTACGTTGCAGTGAGAAAGACAGGATGTGCCAAATGGAGATCTTGGTTTTTTTCCCTTCCAAGTACCTGTCGCAGAACAGAGGGGGAAAAAAGCATAGAACTTTTAGCAAAGTACATTCATACAGTTTCGAGTCAGTTATCTGTTGAAATTGTGATAATCTTAGCATCCGTTAGAATGTTATCAGATGTTTCACACAGTATGCTATTGTTTTCCTGCAACGGTGTGTGGCAATTTACAGCAACTTTTCCAAACTATAGCCTGGTCTTTTTTGTAAATATATATTCCATTTAACTAACAGGAAACATTCTCTGAGTGAAACTTGCTACAGAATGTTAGTTTTGAATAAACGTTCTTCCAGTAACGTTAATAGAACGTTCGTTCAATGTCATCTGGTCTTTAATAATGTTAATAAATAAAATTAGCACAAAAACATTATTTATACATCATTCCTGAAATATTTTAGATGGATGATCATCCTTTTATAAATGTTACTACATCTGAGAACATTCAAAAGTAACATTCCAATCGTGTTTGCAAAATATTCATATGGAATGCTTCCTTGGACTTCGGATAACTAAGAAAAACATTTGTTAAACATTCTTAGGGTCCAGATTACAAAAAAAATGTGTTCTGTTATTAAAGCAATTAAACAGTGACATATCAACAAGTTATCAGTGTTTTTTGATGTCAAAGTACATTATGATTCATTGAACAATATGACTTCACAGGAATATTATGGCATAATTCTTTGGAAGCGAAACAATATGGCCCTAAAAACATAAAAGTTAATTTTTGTTAAAACTCAAATGACTTTTAGGAGGCTAACACAGTAATATGGAAGCTCTATTTGTGTCTCGGAGAAACTGCAACTTCATATCTCACAATAATATAGGGGACAAAATGTGGGATGGATGAGTAAAAATGTTGGTACGGCAAGAAAAAAAATATTGTGACCTACCACTTAAAGGGATAGTTCACAAACAAAACGTTTTTATCATTTACTCACCCTGAACTTCATTGACTTCCATAGTAATTTTTTTCCTACTATGGAAGCCAATGGCTACCGTCAACTGTCTAATGTTCATAACTTCATATGGAATGCTTCATTAGAGTTCGGATAACTAAGAAAAACATTTGTAAAACATTATTAGAAACACATTTTTGTAATCTGGACCCTGTTAAACAGTGACATATCAACAAGCTATCAGTGTTTTTTGATGTCAAAGTACATTATGATTCATTGAACAATATAACTTCACAGGAATATTATGGGATAATTCTTTGGAAGCGAAACAATATGGCCCTAAAAACATAAAAGTAAATTTTTGTTAAAACTCAAATGACTTATGGAAGCTCCATTTGTGTCTCGGAGCAACTGCAACTTTATATCTCACAATAATATAGGGGACAAAATATGGGATGGATGAGTAAAAATTTTGGTACGGCAAGAAAAAAAAATTGTGACCTACCACTTAAAGGGATAGTTCACAAACAAATGTTTTTATCATTTACTCACCCTGAACTTCATTGACTTCCATAGTAATTGTTTTCCTACTATGGAAGCCAATGGCTACCGTCAACTGTCTGTTTACCAGCACTCTTTAAAATATCATATTTTGTGTTCAACAGAAGAAAGAAACTCATACAGGTTTGGAACAACATGAGGGTGAGTAAATGATGAAAAATTTTGGGTGAACTAAACCAGCGATTATACAGTGACATATCCACAATTGATCAATGTTCTTTGATGTAAAATTAATAATATGACTTTTCAAAAGAATATTGTGGCATAATGGTATAGTATGGCTGTAGTATAGGCAACTATAAAATATAAAAGTAGATTATTGTTAAAAAGCACTTTTAGGAGGGCAACCGACCATCACAATAGGGACACTGCATATGAGGCTGTCAAATTCAAGTTAAACAACTATCCTCAAACAGGGAACTTTAACATTTACACTTGCTGGATTTAGTGTATGGGACAAAATATAATAGTAGTTCAGTAGTCTATGAGAGAAGAGAGCTGATGAAACTTCACAGCAGAATTATAGCTTGCGGTGTGATAGTAGATGATATGCAGCTGCCTATAGGGGTAAAAACTCATTATGTGTGGAACTGATGCTGTAATGGTATTGTACTGAGAGCTTAGGGACCAATTTATTAAGCAAAAAAAGGATGCATGCAACTCTAAATGAAAGCATATTTACTGTTATATTTTCCCATTTGAGACACAGACCCTTGTTCCTGATCCATCCAGAGGGGGCAGTAATTTACATTTTCAGATTTCTGATAAAAAAAACATCTGACAATGACAAAGTGAAATTGACTGTGATGCCCCCAGGAGGACTCAACTTTAACCCTTTAAATGCTGGATGGTTTTAGGATTTGAATAACAAAGTTGCACCTACTACATCCTCCATCCTTTTCTATTTTTCAGTATTTAACCCTTTAGGTTCATATTTATGCTTTATCTTGTAAAGAAATATGATTAGATTCATTTATATTCCTAACTCACTTCTTTAAATATAACAACTTCCCTCCATTATTTCCAACAGGAAAGACACTCATGATATCAACATATTATTTAGCATGGTTTAATATGATCATCGCTTTTGAGCATTTAACCCTTTCAGTTTATCATTATGCCTTATCTTGAGTAAACTGATATGATTAGGTTCATTTTATATCAACTAAATAACTCACTCATTTAAATATTTAAAACTTCCCTCTATTCCAACAGTATAAACGCACATAAAATCAAAAGATTAATGATCATTGTTTAATATGATCATCACTTTTTCGTATTTAACCACTATGCCTTATTCCTTGTAAACAAATATGATTAGGTTAATTCGTATATATAAAAACATATTTCTTAGTAATATATCTATTTCACTTCTTTTAATTTAACACAACTTCCCTCTATTCCAACATGAAAGACACATATATTTAATTATTGCTTAATGATCAACACTGAAAGGGTTAATAGGTCATTTGCACCAATCTCCAGCCCAATAGCAACATGTTGTAAGTTTTATATTGATAGATACATATTAAAAAGCTGGGCTGCCTTAATTAGTCCATTACAGAACTTAGACAAGGGCCCTGATGAGTCTCTGGCAAGACTAATCTGAGACTAGTCCATACTGTGTGCTTAATTAACTATTCCCATACTGAACTAGAAGGCTTAATCCATAAAAGCAGTTCATGTTCAAGTGTTTACATTCAGCACTCACTTTGTTAAGACTGGAACATGATCTCCTAGGTTTCTTCAAGTCAGCAATATTATTATAAACTCTGATTATTAGTTACTTAATTGTAAAAGATGATTCCTTTTCTTGCAGTTTAACTCGAAAACAGCTTTTATATGCTTGAGCAATATAAAAATCCAGAGTGTCGGAGTAAGTCAGGAAGTCAGCCGTCCCAACAGCATTCACCACTCCAAGGAGCGGCCATCTTTAAAGCTCTCTATCAGTTCACTTAGAGAAGCTAATATGTCAAAATTACCTGGTAAAATCACATAAATACACAATAATATATATGATTTACAGCATTTTAGTACATTTAAGTGCGTTTTAGACTTCAGGGACCATCCTTAACATGTTTCCTGTCTTTCTTTTGTACAGCAGTGACTGCATGTCAAATTAGACACTTCCCTTGGACAAGCAGCCATGGCAAGACAGAACAATTGCAGACCATCTTTAACAAGCCAAAGCACAACAAATCAACATCTTCCTGTGTTTTCCCAACCAATGTGAGTATTTGAAAAAGTTTACAGCCCATTTGGAGTATCACTTTCAGCCAGCTGTTGTCTGCCCTGTTATAGCTCCCCCTAGCAGCTCCCTCCATATTTCCTTGTTCATGCTAACCATGATATCTATTCTCACCCTATACAGACACCATGCAAGACATCTAAAATCCATATACAGACATGTATTAGGGCCAATGTACATCCCAATGAGCCCATCCATCCATTAGTGGCCTGGGCCATTGGAGAACCCAGCTCCTCTTACCTTTTCAGATTGCTCTCTTCAAAGTCCAAATCCCGACTGTACTGTACTTCTTCTCCCAGCAAACACTGCAAAAGAGGCACTTCCATTTTAGCTCAATATGGAGGGGTGTTCAAATTGGGCTATACCATTTAAACTGGTGTAGAGATGGCCCTGGGGCCTCAAAAGGGGCCCTTTGGCCACCAACATTAATGCAAGTCTCCACTTGCTCCATTGCTGAGGCATGTATTAACCCCTATTGACCAGCCCCCTCCTCAAGCCACAGATGACCTCCCCCAATGACATTCAAATATTCCAGCCTTCCAACAGTCAGATAGTCTATACAGAGAACCGACTGTCACTTCTGGAGGCAGCTGAGGGCACACAGAGTCTCCAAACAGGCCAGCTGCCAAGCTCTGCCATTGGTGACACTAGGGGGAAGCTATTCCTGTGGGGCTTTTTTATTCAAAATAAGCTTGAAGTAATAAATTAAGAGTTAGAATATACCAAATTTAGCTAAATAGGGTACTGCAATACGAGTCATCTATTGCATACGCTGGCACAGAGTTAAAAAAGGACACCCTTCCAGTGGTGTCAGTGTGTGTCCAAACAGGACACCTGGATCTAGCATCAATAAAAGAGCTTAGCAGCCTTAGCTTTGGAGTTTAAAATATATTTTAAGGTATCCCAAGCAACATGTATAAGTTCTGATTTGAGACCAACCAGTGTTGAATCACTGTTTTGTATCTATATGAAACGCCTCAATATCATCATTACACAGGCTTTATGAGGGCACAGACATTTCCAAGCTACTGTTCCTTTAAAGACAACAATCATGCTCTAAAATTAACTCTTCAATTGTCTTGTTAATAATGTATGAATCAGCGTACAAGAACAATATAACAAGAAATTAATATAAACAACTCAATGGGGATCAGTGCATCATGGTGTGATGCTGTAAGTACTTTGCACATGTTCTGAACATTGATCATTTTGTCTGCAAAATGGTGCAAACACAGGATATATGTTTAAATCTGTGATCACTAACATATTAAGATGTCTTGAAACATAATGAATGCTAAAACTAAAAATAACTCCCCTGCACAGAAGCAAACATCTATCTAAATGCACAGAGGTGTGTGAAGTCACAAGATGAGTATGTAAGGTCACAGCTGTATAGAAACAAAGAGATATGGGTATTGAAAGGCGTACAGATCTACACAAGATTGTTTATTTATTTTTTTCAAGATGTTTTGTTCTGTCACAGTCTCAAACATGTACTATAACATTAGAATATGTATTTGCTACATTAATGTAGTTTAGAAATCTACAATTTGAATTAATGTAAAGTAAGCTACAAACTAAAGATTGGTGTGCTATAATCTAACCCAATACCTAGGTTTGTAATTGAAGAATTTTGTTCATATTTATTGTGCTATTCAATCTTACTGGTTTACAATCATTATTATTCCATCACCATTTCTTTTAAAACATTTTAAAATGTTAAACATATAAAAACATTTCAGTTCAAAAGAGCAAATAAAATTGCTGTGGCTATTCAAATCTATTTTGCATCGTCTCATTATTTTGTGTGAATTCAGTAGAAGTAGCTACATTGGTAAGCCTTGCAATCCTAGTCTGCTCAGCCATGATATTTCTAGTTTTTTAGCATGTAAATGAAACGATTGTGTGGCTGTTCGTGAATGATGTTAGGCCTTTTATATGTCACCACCTCAGAACGTTGATGGTGCAGACTATTTGAAACATCACCAGAAAAACGACGGTGTTGCAACACTCATCATCTGTAGCGATGTGTAACGTTACTGAAGCATGCTTATACAAAAACTGACTGAAATAAAATCACAAAAACGCTTACCGTGCGTCGTGCAAAAACTGAAGGGAGAGAGTGCGCCAAAGCGCTGCGGGTGGGATGTTTTGATGAAACAGAAATAAGTGGGGGAAAATTACAATGCATTAAACTACCTGAGTTTTAGGACGAACACGATCTAACAGTCGAGTGCAGGATTGTTTTCAGACAGGCATCCGTTAACTGCTCGACGCGGTGTGTTTTTATCACTGACAGGTGTAGCTACGCGGCCTACGATACAGCTCTAACGTGAAACATCTCCTGACAAATGATTATTGATTCTAAAATGACCAAAATAAAGAAGTGTGAAGTACGCACACTGAAAGGTACTGCTCCAAAATTTTTATTAAAAAAAGCAACGTTTCGACCCTCAGATCTTCATCAGGCATCGAGCCTGAAGACCTGAGGTTTGAAACGTTGCTTTTTTAAATACTTTTTTTGGAGCAGTGCCTTTCAGTGTGCGGACTTCACACTTGTTTATTTTGTTTATTTCACTCAGTTGTCCTGCACCTGAGCCCAATTTGGTTGTTTGGGATGTGCACACCAGCTTTATATTTTTTGATTCTGAAATGACGCCATAAGACAACGTATAAGGTACGATTCAAAATATATAATACAAATACTGAAATATACTATATATTTATAGTTATCAAACTACTCACAGACAGTCTTAATGTTCATGGATTGCTTTCATAGATTTTGTTTAGGCTATGCATCGCGTCAGTCAGTCATTTTGATGAATGTCAGCTGTCCTATTCTATAATATTTATAGACGGTGGGCCGAGGGTCCGTATCTGCTTTACTTTTCGAAATGGATGATCCCCATGGAGGGAGAACCTGGATTTGTAAAGTTGGGACGGTTGTTTTATTCTTAACGATATGAAAACTGTTGCCACTCCCATTTATTGCACATTTTCCCCCGAAATCATAATACACGAACCGTAAATATGCAGGCAAACGCGGTTGCCTACTATATGAGTGGAGCCAATAGCGTGGCAAGATACTGACAAAGGATTATTATTAACCAATCAGATGTAGCTTCTTTAGAACAGCTGTTCCGCGGATGATCAACTATCAGACACAGCAACGAGCAGCGTCTCCGGCATCACATTGACCATCGCCAAGGACATTTTTGTGTTATTGTAAGTATTCATTAAATGTAATATATGATACCTATAAAATGTTTGTTTTGTACACTTTGTTCAAACGTATGGAAGCGTCTCGTTAGTGTCGTTTAACTAGCAGTAGCGGCGATATTGCCCATATTCCGCATATCAAGCGCAAGCATAAAGCTTAACGTTACCACAAAGAACCGGCAAAAGTAATGTTTATCCAGCATTATACATTTTAATTGTTTATAAATAAACTAGTGTTTCCTGGCTGCAAAGATACAGTTGGCGCTGTTGACGCCATCTTCGCATAATGGTGATCAGCAACCAAATATTGATAATGTGGAAGTTACTCCCTTTTGCCTTGGCATGACTTCTCACTTTTTGCTGAAAATACAAAGGCAGAGTACAGTAACTTTAAAATAGTGGTCAAAAATTAAGTTTGAGCTCAAGATTTTTATATGTAGATAATTTTAATTACTTAAACATCTAATTGCCAGATTTCCAGTGTCCTACCTATAATTAATTTGGCGGGACAACTAAAAATCTTTAAAGTAATTTTTCTCAGTTCCACACTCTAGCGAGTTAAGGTCTTTTGCCTTTGTAGGACAGTATTGACAAGCACTCAAACTACTCCAATTTGTTCTTTTAGGAGTTTAAATTATTAATCTAATAATTAAAACATAATTATTAATGTTGTCCTGCTCAAACTTGTGCAAGGTTTAAGTTACATCAAACTTCTCTATTTTAGGTATTTAAATCTTTATTTTGTCCTCAAGTTTACTATTGGACCATGTTTAATTAAACCTGGTGGGCTGCATCAGACTGCTCCATTTTGTTTGTATTTATCTTTGTCTTAGATCAGGTGTGCCCAACCCTGCTCCTGGCGATCGACTGTCCTGCACAGTTCATCTCCAACCCTAATCAAACACACCTGAAACAACCAATTAAGGTCTTCAGAGCACGTCAGGATCACTTGAAAATTAAAGGCAGGTGTGTTTGATCAGGGTTAGAGATAAACTGTGCAGGACAGTCGATCGCCAGGAGCAGGGTTGGGCACACCTGTCTTAGATTAAGCATCGGTATCGGCCGATCACCATGACAAGAAATCGGCAATCGGTATCAGCTGCAAAAATCCTGATCGGAGCATCCCTAGCATCTACCCTTAACACAATTTGTTTTTTTACACAAGCAGTGCACAAGTTCCAGTATGGCCTCTGGAGCTGGCAGAAGTGTTGTCCAGTCCACTCCGTAGAAATCTCCTACCATCTTCCAGCCATGATTTACAGGAGGAGGAATGTCCTGCACCGGTGTACTGCAGCCTGATAGCTGCCTACTTAGAAGTGTAGCGATCACGGGCGTAAGGCCTCAGAGCCTGGGTTATTACTGGAGTTGCCTCTCCATTCTCTGCCTCTACCACTTAGGTTCTGCACCCTTCCCCACATCACGGATTAAAAAGAAATGGTTTGTAACTTTCATGTATAGGTTCCACCTGTTCCCTTAACATGGGTAATGGGTAGACCAGTTTGACAGCGTTCAGGTGTCCGGCCTTGTTGATGTTAAAGATGCCATAATTGGAAGGGTAATTTTTTGCAGGGTATTTTTAATATATTACTGTTAATACACTGTATATATTATTTGTACTACTCTCATACTGTTACTGCTACTACACTGCATAAGGCTACTGCTAATACATTAAACATTTATAACTACTATTACATACTACTTAATTAACTGTATACTACTGTCTGCACTGTCTTATACTGCACCGCTTGTCTGTACAATATAATACCAAACTTCCTTTGCCGTTTCTTCAGATAATACTGCGTTCTCTCCTCCTTTGTGCTCGTTTTATCTTCATGAAATGGCTGTTGCACCCCCTGTGTTAGCTGGTTTGACTAACTGGTTTGTAGGTTCCTGGCTTTGTAACTTGTATGGCTGTGCTGTCTCTTCTGCTATACTTCCCTCAAATATATGCATGCAGTACTTCATGTTTTGCCATTTCTTCCCAGTAAACATGCAGGAAAAATAGTATTGTCTGGCTCGTTTTTATGACGTTGTGTTTCCAAGCAATACCATGGATCAAATGTGTGAAATCAGAATGGTGAATTAACTAAAGATTACTAAGAAATGACAGGACATCGTATATAAAAAAAAAAGTTACATAAAATAAAAACGGTAAGAATGGACAATGTTACCTCTACTTTCACATTTGTATGTAGCATAAGTGGTAAAATGAGTTAAGTTCAATCTTTCCTGGGCTAGAACCTAGGGCTGCATGATATTGAATAAAAATGTGTTAACTCATTAAATAATGCGATACGATAATGATTAAAGTGTGTAAAATAAACTAAAATTATCTTTAAAATTCTATAACCTAAATATGCGTTTCTTATTCTTTTTGTGACACGAAAATATCCCTACAACTTCTGAAAGTGAACAGGGCTTCAGGTAGGACTACATTAGATTTTTTTTAACAGAAACGGAATAATCAAATGTAAAAAATAAAACACTGCTTAGTTTTCCCTGTATGAAATAAATATTATATATATATATATATATATATATATATATATATATATATATACTGTTCTTATTAACGCTACAAAAGTTATTCAGCCAAGAGCAGTGAGTGATTTTCTCTTTTGTTCATGACCACACTTATTGCAAGCTGTTGCGATATGCATATTGCGATATATACATTTGCGAAAATTTCGATAAATTGTGCAGCCCTACTAAAATCCCTTATCGAAAAGATGTGCACTGACACCAGCTTCATATCAGCGCGGAACGCACCAGCGTGTTGACAAATGCGTCACCAACACCGACACCTTCCCACGCACGCTATTGGATGAAGGCAACAAATACGTCACACATTCCGGACCCCACACGTAGCTGCCTGCTCTATTCGCCGGGAAAATAACCCGGAGAAAGTTACCGATATTATAATAATGTGCAAAGTATGTGAGTGGCAACAATTTTTATTTGCTTTGTTGAAAAGCTTAGCGGTTACATATAAAAAACTGGGTTATCCCTCACCACAGATCGTCTGAAAACACGAAATCTCCCCTCGGCCCACCGTCTATTATAGCCTATAATAAATTGGGTGTATTTGTATAGTAAATACAGACATTTGTACTAATGTCAGACATTAATTAATAAATATTAGACATTAAAGTCCCCCTGAGATGAAAATCAAGGTTTTAATATTGTTATGTCTGTGGTGTTTTTAAATGCTTCAAGACCATGTGTAAATTCATAAGTCAATACCAGTTTTGAGTATTTTCTCCTTAATATTGCAGTGAGCCAAATACAGTATCAAATATGCGGTTTGAAATCGCTGCTGTTTCTGACGTCACAATCTACCTCGTAACCAATCAGTTGTGTTGTGTGATCTATGAGTGGATCTCTGAGCTGCAGCTGTGAGGCAGGGCTAATTTGCATATTCATAGAACCGCATATACTAAATGAGGCAAGGGTGTAGAGTAAATAGTCAAATAAAGAGTCAATTCAAGCTATTTCAAAGCCTGAATATTTTTTTTCAAGGAAAAAACACTTAAAATGTAATTTTGGCAATCAAATATGAGTTTTAAGGGATGCAATTATTGACTACAGGGGGAATTTAATTTAATAAAATATCCGACCCCAAGTCCAGACAAGTCTGTTGATTTAAAAGAGTCTTCTATGAAAGATTATTTTACTATTTTATTATAGGCCTACATTAGAAATTGGGAGTACATTTGTTTTGAGTGTTTCTTTTCTGTCTTTTGTTTTGTGTTTTCATTTAATGCATGGAACTCATGAAGTTTTCCTCAATGTATTTTTTTTCTGTTTCGTAACACAGCTTCCCTTTTTTTAAAACAATTTCAAAACTTTACACACACATGCATTGACTCGTCTTTGTTCTGCCAGATATGCAGATGACCAGTAAAACAAGATCTGTACTAACAGTCCCAGTGCCTGAGATTTAAGTTTCTTCTGTGAAGTCTAAATCCAACAATTTATGAAAGATTTGAATTGTCTTGATTGACAAGATGATGTGGGGGAAATGTGTCAAATGGAACTTATTTTCAACAACATATTACTAATCATAGAGATGTGTAAAATTTATTTTGTTTAATACTGTCAACATAATTCTGAGTTAAAATGTAATTTAAGATTTTACATAGTAAATTACATGATGTACTGTACTGTGAAATGCCTAATAAAGTCTTGTCCACTGTATGTGCAGTTATTGTCTGTAAATTAAATTAAATTGCCACACAGTTGGGTAAGTACTTAGAAACTGGAGTAATAATATGTTTTACTGGTGTTTTTAAAAAAGCATATATATTTCTTCTTCATTACATGCACCAAAACTTTAATGGAAAAAGATCAAGGAAAATGTGATTTTTCATGATATCACCCATTCAGAGCTTTGAGGCTGAATGTAAAGATTATTATTCAAACAGAGTATGCGCCATTTTAAGACATCTTTAGCACTAACTCATACAGTAGAAACACATTTTAGGCATGTGACAGAAAGGGAAATGTCTGAGGGATCATGGAGTTGTGGGCACTGTCCATGGTGCTGTAGGATTTCTGTGACTTCCTTCTTTTTCATCTTGGATTTAGATAGGGAGGTAGCAAAGATCATGCATTTTGTTTTCCTTTTTGTTAAAGATCAGCTGTTTGATTATATTTATCCTCATATGCTTCCACAGTCACTGAAAAATAAAATCAACCAACTTGCAGTAGAAATCCATTTTTCTTCTTCAAATACTTCCCGACACAAGTGCACAGCTCATGTAGCTATATCTACAGTTTTTACTTTATTTTAGAGAGTTACATTTTGGCTTAAGTGGACAGGACAGATATTACCATGCCAAATAACAAAGGAAAAGTGAAGAACAAAACTTTTTTTGGTTACACTTTAACGAACGGAAGAGTGTCCTCTTCGGTTTATTTCAGATCATGGGAACAGGAAATCAATGTAGCATAATTCTTTTTTTTTTATTGATTACCTATTTTTATGACGCTGTTCCAGATAGTTCTCCTTACGTTTCTTCGTGTTTTTCATGTTCATGTAAATCTTAAACATTGTCTTTAAGTTTCTTTATCTGTTTTTCTATGACATGAAGAGAAAAAGCACGTGAACACATTGAATCTGTAGCAGAACATTAGGGAAAGAGGCTATGCTATGTCGCATATTCTAACGCCACACCGTGTTGTTTACAGTAGGCTACACGAGAAGTAGCCTAGCCTAGCCTGTGCGGTTTCGTCTAGTCACGTGCTGTCCAACAGCTCTGTTGTTGTTTCACCTGTCGCTTTAACAGCAGTATTCAAAAAATGAACGGAATCTTATATTACTACGACTTCATCTCTATGGTGTATTATGGCAAGTAGTTTTGACTTTTATTCATTTTTTTACTCATTTTTTTACTATTAGCCTAGCAATTAAATTGTTGATATCAAGAACAGACATTTGCACTAGTAACCACGTAATTATTGACACAAAATATTATGATATTTAGTAGGCTAATAGGCCTAATTTCCGATTTGTGAATTTGTAGTATCAACAACTGAATTTGGATGGCAGCTTTTAAAAATTCTTTAACTAGTGAAAATACAATTACAGATATCAAGTTTATAGTTGAATAAAATTTCAACTATAATAAAATAAAATGCTATAATGTTGAATAAAATTATAGTTGAATAAAAATAAAGTTGAATTAAAGAATCAAGAATTCGTATTTATGTGTGAGTGATGACGGTGATGACTTTATTGTTAATTTCAAGAATGAACATTTTACTAGTGGAAATATAATTCCGGATATCACAAAAATGCCATTGTTAGTAGTAGAAATCGAATTCCTGATATCAAGAATTAACATTTTAACTAGTGTGTATTACTGATCTCTTCTTCCATTGGTCAGAGAGAAGTGTTGTGTCGTCGTCATCATCAGCGCCTCCCAGTCCCACGGCAGCCCGTTTTACTTCTGCTTTAAAATGAAAATAATTGCATAAAGGCACAAAGGAGAAAGTTAAAAATTGATTTGAAATTGACATAAATCTTCAGATACAGATGTTCCCGCGTTTCGTGTGGAGAAGAGTAGAGTTCAACAACACAACAATCAATGAAGACGGAAGCCACGAAAGTACAGTGAGTTTATAACGGTCAAGACGCGAATCACAGCACATAAACCTCTTTAAACATTATAACACTAGCCTACAATGGTACCCTGGTGTTCTTCTACACAATCTTTAAGAAAAATTCCTGAAATAATTGAAACCTCAAAGCAACAGACTTTCTTCTACTGAAAGTTTTGCAAGATTGTAGTATCAGCAATCCACCACAAGAGGGAAGTAACGTTATACATCTGACTAAACATCAGTGGACACAAAGCTGGCCAGCTCGTGGACATGCAACTGTTTCAGGTTTGATCTCTTCATTCCTCCACCTTCGCAGTATTATGCCGTGTGTGTGTGTGTGTGTGTGTGTGTGTGTGTGTGTGTGTGTGTGTGTGTGTGTGTGTGTGTGTGTGTGTGTGTGTGTGTGTGTGTGTGTGTGTGTGTGTGTGGTGTGTGTGTGTGTGTGTGTGTTGTGCGTGCTTGTGGAAAAAATGGCAATATCCAAAATCCGTGTCCTTGTGGGGACTTTTTTTTTTGTTTGGTCCCCATGAGGAAAACAGCTTATAAATAATACTAAGTAGTTTTTTGAAAATGTAAAAAAATGCAGAATATTTTCTATATATATAGTGATGGGTAGGTTTAGGTGTAGAGTTAGTGTAAGGGGATATAATATACTGTTTTTACAGTGTGTGGATAGTACCGTCCAACATAAGTAATAACTGTCAAAGCAGATTACTTTCCGAATGTTTACCAGACAACAACACACTCAAACAGACAAAATATGCAAATACTTTTCAAATGCATTACAAGTCTGTGGTTCTATACCAATTGTTGTGATACTGTGGCAGCATTATATATATATATATATATATATATATATATATATATATATATATATATATATATATATATATACACTGTATATAATGTATATATATATATATATATATATATATATATATATATATATATATAATATATATATATATATATATATATATATATAATGTATATATATGCATCAATATGGCAGTCTCACATGAACACTATAACTGGTTTTGGAAGATGTTGTGGACAAAGTACTATATATGAAATTCACCCTCATGTCATTTAAAAACTATAATAATTTCTTTTTTTTTTTCTGGAGAAAAGTTCAGCAGAATTTCTGACATGATGCTTTCCATAATTATGCTTGATAGAAAGTAGATTTATTAAGTATGCTTTATGTCATGTTTGGAGCGCAGCAGCATAATTTCACTTACATTGTAGGCTATATATTACAATATCTTTTCTCATTTTGTGTTCAAAATGAACATACGTTTGGAACAACATGAGAGTGAGTAAATAATGTCAGATTTGATCGATAAATAAATAGTTTCAAAAACATTATTTACAATTGTTTGGCCAAACATTGGGCTGAAACATCACACTTTCACCAGTGTTAGTGCTAGTGACACTTGTGTATTGTAGTAGGTGAAAGTGTTAGTTTTATCAGAGGATGCAATAGCATGTCGGAAGGTTTTATCACTCTCGAGGCCTCGCGTGGTTGTTCAGTGAAGTGACCCGGATTCTGAAGCAAAGTGGTGGAGGTGTTGTCGAGTGGGAATGGGGGTGGGGGGGTCTTGTATGATGAGAGTGGATTAGAGATGGGGGGGGGGGGGGGGGGGTATGGGTGATGCAGTTTTGCAGCTGTGCGTGTGCTTCTGTGTCTGTGTGTGATTACAGGGGGGCAGGAAAGGTTCAGAAGTGTTGGAGCAGAAAATCTTTCTTCTCTCTCCTCCTCCTCTTTCTCTTTCTGTCACCGGGCCAGACGTAAAGCAACAGCAATTTGTGCGATTTCACAGCTCACTGGATCCCAAAAAACTCTGACAACCTTATACTGAGAAAGGAAGAGAAGCGAGGAGAAATGGAAGAGAAGCGAGGAGAAATGGAAGAGTGGAACGATGTTATGAACTGAAGAAGGGGAATTTGAAATGTGGCATGATGAGGAAATCTAACTATTACGGTGTCTTGTCGACTTGTTTTGTTTTAGAACCAAAGTGGCGAACTTAAACAGCACTGATATTTTTCAAAAGTTAACAAGATATTCTTAAAATTTAACATTGAAATGTGTTAAACAGGGATAGTTCATCCCAAAATAACCGGACTGTTGATGGCACCCATTGACTTCCATAGTAGGAAAAAAAAATACTATGGAAGTCAATGGCTACCGTCAACTGTCTAGTTACCAACATTCTTCAAAATATCATCTTTTGTGTTCAACAGAAGAAAAAAACTCATACAGGTTTGGAACAACTTGAGGGTGAGTAAATAATGACAGAATTTTCATTTTTGGGTGAACTATCCCTATTAACTGCGTAACTACAAGAACATTTAAATATTAAAATAAAGCAAAATATTAACATGACCAAATGAACAGAAAACAGAAAGTTTACAAAACAAAAAGATACCTTGTGGTCAGCATCGATCATGTTTATCCTCACTGCTACCGGACCCTTATTTAATGTAGTCTGGGTTGTGTTTTCTTTTCCCTTGAGCAGTTTTTTTATGGTTTTCAAGGACAAGGGCACATCACACAACCTGTCCATGTTAATATCATGCATTTAAGAGTTTAATCGAACATATGGCATTTGATGGTTCCAAGAAAAATATGGTTAGATGCATTTCATTATTTGCTTTTAGCATGTTTAAGTGTGTCAGTCGAGAACCACTGATCTAGGTAATAACCTCAAAACATTTGTGGATTTTCTACATGATTTAGGAAGCAAAGGGGTCAGTGAAATTTTTTTTTTTTAAAGGAATGAATACTTTTGTACAGCAAGCAAAGACAGATCAAATTGTTCAAAAGTGACAGACAGTAAATACTTTTACTTGACAAAACTTCTATTTCCAATAAATCAAATAAAAACTGTTTTCAACATTGATAATAATAATAAGACATGTTTATTGAGCAGCAAATCAGCATATTAGAATGTTTTCTGAAGGATCATGTGACACTTTAGACTGGAGTAATGATGCTGAAAATTCAGCTTTGATCACAGAAATAAATTATTGTAATTGTAATAATATTATTTCACAATATTACAGTTTTACTGTATTTTTCATCAAACAAATGCAGCCTTGGTGAGCATAAGAGACTTCAAAAACATTGTAAAAATCGTAAATTTTTGAACGGTTGTGTATCAGATGTCTAAAAAGATTCTGCAGATTTGTTCCTACATACTGGTCTTTTGTGCCCTCCATTTGTGTGTCTTCTGCTGGCTTAAGAACTATACCATGAGCTCAGCACAAAATCTGGCCCTGAGGACCACCTAATCCTCCAATCTCTTCATGAGCATTAACCGCTCTTTGAGGTTCCATTTGTGTGGCCTTTTCCTTTATCTAATATTCAGAGATGTGTCACTTTTAACCCCAGAAAACCTCTGAAGCTGTCCTGAATGCATAATGCTCTCTCCTGAACAATTACGGTGTTTGCAGACAAGCGAGGGAGAAACTCGTGCAATAATTGAACAGGCATTTGCCAGGATGACGGAGCACTTAAAAGAACCGCCTCTTCAGAAGAGGAGCTTCAAGTGCCCTCAAGATAAGATATGTCACCTGAGTTCTCTGTCTCGAGGGCTGTAGGACATCTGGATTGGCTTTTAAGGTCAGTCATGGGACAGGAAGCCCCTTTAATCCCACCAGCTGTAAAACGAGGAGGATATTCCTTGGGTTGCTGAACAGTAGCTGATGCCTACAGGTCCGTCTAATCGCACCACATCACCTTAAAGACTTACGTAGAAAGTTCACTAAAAATTAAGATTATTTACTCTCCCTCGTGTCGATCCAAAGCAGCGTGAATTTCTTTCTTCCATGGAACACCAAAGGTGACTCAACTATGAATAAGGACCGGGGGTGTCAAGCTTCAAAAGTGACTCAAAATAGCCATAAAATAATGAATAGTAGTTCATGTGCTTATTTTCTGAAACCATTTGATGGCTTAGTCATCAACAGACAAACAGAAATTTAATTAAGAATTTGATAGCTAAAGATATGTTCTCTAAACACAAGTGCATTTAAGCATTGTTGTAAATAATGCTCTGATAAATAAATGATACAAATCAAATGGAGATAAAGGGCATATACTGTATATATAACACTGTGTAAATGCTATGGTAATGGTCAATGGTTAGTTCCCTTACGATAAGGTGCAAAACTATAAAAAGTTTTTGGAAGTATCTTACAATTTATAATGAAAAAGTGAGTTTACATCTCACATTTCTGAGAAAAGAAGCCAGAATTGTGAAGATGGAAACTCGCAATTTTTACTCTAAATTTAAGTTAAATCTGTAAAGCATGGAATGCTGTTTTAAAGGTAATGTTCTGGCAACCACAGCTGCCGTATTTGTACCATAAATTTCAGTTTTATTTTTTATTTAAATGTTTTTAAATGTATTTAAGTGCCCCTATTATGCTATTTTAAAGATTCCTAATTTTGTTTTGGATGTCTCCTACAATAGGTTTACATGCATCCATGATCAAAAAACACTTTAATTTAATCATAATACACATTGCAGCATCGCCTCATTTCTCAAAGAGCCTGAAAAAAAATGGTTAGTTGGAAGATTCAGTCTCTAAACCCCTCCTTTCTGAGAGCCTGCTGTGCTGTGATTGGTCAGATGGGCTAGTCTGTTGTAATTGGTCTACAGCTTGCACAGCTTGTACAGCTACAACAGTGTTTGAGGATGGGTCAAAGTAGACGTTGTTCGTGGGCATTATTAGGGGTGTGAACCTACACTGGTCTCATGGTTCGGTTCGATTACGATTATGTCATCGATTCAGTGCAATTCGATATTGCGATGCATTACGAGGCACCGCATCCTCAATTTTCAATTTTATTTCAAAAGTGATGTGCGCGTGTGCGTGCGCGTGTGTGTGTGTGCGTGTTCGCCTGTTCGGGAAGTTGCAGTGACAGAAACAGTGACATTCCAGTTTAAGTTTCAAGGGAGTAAAGTCTGTTTATACCATTAAGAGAATGAGATTCTGTCAAATCAATTTTGTTAATTTAAAAGCAGCGCTCATTCATCAGTGTATATGTCAGGGTCCCCGCGGGTCCTTAAAAAGTCTTAAAAAGTCTTAAATACAATTTTCGCTTTTTAAGGCCTTAAAATGTCTTAAAATCTGAAATTTCCGATAAGGAGGTCTTAAATTTCACGTACGGACCTTAAATTTCTGGTCAATATCGTTGGCGAAAAAAGACGAGACTAAAGTGTGTTTAAAAAAATACAAACTTGACTAAAACCACTTTTTTTGTCGAATAAAGGAGACAACACATTACAGACTGTGTTTACAAGCGTTCATGCTTACGGTTGCCAGATTTAAATAATTAAATCCCCAGTCAGAGCTTTTCTGTTAAAATAACACGTTTTCTAGCCGGTCTTGTCAATAGTATCTGGCAACCATGCTCGCGCGCGCGCTCTACACTGCTGAAGAAGCGCGGGTGATCTGAAAACACAGACAAGTAAGCTGGAGTTCAGTGATCTTCATTTGATATTTTCTACTTAAAATTATTTAGTGTCATTCAGTTGGTCTTTATTCTGTCACGAGCCGCTTGCGCTGTTTGTGCGACTAAATCTGCGATCAATACAGGCTGATATCTAGCAGTGTTTTTTAATGTTGATCATATTGTTGCTATTTTGCAACGAAAGCCACGGCAGAACTGCAGCACACAGCGGTGATTCGAGAACGAATCTGTGGCTTTGAACGAATCGTGAGATTCAATGACCCGTTCATAAATGCAGCCACTTGCTTTGTTACCATAGACTGTTGTGTCCCAATGTGCATACTATCCATCCTAAATAGTATGTGACATTAGTAATTGTCAATACTATTTAGGGCATAGTATGCACATTGGGACGCAGTTGTTACTGAATGAATGAATGACTCGATGACGGATGACTCGCTCATAAAGACAGTGACTTACCGCCACCTACTGGCGATTTTAATTTAATGTTTAAAAGTATCACCTCGTTTTTACCATCATTGCATATTTATTGAACATTGTTTTATTTAAAGCATTATTTATTTTATAAAAGTATGTATAAAGGTAAAAATGAACTGGAAAAAATCGATTAAAAGGGACAGATATTGTCCCTTAATGAAAAGGTGTGACTGCAGTATGAGTGCAAGAGGCGTTTCGGCACTCTAAAAGATTGGAGAACGTCTCTGGTTACTTACGTAACCTATGTTCTCTGAATAGGGAACGAGACGCTGCGGAAAGCGCAGCGGGATATTCTCTGAATGTGCCGATTGTCTGAAGCCTTATAGAATCACGCCAATTCATTGGCTGATGGCGTCCGCGCAATATGGCTCCGCCCCGACGCTCTTACGTCGCATCATACGTATTCGCGCGCGCGCCATCTGCTCCTCAGATTTCTCTGCCGAAAAGAACTGTCAGCAGCGCGAGGAGCTTGGCCGCTAACGCAGCGTCTCGTTCCCTATTCAGAGAACATAGGTTACGTAAGTAACCAGAGACGTTCTCTTTCATAGGTTCTCTCAACGCTGCGGAAAGCGCAGTGGGAACGGACTACCAAACTCACCAAGCTAGAGCGCTTTTATGACTGGTAGATAAAAGAGACAACGACCGAAACGAGTTCAAACAGAAAGAACCTGGGAACCCGGGGTCACGTCAAGATCCAAGCTATAGAACCTTACAAAAGTATGCAGAGAGGACCAGCCTGCCGCAACACAAATATCCTCCAAAAGTGCTCCTCTGAAAAGAGCTTGAGAAGATGCTACACTTCTGGTGGAATGTGCTCTAATGTTAAGAGGTGAAGGCAAGCCACGCACCCCATAAGCCAACGAGATAGCCTCTGTGACCCAGTGAGAAATCCTCTGCTTCGATGCAGCAAGCCCACGGCGGCTAGCACCGAAGCAAACCAGAAGCTGGTTAGATTTCCTCCAACCGCCTGAGCGGTCTACATATATCTTAAGAGAACGAACTGGGCAGAGCAAGTTAAGCTCCCTATCTTCCTCAGATGAAAATGGAGGAGGGTGGAAAGCCTTAAGGTTAACTACCTGAGAGCGGAAACTTGAGGAAAGAACCTTGGGGACATACCCTGGTCTCGGCCTCAAGGAAACTTTGACCAGGCCAGGGGCAAAGTCCAAGCAGGACTCGCTAACAGAAAGAGCTTGTAAGTCTCCCACCCGCTTTAATGAGGACAAAGCTAACAAAAGAGAAACCTTAAGAGTCAGAATCCTATCCGGAGCTGACTCCAAGGGCTCAAAGGGGGCTTTCGTCAAACCCTCTAGGACAACAGAAAGATCCCATGAGGGGACTCTAGGGGAGCGAGCCGGTTTCAGGCGCTTCACCCCACGCATAAAGGCAGAAACTAACCTTAATTTGCCTAGGGGAATCTCATCCGATTCCCTATGCGCTGCAATAGCCGCGACATAAACTCTGAGAGTGGTAGCGGCTGCTCCAGCCGCAAACTTCTCCTGCAGGAATTCCAGTACTGAACCAGCAGGGCAGTTAACTGGGCTCCTATCATGTGCTAAACACCAAGTCTCAAAAACCTTCCATTTGGAAGAATATAATCTCCTTGTAGAAGGAGCTCTAGCACTCGCAATAGTCTCCTGAACGTCAGTTGGGAGATCAGAGCTTAATGCTAACGGCCTCTGATCGGCCAAACATACAGCTTCCACATGTCTGGGCGAGGATGCCATATCCTGCCCTGTAGCTGGGACAGCAGATCTTCCCTGACCGGGATCCTCCAGGGGGGGTGGGTAAGCGAACGCATCTATCCCCAATGGGGCCGGGGGACTCAGGGAGAACCAAAGAGGGCATTGGGATGACTCTTGAGATGCAAAGAGGTCCACCTCCGCCTCTCCAAAAACCTTCCAGATTAGAGCCATCGTCTGGCGGTTCAACATCCATTCTCCCGATCGGAGTTTCTGTCTCGACAGAAAATCTGCTGCGAGGTTCAGAACCCCTGGGACATGAACCGCTCTTAGAGATAGGAATCTGCTCTGAGACCACAGGAGAAGGTGACGCGCATGCCTGTCTAGGGTGCGCGACCGAGAACCTCCCTGCCGGTTCACATGAGACACCACTGCCATATTGTCCGTTCTGACAATGACATGGTGACCCTCCAAAAGAGGGAGGAAATGAAGCAGAGCCAGAAAAACGGCCCTTAACTCCAGGCAGTTTATGTGCCAGGAGAGAGCCTCTCCGGTCCAGACCCCACACGCTGGTCTGCCCTCGAAAACCGCTCCCCAGCCGGTGAGAGAGGCATCCGTCGTAATCATCTGGCGACGAGATACCGCACCCATGCTGACCCCTTTCCGAAGAAAAAGAGGGTCCCGCCAAACTGACAGGGCTCGAAAGCAACTGCGCGATACCTTCAGTAGGCGAAGGGTTGACCCGGAGGGTCGAACCCCTGAGAGTTTCACCCACCACATGAAGGGTCTCATGTGGAGTAGGCCCAGCGGTAGCACGGAGGAGGCCGCAGCCATAAGGCCCAGCATCCTGCGGCAGGTGCCCACAGACACATGATGGCCTAGTGAAAAACGAGCCAAGCATGTCGTCAAGCTGGAAATCCGTGCAGGGGCCAAACGGGCCTGCATGAGAACGGAATCCATGTTCACCCCCAAGAAAACGGTGCTTTGAGCCGGAGCAAGAACACTCTTCTCCGAGTTCAACCTCAAACCGAGAGACTGGATATGACTCAGAACGACGTCTCTGTGGTGGGCCACTAGCTCCCTGGATTGGGCTAAAATGAGCCAATCGTCCAGGTAATTTAGAACACGGATGCCCTGGAGCCGCAATGGGGCCAGAGCTGCATCCATGCACTTTGTGAATGTCCTTGGAGCTAGAGATAGGCCGAAGGGAAGGACCCTGTACTGGAACGCCCTTTCTCCAACGGCGAACCTGAGGAATTGCCTGTGTCGCTGTACAACCTGGATGTGAAAATAAGCATCCTTTAGGTCTATCGTCACGAACCAATCCCCTGGCCGAATCTGAGATATGATAGCTTTCAGCGTCAACATCTTGAATTTCCCTTTGTAAAGGGCGAAGTTCAGCCGGCGGAGGTCCAGTATGGGACGCAAACCGCCGCCCTTCTTCGGGACCAGGAAGTAACGGCTGTAAAAGCCCCGCTCGGTTTCCCCTGGAGTAATCTCCTCTATTGCTCCTTTGAGAAGGAGGGAAGAAATTTCCTGCTGCAGTACAGAAGCCTGAGCGGCGCTGTCTACTACAGTAGGAAACACCCCGTTGAAACAGGGGGGATTGCGGCAAAACTGAAGAGTGTAGCCGAACCGAATTGTGCGAAGAACCCAGGACGATACCCCTGGTAAGCGTTCCCACTCTGGAAGGAAATGTGACAGAGGAGGAGGGATGTTGTAATGCAGACGACATACCTGAGTAAGGGTGCCGTGTTGACGCTCCTGGGGTAAAGAGGTTGACTGTGCAGGAGGGCCATCGGCGTCCTGGCACGTGATGGGAGGCATCGAGATTGGGGTCATGGTGACCAGGTCCGCCTGCTTCGGAGGAAAACGAAAAGTGCCTCCGAGGATGCGGCCGGTAGTTATAGAGAGCGTGGGGGGTGAGGGGAGAAAGCCGAAAGCGTCTCCTTCCTCCCGCACCAGACTGAGTAGAGAAGGTGAAATATGGCCTGCACTTCGAGACACTCTGAGTGGCGAAGGTGACAGGGCAAGGAAAGGAGAGCTGGGAGGTGGGCAGAAACGCTTGCGCGGTCTGACCCAACCCTGAGGAACCAGAGGAGCTCTCCTTTTTCTGACCGGAGGGTCAGGAACGGCTCTGCGCCGCCGGAGCAGTCGGTTTGTCGGACCGCTTCAACTGGAGGCGCTTGTGAGGCCGTTGACGGGGAAACGGGCGACCGCGGGCTCCCCAAACCGTGGCAGGTGGGGGATGCCCTGGTTCGCTTCTTCTGGAAGAGAACTCCGGTCTATGAGAGGGACGTTCTCTGGGTCGCACCGGGGGGGGGAGCAGAAGGTTCCCTAGCCCTCCTGGGCATGAACTGTCTGAACGCGGCCGATTGGGATTTGGAGGAGCGGAATTTCTCAACCACTGTGTTGACCGCCTCACCAAACAACCCTGTTTGAGAAATGGGGGCGTCCAAGAGGAAAACCTTCTCTTTATCACGGATCTCCGTGAGATTAAGCCACAAGTGGCGCTCCACCGCAACAGAACCAGCCATAGAGCGACCTATAGCACGTGCGGTATGCTTGGTGGCTCTTAAGGCTAAATCCGTAGCCTTACGAAGCTCCTTGACCGCTTCAGGGGTCACACCGTCACCCTCGTCCATTTCCTTCAGGACGTCCGCCTGGTAGGCCTGAAGAATGGCCATAGTGTGCAGGGTCATGCCTGCCTGCCCAGCCGCCATGTAGGATTTCCCAATGAGAGAGGAAGTAGTCCTACATGCTTTAGAAGGGAGAAGGGGGCGCGACTTCCAGGACGGCGCAGATGACGGAGCAAGATGGTCGGCTAAAGTTTCCTCAATCGCCGGAATGGCGGAATAGCCCTGTTCCACAGAACCTACCAGGTTGGTGAAATCAGCAGCAGCCGCATTAGTGAGGCGCGAAGAGAAAGGCTGCTTCCAGGATCTGGAGATCTCATGATGCAGATCACTGAAAAATGGCAGCTTCCTCCGTTGAGGCCTAGAATTAGGGCCACTGAGAAGCCTTTCGTCGAGTTTCGACGACTGAGACTCACGTGGCTCGTCGGGCCAATCAATAGTGAGCTTCTCCGTAGCGCGCGAAAGCACGTCAACGAGCTCCGCGTAGGCCGCAGTAGGCCGCGCTTCCTGGCCGCTCGGCGGAATAACCTCGTCGGCGAGAGTAGGCCCGAAATCCTCGGAGTCGGAAGCCTCGGTAAAAAGTATATCCTCCAGCCCGAAAGAAACCGCGTCGCGTGCTCCCGGGCTGGGGCGCAAATAATCGTGTGAAAATTCGACTGGCATGTCTCGCGCGTGCCGAGGGGAGGGAGGGAGAGGGAAAGAGCGGGGCTCGTCTGCTCGAACTCCGCATCCTCAAGCTCTACATCCGAACCCCAGGTCGCGGATCCTCGAGAGGCCTCGGGAGCGCGACAGGGGGAGACGAATGATTCCCTCTCAAAGACCGCGAGCCGCAATTTGAGGGTTTTGAGCAACAAATTTTCACAGAATTTGCATTTAGACGATCCTATAACTGCCTCACGCGCATGTGAAAAACCCAAACATTTAACGCACTTACTGTGTGGGTCGTCGTTAGCGATGTAACGAGCACATGGCGGAGTACAGCGTCTGTAATCCATGGCAGCTTCACCGTAAGGAGAAACAGAGTTCCGCTTGAACAGTCGCAGAAGCGCCGAGAATAATCCTAGATGTAATTGTAGCTCAGAAAAATCACGAGCGAAGGGCAAACGTGACCGCTTCGTTCTGAAGGCAGAGAAATCTGAGGAGCAGATGGCGCGCGCGCGAATACGTATGATGCGACGTAAGAGCGTCGGGGCGGAGCCATATTGCGCGGACGCCATCAGCCAATGAATTGGCGTGATTCTATAAGGCTTCAGACAATCGGCACATTCAGAGAATATCCCGCTGCGCTTTCCGCAGCGTTGAGAGAACCTATGAAAGAGAACCACTGAACTAAGGAACAGGGATATGTAGAATTGCACAAGTGCTACTGCTAATAGTGCATTGTCAATACAGCCTGTTACCTGGATTCAAATACCTCATAAGCTTAGTTGAATTGGCCTAAAGCAAAAAATTATAATGTCATTTTTTGTCTAAAGACTACATATAAAATAGCTACCAAAATTAATGTCGGTAACTGAAGTTTGACTTTGTCAACTAAAACTATGAAAGACAAAATTACTTATGTGACCAATAAGACCAATAATAAGCATTTTCATCTGAAGACTAAGACTAAAACAAAAATGGCTGCCAAAATTAACACTGTCGTGTTGAACATTTTCCTGTTTTTTTTGTCGTGGTAAAGTCTTAAATTTGCCTTTTAGAGGACTTAAAAAGGTCTTAAAAGTCATTAAATTTGCTGTTAAAAAATGTGCAGATACCCTGATATGTTACCCTAGATGCGCGCATCAACTGTCGCCGATGTCCGCTGTTGAAGACTATCATCCATTTATAATCACGGGTGCGGATACTTAAATCAGAGAAAATTATTGGATCGGGTGGATGATTTGTTTTTGGCTGTGGATTCGGGTGACGTTTGAGCTCATCTTACACCGTGTCCTGACTACACGCGACGCGACACGCGATAAAAGGTATCTTTTCCATGTTAATCAGAGTTTTTGTCCTAACCAGACGCGACGGCGACACGCGAAGTTTCTAATTTAGAAACAGTTCTGCGACGTCGCGGCTGACAGATCCGCCCACACAGAGATCTTATTGGATGGAAGTTCTGCGTCTCATGAATATTTAATCATCAAACATGGACGACGAGGAACTGATTGTCGAAGTTCAAAGGCATTCAATTCTCTACAATAAATCTCACAAATTCCACAAAGACATCAGGAGAAAGGATTCCAGTATGGAGAAGTATAGCTGAACCCATTTTCACGCTGTTCTGAATGACTGTGATTTTTGATTGACGTGTGGCGTCTCACAGTCGCGTCGCGTCTAGTGTGGACAGACACACTTGCTGTCGCTGGAATTTTATCGCATCGCGTGTAGTTAGGACACGGTGTTACTCTAAAGGAGTCAGACTCTGCAGGCGTTATAACAGCTCGGGTGAAAACGGATAACGTGGTTTTATCAACTTAGTGGTATTACCTTCTGCATATTCTTTTTGTGTGTGACATGAGCGCACACAGCATGTGTCTTCTCCAGGTCGTGCTTAGCAGGTTGTTCATAAAAGCCAAATGTGCCCAGATGTAGGTTTTTAAAGGATAATTCCGGTATTTAACACTTTGAGTCTATTTTCTAGTGTGTTTTGGATGAACTAGAGTGGTGGACTTAGAAATTTTGACAATGGGTCCTGTCTTGACTTTTTGACTATTTTAGGTTTGCCTCGGAGCGCTTCAGAGTGGCTGTCTACGCGCATAGCTGGTTCAGAGTGGCAGTCTACGAGCATACTGAAACATGTCCTTAAAACAACTCTTAACGTTCGTTTTTCAAAACTGTGTAACTCACCGAGTGGTTAGTGGAGTTCGTTGATGATTAAAAACAAATATATCGGCGCAATGTATGCTTTCAATCCGTGTTATTTACTATAGTGGAACTATTTTTTCAGATACCTCACGACCGCCTTCCACTGGATATTTGAGTCTGAAGCGTTAGCACACTCCCGACCACTTGATGGCGACAACCCCTTTACCGCAGTTGCGCTGCTCACGCTAGCCTTCTGAGAGACGGAGAACCGAGCGAAAAGACTACAACCAAATTTAAACAGACCCCCTTTCGGTCTCCGGAGCGCAGTAATATCAACGAGCACTGAGTCCTTCAACAGAAATCATGCGATTTTACAAAATGGCAAATAAAACACGACAGAAATTTTATTTCGCTACGCTACTTGTTTTGGAACATCAACGAACTCCACTAACCACTTGGTGAGTTGCACAGTTTTGAAAAACGAACGTTAAGAGTTGTTTTAAGGACATGTTTCAGTATGCTCGTAGACTGCCACTCTGAAGCGCTCCGAGGCAAACCTAATGGCGCTTTTCCACTGCATGGTACGGAACGGTTCGGTTCGGTACGGCACGCTTTGGCGCTTTTCCACTGCATGGTACGGTACGGTTCGGTTCGGTACGGCTCACTTGTGGTGCTTTTCCACTGCATGGTACGGTACGGTACGGTGCGCTTCGGCGCGCTTTAAATGGTACCTGATCTGTTGAGGTTCCAAGCGTACCGTACCGGTACTAAAATGTGACGTGAAACACTGCAGATCACTGATTGGTCAGACAGACAGAATCGTCACTACCAGCGTCATTGGATTTGCGACACGAGACCGCTATACAGAGTCATATAACCAGTAGACAACAGCCAACACGGTAGCACCTGTGTTTTACTTACTTGAAAAAAAAGAAGAGATCAACACTTTAAAAAGGAAATGGCTGAATCGTGGTCGAGGTGCAGACAATCCTCTCGTTGGTTGCCTAGGAGCGGGTCCAGCGAGAGCTGGATGGGGCAAAACAGAATGAAAAAGTGTTCCAAGAAGTAGCAGCTAGCTCAGCTCTTAGCCGCACACGGCTATCACCGGACCTACAAACAGTGTAACGATCAGTCCCACCCACTTTGAATGGGTACTAACTGCAGTGGAAAAGCAACCGAGCTAGCGAACCGAACCGAACCGTGCCGTACCGAGCCGAGTCGTACCACGCAGTGGAAAAGCGAAGCCGAACCGAACCGTACCGAACCGAACCGAGCGTACCATGCAGTGGAAAAGCGCCATAAAATAGTCAAAAAGTCGAGACAGGACCCATTGTCAAAATTTCTAAGTCCACTACTCTAGTTCATCCAAAACAAACTAGAAAATAGACTCAAAGTGTTAAATACCGGAATTATCCTTTAAAGTAGTTATCATTTTAAATTACTCGCACTCGCGTCTCGCCTCCCTCTGCCAGTGTATGCTACCGCGACAAAGCACATACGCGATAAATGACGTCAGAAAAGCGCCAGTATATTATAAACGGTTATGGTCCATTACTGAACCGATACCGAATCGTCCTCGTCTGCATCGCGATGCATCGTAGAAACGATAAATTTCGACACCCCAAGGCATTATGCACATTTTTTTACAAACTTACATAGGTTCATGCAGGAAGTGAGACTGGAATTGCTGACGGCTCATTTCTGGAGTTCAAAAACGATTATTTTAGGAGACAATAACTTTATTTGGCGTAGAGTTTGATCTTTCAAATTTTGAACAAATCTTTTCAAATTGTTCAAAAACAGCTATATTACACACTGATAAGGTAAGTAAATCTAAATAGAAAAAAAGCATAACAGCGGCACTTTAAAGAATAGAAGCAGGTATATAGATAAACACGGACTCTTTTAGACATGCTGTGTGGGCCCTGTTTTCTCACATGATCAAGGAATGACTGTGTAGGGTGAGGGGTCAAGTGAAGGTGGCATCCCCAAGCAGCCAACTGGAAAGCTTTGAGTTCAAAGGCCATTGAAAATATGCTCGATTGGTTGACTTGTCATACAAATCAGATCAGATGCTAGCTGTACTAAAATGACCTGGCCTATTAACAGAGCAGAGACAGCAGGCAGCAAACCGCTGCGAGAATATCTGTTCCTTCATTTTTTTAACCTTTAGAATAAATGTTATAATGCCACACTGATTCTAGCTTAATTTTATATTCCCTCTGTGACTTTGACCTTGTCTTCCTCGCCACAAGCTTTTGTAAGAGTGTGATTTATCTGTCAGATTAATTTTGTTGGCTGCATTGAAATGTTTTTAAGATAGGGGTCACTCTTCGGGTCAAAGATGGCAGCCAATAAATTGAAGGGGAAGGGAGAGGGTGTTTAAAGCAAATTGTCAGAGGACAGAATAATTGAAAGTATTGCATTTGCACAAACATAATAGCATCTCTGAATTATTCAAACGTTTATGGGATTATAGGGTCTATAATAGAGTTTACAATTAAATGTGTGTTAAACACAACAATCAATAACTTTGTTTCATAGTAAACATGCATTGCAGATATGCATTAACTAAGGACTGCTGTCGCAGAGGGAATGTGTCTTTAGAATAGTGTGAATTTCAATAAAATCAATAACGTGTTTTCTTAAAGCTCTTAGCTGGCATTCAGTTTTGCATGCCTTGCAACAGCTATAGGCTATATGAGAGAGCTATCAACACATATATTTATACTCAAAGTAAGCACATCTTTCGTCAGAGCGACATCAGAAATATCATGCATGCATATCAACACTTGACATTAGGTGCAACAAACACATACTGTACATTTTCTTTAAAATCAGTATTGATTTTGACCAAGCCAACATTATTGCTGTTTAAAGCAAACTAAAATATGTAAAAATGATAAATAATCAAGGCATTGTTTCCATTTGCTGTTTTCCATTAAATAGTCACTAGAAGTTCATTCGGTGTGTGTGTGTGTGTGTGTGTGTGTGTGTGTGTGTGTGTGTGTGTGTGTGTGTGTCAGTAGTCGATCGACATTGGAATATAATGTTGTGCATGTGCATTATGTAATTTAATGTTAAAGAGACGCACAAAATTGCTGAAAATCAAAGAAAAGTTCTAATTGACTTAAAATTCACTAAAAATATTCAAACTTTTATTCTTATATTATATTTTATTATATTATGCTTTTGTTAATTGATCAAACTGACAATTATTAAAGGCCATTTAATGTTTAATTATTAATCATAGAGATAAAACAATACATAATCATAAAAACAGTATTAACTTACCTATATGTATTGTACAACTTAAAATTGAACGTGTGTGTATTGTTATGATGCATAACAGTTGTTGAAAAAAAATTAAAACATTTGTAAGAATTAATTCATGGAGATGAATCAGACTTTTGCTAATGAGATTTAAACCAGAGATCATATTTTTTTTTAAACTCCACTTAAATCACATTAAGATCCGCACAATTTAAAATTGCATAATTTTTTATTTCCAACAAAATCATTATGAAATTAGCATTAAATATGTTCTATATATTGCCTAGTAAATAACAGTAATTTTAAAACAAAGGATCATGGAAAAAAGGTTTACAATATGAAGAATTATACATTTATGTATTTTTTCCCTTTAGTAAAACTGGATAGCTTATCCAAGAGACTGTAAGAGGTCGATGGGCAAAAGAAAAACTCTAGATGGAGGCCCACGTGGACGGACGATCTTATAAGGCAGATGTTTATGACTCGTTATTTACAAGCTCTTTAATCTGGCCAATTTCCTTGCCCTTGGCAGTGGACGGGTCTGTGGGTCGCTCCGGCTGAACCCGCGCGCCGCTGGTCATTCATCTCCTCGCGGGCAGCTAATGTGGGGCAGTTGCTGGAGCGAAAAGCTGTCAGGGCTGTTTTTCATTCATCGCCGTTTTCCCGCATACATTTCAATTAGAGGAGCTTCGGGATGCTACCGGTCCGTCAAAGGAAGGTCTGGCAAAGCCCTCGTTTAATACTCCCATCTGTAAGATAAATATTAGCCCCGTCGCTACTCGTATCGATTTGCGCTAAGGTTAAAAGCTTTGAGGACCTTGGCTTGAATATGGGCTGCTCGACAGCTTCCCTTCACCCCCCACGGTCAGATCGCACGGAGGTCTGACCCAGACCGTTGAATCCTGGTCCTTGATTTCTTCCCCTATTTGTGATTAAATGCTGCCTCTCTCCCCGTCACCCCAACCTTAACCCTGGACCTCTCCGCTCCCAGGTCACTTAACCTTGAACCCAATTACAAGATAAGGTTACTTAAAGGTGACCCCCGCTTTGCTTTACTCAGCTAATAGGACGGGCGAGAAAAAGGCCGGCGCAGCTGATACGCTTCTAGCTAATTCACAGGGGTGACAAAGGTCGCACTCAAGCCATAAAGAAGAGCTTCGATCTCGCACGCAAAATAAAAGTCAGCAATACACGAAGACAGTCAGGCAGAGGGCCAGCAGCGCAGTCTGCTATTCAAATAAGACATTTTTGATGCGTTCCAGTCAACCTGATGCGTTAACATTCATATACTGCCACAGTATTTACACTGTCAACCAATTTAGATTTTCTGGTACAGACTGAATCTTTTTTCCCAGAGCAAAAAAAAAAAAGAAAAATGTGGCGCTCATTAAAAATAAGACGAAAAAACACACTTATTCTCAGCGTATAAATATCTTACTGATTGTGCTGTCAAATCAATTAATCGCATCTAACATAAAAGTTTGTGTTTATATATATATATATATATATATATATATATATATATATATATATATATATATATATATATATATATATACATACCGGTATGTATGTATTATTATATTTATATACAGTATATACAGTATGTCTGTCTGTCTGTGTGTATATACTGTAAATATATATACACTGTACATATACTTGTATATATTTGTGTGTGCATTATATATATATATATATATATATATATATATATATTTATACATAAATATATACTATATATATATATATAAAGAATAATATATATATACACATACATTATGTAAGCACAAACTTTTGTTAGATTTGCCCTCAAAGTTTCGGGTTAGTTCTATTAAATGTTTTTGAAAGAAGTCTCTTATGACACTAAGCTTCATTTTATTATATTAAAAATATAGTAAAAACAGTAATATTATGAAATGCGTATTATTACTATTTAAAATAACCAGGGATGTCCAGATCAAGTTTTGAATGCTCCCGATCAAAATCATTGAATATTTATTTAGTATCTATTTTTTGTGCACGTCCCAAATACATAAAAGTTAATCAAATCAATCCAGTGTACAGTGATGTGTAAAGAGTTCGTCAAATGTAAAAAAGGGGCATCTTATATTGGGTAATTCCAATATAGAAATTACTACAGTAATTATATCTATAGACCTACTGTACAAAGACATTGGTACTGTAGATGTAGACATATGTTACAATGGTAGACACTGTGGAGTCACAATTATGAATGTGGGACTACTGATAAACTTCTTGTATTTTATATGTACAACAACCACAATACTTGCAAAAAAAAAAAATGGATTTAAAGTTAGAAATCATGAAGCTTGCTGTGTCAGAATGCCAGTACCTCAGTCAAGTCCGAAGCAAGACATAACCCATAGCAACACTTTTTGGAAAAGACATCTCAGATCGTCTGACGGCAGATCAAAATAAACAGTAAATAAATCGCTGAGTACGAAATCGAATACTTCCCTGCTACATGAGGATTCGAGTGATTCCTTACTTAATCGGCCCGATACCGATGAGATCGGCTCTGGACATCCATAAAAATAACTGTTTTCTAAATAAATACATTTTAAAATGTAATGTATTCCTGTGATGCAAAGCTGAATTTTCAGCATCATTCGTCACAAGATCCTCCAGAAATCATTCCAATATGATGATTTGCTGTTTAAGAAATATTTCTTATGTTGATAACAGTTGCCTAATAGTTTTCTGGCACAGATTGGGTGAGTGAAAAAAGAGAAACTTTTTTTGTCTTTTTATTTGGGAGTTTTTATCATTGTTACACAACTGATAAGCTCAGGTAAAGTTACTGAATGCAAAGGAAAGTGTGTATAGGGTTGGGGTTCCTGACTTGGACTCAGACTCGGACTGCAATAATGAAGGAACTCGGACGCACTCGGGTGGACTTGTACTCGAGACTTGACACAGATCGCCGAATCCACGTCATGTGTAACATGAAAGAAAAGAAAAAAGTACAAACATAAAATTAAGATTAGACATTAATAAATGTCTCCAACTCCAACTCAATTGGTTACGGACTTGGACTCGACAAGGTGGACTCGGACCAACACTAGCAATTAGTATTTCTATCATGGCTGTCAAAAACTGAAAAATTTAACTGCTAATTAAAGGTAGGGTAGGCAATTTTTGGGTGGCTAGCAAAAGCAAAGTCTTCAAAACACATGAACGTGTACAGCAGGGAGCAAACATAAGCATCACGAGAGACGGCAAAACTACCTCATGGTTCAAAGCACATAACTGTCACGGTTGGTGTATGCAGGAGAAGAAGAGGAGATCAGGATTTCCAAAAACAATATACTTTACTTAAGTAAACAAAACAACAAACAGGTTCAGGTAGTGATGTGACAATTGAACCGAGGCATCGGAGCTTGTGTCGAGAAAAAAAGGGCGTGCCAGATGAAGCCGCGATTCGAGGCTTGTGTTGTTAACGTGAAAATCACGTGACTGATGACAAACGAGGCCTCGGTTTGTGTGGATACGTCATCGGTTCGGTCTGAGTGTCGCTTCTGGATGAAGGGGTTCGAAACTCGCGCCACCTTGTGGGTGTTGTCAGGAGTAGTAAGCAGTTGTAGCGTGTCAGAGAGTCAGAGTAAGATAACTTCTTATTGTCGTTATTGTGTCATATATGTGTTAGGGCTGTATAGCCTATTATTACATTATATCAGGTTAGAAAAGTTATTATTATAGTAGCTATTATAGTCTTGTTATATTAATAAGATAAGATTATTTGGATTGCTTTGGATTTTTGGTAGCTTAGATTTTTGGATCTGGACTGGACTGTTTTTTTTATTTGGATTGCCCTTTTGGATTTGTTTGCTTTTTATGACATCTTCCTTTTTCCTGGTAATGGAGCCAGCAAGAAAGAGGAAATCCTCAACAGAAGCATCAGTATCTTCATTTATACCTGCTGGCACTGACATTTTATGTTCTCCTGCATCCTCTGTTCCTTGTGAAAGGATATTTTTCCAAGGCTGGAGAGGTTTTGTCCAAGAAGAGAAATTGTCTAAACCCCAACACACTTTAAAAAATTCATTTTCTCAATAAAAATCTATTGCAATCCTTCCTTCATCCACCCCAAACTGTGGTGTTTACTGCAGTTTACTTTATTACACTCCCTCCACCATAAGCACTGCACTCAACACAGTCACTTTTGTTGTTCAAACTATCATTATCCAATTTGTTTTGGAATAATTAATTAACTGTGTGTGTGACAGTTGTCTCAAGTAAATGCAAACAGAGAAAGATACACGTTTTATTTCATACCCAGGCAATGGACAAATGTCTGCACAGATCTATTTATTATTGCAAATGAAAGGTTACAGAGACATCAACAATGAGAAGAAGATAAATAAATAAATAAAACAGAGCGGGAGGGGGGCGGGCCATTGGTTCAGAATGAATTAATTTGCCTGCTATTTATTTGCACAGTAGCTAGGTGTCACTAGTGAGCAATGCTGAATGAAGCTTCGAGTAATGAACCTTTGGTCGAACCAATGGGCTGCGAGGTCTCAGTGGTTCAGGAAGCCTCATCTTGCCATCACTAGGTTCAGGCAGGCAGACGGGCAGAGGATACAAACACACCTAACACAAACGCACCTAACATCAACAATAACCGAACAGGAGTGAGGGAGAACACAGGGTTTAAATACACATAGAACAGAATGGGGAAACAAGGCACAGCTGGGGCAAATGAACTGATAATGACAGGTAAAGGAACTGAATACAAACGAGGAGCGGGAAAACTGGAACACAGGACTAAACCAAAAACACAATGACGGGGGGAAAACTCAGGAATACAGACACAGGACAGACATAACTGTAACATTACGTCCTCCTCGAAAAGGCGTGTCCCCACGCCGTATAAACATCAAATAGGGGCGGGAGGCTGACGAGGGCGTAGCTTTCCTGGAACAGGAAGCCTCCAGGGCGGGGCAGGCCGTGCTGGTAGCCAGGGTGAAGACACCCCTTCGGGTGGCCAGGGTGGAGACGCCCCTTCGGGTGGCCAGGGTGGAGACGCCCCTTCGGGTGGCCAGGGTGGAGACGCCCCTTCGGGTGGCCAGGGTGGAGACGCCCCTTCGGGTGGCCAGGGTGGAGACGCCCTTTCAGGTGGCCAGGGTGGAGACGCCCCTTCGGGTGGCCAGGGTGGAGACGCCCCTTCGGGTGGCCAGGGTGGGGTCCTATATCCCCCCCCAAAATTTTCTTGGGGAGAGTGACAGGTTTGGGAGGGCTGGACGGGACCAGCTCTGGCGGGCAAGCGACGGGCTCAGGCTCTGGCGGGCAGGCGACGGGCTCAGGCTCTGGCGGGCAGGCGACGGGCTCAGGCTCTGGCGGGCAGGGCTGCAGGGGAGCTCAGGCTCGGCAGGGCTGCAGGGGAGCTCAGGCTCGGCAGGGCTGCAGGGGAGCTCAGGCTCGGCAGGGCTTCAGGGGAGCTCAGGCTCGGCAGGGCTGCAGGGGAGCTCAGGCTCGGCAGGGCTGCAGGGGAGCTCAGGCTCGGCAGGGCTGCAGGGGAGCTCAGGCTCGGCAGGGCTGCAGGGGAGCTCAGGCTCGGCAGGGCTGCAGGGGAGCTCAGGCTCGGCAGGGCTGCAGGGGAGCTCAGGCTCGGCAGGGCTGCTGGATGGGAGCAGTGGTGATGAGGGCTTGGCAGGGCTGGCGTGGAGCTCTGTGTCCCAGTCTATAAGCCAGTCTTCCTCTTTCAGCTCTACCAAAATTCCGACTGGCACGGCGGGCATGACGGTCTCGGCAGAACGAGACACTGGACACAGTGGGGAGACAGGGACAGAAGGGAGATCTGGGATTACATCAACGGTGTAGGACGACCCACTCACCCACAGGATGTTGTCGATGTATTCCCTCAGGGAACATGTGGTGGCAGTAGTATACATATAAATGCATTTAGACCACTTAACTTATTGATTGCTATCAGGATGTGAAGAGACTTTCAACCAGCATTACAAAAAATGTTTCTGGAACAAATCACCTAGCCTGCCTTTATTTGCATGCTGTTTAATACATCAGTTAAAAGTACTTCAGCTTAGAAAAGCACATCCCAAGAGTTGCAAAAACATTATATAATATATAAGTAAAATGTTATGAATATATTTTATTCTGTCTATTGTAAAGTGCTTTGTAGTCTGTGAAAGGCGCTGTATAAATAAATTTTACTTACTTACTTACTATAATAATATACATTTACTTGTCACTTGACATCTAGCAGATACTCTACATTCAAAGCAATCCGCAGTGCACTAATTGCAGAGACACTCCCTCGAGCCGCCGAGGTTAAGTGCTGTGCTAAAGGCCAGTGCTGGGAGAGAAGACTGCGATCGTGATAAGCCTCTGCTTGCTGGCTCACACTTGTTTGGGACAGAACCTTCAGCCTTTGAGTCAGCAGTCCAGATCAATTAACATTTCATTACCATCAACTCACGCATTTTTTGAGATTATATCTTTGTTTAGCCATAAGGAAATATTTGCCTTGAAGTCAAAATAGTCATCTGAGTAAGAAATCTGAATGAAACAACCTCTTTTTTATGATAGGATTTTTATGGTACGTCAGTGTTCACTATTATAGTTCATGAAAGTTCTATCATTATCTACTCACTCTTATGTATTTCCATACCTGTAAGAACACAAAATAAGATATTTAGAGGAATGTTAGAATCCAAATAATGTTAATATATAAATAGTAAAGATTTTTTAATAAATCATTAATAATAACAGCAACAATAATAATTTTTATAATATTTCTCGGCTAATATCTCAGTTCACTGGCCATTCACTCAGGTTTGTGTGTCCCAGTTTCAGTTCCCAGATTGAAATGAGGACTAATGTGATTTTCTAATTTGTTGTTCATTTCATCAAGAGTTTTATTCACCCTTTTCATCTATGAAAGAAAGGGTCTGCAGCGGACGTGCTTAAACGTATCAGTTCATTGTTTGTAAGTCAAGCCTTTGAAATAGGTCATTGCATTTTGGTGAGAGACAAAGGGACTGTAAAAATTGCACAGCAATGCCAGACCAATATGCTCAAAAGGTTTGTCATTTAAACGATGCATATAAAACATCCGTGAAGGCAAACATTCAGCAAAAGCAGAACAAAGCACCTGAAACAAGCCGTGTTATTGGTATTTTGACAATGAAGGTAAAAAAAAAACAGATTCAGTATTTAATACACACAGTATTTAGTGTTGCCTGATTGCTCACTGATAGAAAATAGGGAGAAAAAGGCCAGAGAGGGAGGGAGAGATGGAGTGAGAAAGAGCGAGAGTGCCCTGGTATACAGAATAGCCTGTTGACCGCTGGGTGAACCTTCCTGTGAACTGAGGATGAACCTTCAACTTGAGGAGCGTCGGTCACAGATCTCCCTGGGAGCTACAAACAGGGGCAGCCAACCCTGAGACCGACACACCAGCACTTAATACGCACATCTTGCACTCTTCACCCCTGTGTACACACGTTTCGCTTTCTCACACCTTCGGCATAGCCATACGCAAAACGGCAGAGCTGAAAATCAGCAATAGCCGCTTATTTTAGGTGTGTACGCGTGCGGCATCCAGATAGATGCATTGCTTTGAATTTCCCTGACACACTATGCAATAGTGTATGTGCACACCAGCAACTAGCGCTGTAGCAAGCACATACGCAACATCGTCGTAACTATCATAACACGACACGCCCAGTGGGGCGATTGCAAAATGCGGTGCAGGGGTCATGGACGGGTCAGTGTCGAACATACCATTCCTGTCTCGGTTTGGCATTCTGTTGTAAATGGCACAAGGGAGGGGATACAGCGACGCTAGGCAGTGCAAACTCGACTTTTCAAGATTATAAAGCTGAATTACTTTTAAGAGTCCTATTAACAACAGCATTATGTTGTGAAGTGGGGCAAATGTGAGCCGGAGGGTGTCAAACGGGGGTGAATGGAGATCTGAACCTATAGGAAATATGTACTGGACTACGAGAGTACTGACAGCGTGCTAGACGTAGAAAGCGCATAACCTGACCTTTGCCTCATTCAAAAAATGAGATTAAAAAAATTATTCATTGATTATTTAATTTTTCAATTATTTTCATAGTATAATTTTTTTTTATGTTTTTGAATGATTACAAGGCTGCATCTAGTTGATAAAAAAATTGTAACATATTGTGGGATATTATTACAAATTAAAATAACTTGTAATTTATTCCTGTGATATCAAAATTTCAGCATCATTAATCTAGTCTTAACGTGTAACATGATCCTTCAGAAATCATGCTAATATGCTGATTTGATGCTCAAGAAACATGTATTATTATTATTATTATTATTATCAATGTTGAAAACAGTTGTGCTGCTTAATAAAAGAACAGCATTTAGGCTATTTAAAATAGGAATCTTTTGTAACATTATAAAAGTCATACTCTCACTTTTGATCAATTTAATGCATTCTTGCTGAATAAAAGTATTAATTTCTTACAAAAAAACTTAAATGCCCCAAACTTTCAAATTGTAGTGTGTTTTGTTTTGAATAAATGTAATCATTATTTGATAATATAATGATCATCCAACACAAATTATTGATATGACAAAAAAAACTGCCAGGGATATTTACTTGTGCAAAACTCACCATTACAATGCTATGCTTGTGGTTGCCAGGGCATTGCTATGAATTTCCTGTAAATAGAAATATATAACATTATATAGAAATAAAATGGGTTAAGAATGCCGTTTAGTGTTGAATAAAGTAAATATCTGAATAGTTTATTGAAAGCCATGGCATGTGCGTATGAGAAAACACATTACGCAGATCATATTGGCCATAAAAATCATTACGTTCTTACTGTATTGCAGGGCAGCTAAGAGCCAAGGACACCTTGCCATAGCAAAAAAACAAATGGAGAGACAACTGTCCCTGAGGTCAGAACAGGTGCTGCGGGACCGGTCAGAGTCCGCCGGGACAGCTGTTCTATTCCTGTCCGGAACAGAACCGGCTGACTGCAGATCCACTGAGAGTAATGACAGATGGACAGGTGGGGGAGCCCTCGAACGGCCTGAAGGTCTGCGTTTTACACTCCAAGAGGAGGATGGAGAAACCTTTCACTCAACATAGATACAACTGATGCCGCTATCAAAAAGTAATTGCTCATAAATATTTTTTAAATGTGTTAAATCAGCATGTATTATTTTGTTTCTAATAGTGTTTTGCTGCACTTTGGAAACAGATTTATTCACTCCGATGAGCAATTTCCACACACACAGACTCATGGAAAAACACGGAGAATCATGCAGCTGCAACACCCCGCGCCAATTAACATGACTGCGACCTCACACATCCGGGTCAGTGCATCCGACCAGGGGAACAAAGGCAGAGCTGGTCCCAGAATGCGAGGTCCCAATTATCCTTGAGTGAGATCTACAGAGCATAATGCTGCAGGTGAGAAGTTGGATGGGGCTTCTGTGAGAGGCTGGCAGAGACACAATGACCCTCTGTGGCAGCGGCTTGGAATCGCTGCGTGTCTGCGATGAAAAATGCTGAGGGCACAAGACAAAACAGTACACAGACTAATGAATTCAGTGCATGTGTAATTCATGACGAGCAGACGGGCCCTCGATTCTCTCTGGTGTTAAACTGCATGCTACAAATGTGCAAAACACATCAAATTAATAACGTATTTGAGAGCGAGTTATCAAGATGGAGAGCTTAAAATGTCACGTGAGGTCATTCTATGTGAAATTTTAAAACAAGCCATATATGCATAATAGTATCTTAATAGAAAAGTTCACATACAAATATGTTACTAGTCACCCTAATGTCATTTTAAACACATGCAATAGGTTCACATGCCGCAAAGGTCAAAAAGCACGTTAATTTACATTGCACATCACCTCATTTCTCAAAGGCCCTGTTTACACTTGGTATTAATGCGTTTTGGTCAATCAATCACAAGTTGAAGAGTTTGACACATTCCTGTTTACACCTGGTGTTTTAATCTGTCTCTTTTGTCCACTTTCAGGTAAAGGTAGCCACTTTCAGGGCAGGTAAAAAACATTTTTTTCAGATCTTCCAATCTAATGGACAAAATAAGCTTGCGCAATTTACATATGAACGCACCCGGAGACGATGAAAAAATATAGAAAGCAGCAGCTTCCGTTTCTTCTCTGACAGCCAGAAGACAACTTAAGTGCGTGTTCATCTTCAAACCAAACTTGGGTCTTATGCCGGCCAAGTTTAAGTCCCGTCTGGCTTGCGTGCTTCCCATAATGTTTACGCATTAGGTCAGTAGCCAGAGCGAAGGTGTCTTTTGAGGCTGTTGGAACGTTTTCGACCAGATTAGCTTTTACACCTGTATTTAGCGTCGTCCACTTGTGATCCGATCAACCAAAACACCAGGTGTACACAAGACCAAAGAGTCTGAAAATGGTTTGTTCGAAGATTCAGTCTCTCTAAACCCCTCCTTTCCGAGAGCTACTCTGCTCTGATTGGTCAGATGGCCCAGTCTGTTGGGATAGGTCGACTGCTTAGAGCGCATGGAAGAAACTGAATGGCCATTACTATATCTGAGTTTTAGGTCCGGAGTCTTCCTCAGCACTTGATACACTGTGATACAAAAGGTAACAATGGTGTCGGTTTTCAATTCGAGCCAGAGTCCTCGTCCCCAGAGTCTTCTTGACATGTCGATAACATGAACCAAACTCTTCCAGGCTTCAGCTACAACTACAGTGTTTGAGTGCGGGTCAAAGTAAACATTGTTACGGCCTGCCAGTTAAGTCCATAGGCTGACAATGACATTATGCAAATTTGTTACAAAACTAGTCTACATATACTCCTTTTTTTGGGAGACAATAACTTGTATTTGTTGTGCATTTTGATCTTCAAAACTTTTACTTTAACTATTACTCATTGCATGAAAGGTAATATTTGAAAAAGATTTATAGAGGCACTTTAAAGAATGTTTATGACAGTTCATATTGAATATTATTATAAATCTCCCCCAAAAAAGACCCTAAAAGTTGTCAGATTGTTGTATAAAAGTAGTTTTGAAGTCATACAATAACTGGAGTAGATCAACATTTTAGTTGTTATACACCAAACCTCTAAAATTTGATTTGTGTTTGCATCAGATTAAAAAATAGTTCATTGGTACATCAAAATAGTGATTACCACCAAACGTTATTGGTTTTTCTGTGTTGTAGCTGACTGAAAATAGTCTCATGGTTTTTTATATCCCCTAATCCTCTTGCTTTGGGTGAACTATTCCTTTACAAATCGGTTAAGCAAACATATTTAGATACTAACTGCTCAGGCAAACACAGCGTATAGTGGCAGATGTGATCAATTGTCAGAGTGAAGTGTGGAGACCACATGATAGGAAATTTGCCTAAAGGCCATGAGGACTGAACGCTGTATCTCATCTCAACTCTTTCCCTTTCTGTTAACAGTTCAATGGCATGGCATCCCTGCAACAATTAGCCTGTCCTTACTGTACCGAATGACTCGATAGAATTTGACTGTGATCTAATGTAGTAGATCCATCAGTGCTGGTGTCACTGCAGAAGAGTTCATACAGAGATCAGGAATCAATTTGCAACTCTGCAAAGGGCATATACAGTTTGTCAGAGGAGTACACACAATCTGTGCATGCAAAACTCAGCAAATGTTAAAGGGTTAGTTCACCCAAAAATGAAAATTCTGTCAGTATTCACTCTCCCTCATGTTGTTCCAAACCTCTATGTGTTTATTTGTTCTGCTGAACACAAAGGAAGATATTTGGAAGAATGTTTTAATCAAACAGATCTCATTCCCCATTGACTACCATAGTATGTATTTTTCCTACTATGGTAGTCAATGGGGAATGAGATCTGTTTGATTAAAACATTCTTCCAAATATCTTCCTTTGTGTTCAGCAGAACAAATAAACACATAGAGGTTTGGAACAACATGAGGGAGAGTGAATACTGACAGAATTTTCATTTTTGGGTGAACTAACCCTTTAAGTAAAACAACCATCATTTACTAAGTTCTTTACATTACCTGGCATTTAAGTCCACTGAAACTCGGTGATTCAAAACCTAATTTAAGTAGGAAAATTTAAGATTTTGAAAAATGTGAAACAAAGAATCTTTTTGACATAAAATAAGGAATACAAATATTTAGATCCATTTACTTAAAATAAAATGGAATAGTAATTTATTCAATAATAGACATTTTAAAACAAAGAAACTAGTTTTTATTTATATTTACGAGATTTATTTAATATGAAATTCGACAATAATTTAGATCATTTATTTTATATAAATTTACTACAAAGAAATGCCTTTTAGTATTGCTAGTAGTGCTGTCAAACGATTAAAATATTCAATCGCGATTAATCACATTAATGTCATAGTTAACTCGCAATTAATAACACATTTTTATTCTAAATGTCCCTCTTTCTTTTTGTCCTATTATTTTTTCTAATTTTAATGCGCTTCTCACTCATAAAAGTAAGCAGCTACTGCGTGCATGGTTTGGCATGATTTAATAATTCCTAAAAAGCGGACATCAGTTCATCGCGATCTCACACATCCCTGTTGTTATCAATGAAGCTGACTGCACAGTGAATCTTTCATACACTTTGTTTGTTATAATTAGAGGATTTGCCAGCATACAGAATTCAGCTCTGAACAAAAAGTCAGTTTTGAGCGGTGAGGGGAGTCTATCTTAAATGCTTCTGATTGGCCATTGCGTTCAAGAAATCATTATATGTTATAAAAAGAAACTCTGGCCTGTAAATCAATATTTTGTTTTAGTTGTTCTTGTTGCTTTTCTGCAACATATGAATAAAAATGTACTAGTTTTTATGTTTCATACATATTTCTAGTTTACGGGAGTCCTGCGAATCGTTTTATTCTCCCGCAACCCGCACACACAGAGTGAGTGCATTACCGCCCGCGCCCGCGCTCGCACTCGGCCATCAAATCTAGTCCCGCGCCGCACTCTATTGCGTTGGGAGTGCACGTCTCTAGATCAAAGGCCTTATTGGCATCCATTTCAGCGTCTCACGCCATCCACTCAAAACGTAACGTTAGCCTACTACAAGCCCAAACAAGTGTGTGCGGCGTGCCTGTTGTTTTTTTCCGGTCTAGCTATACGGTGTGGTGTTGTAGTTTTTCTAACGTTACTAGTTGTTGCAACAGCATGTGAAAAAAAACTACAAAGTTTGCTAGGCCAAAAAGAACGTTAATCTCGCGATAAAAAAATTAACTCTGTTAAAATGGGTTTGCGTTAACGCCGTTAATAACGCGTTTAACTCACAGCACTAATTGCTAGTATAATAATTACATTTTAAATACATGAACATGATAATAAAATAATTTATTTATTTATATTTACCATATTTATTTCATATAAAATTGAATAATAATTTTGATAATTTTTGTAACATACATAAGTCAAGTCAAGTCAAGTCACCTTTATTTATATAGCGCTTTTTACAATACAAATTGTTTCAAAGCAGCTTTACAGAGATAATGTAACAATTCAATGTGTTTGAGTTCTGTTTTTGTGATCTTGGTTTCCCCTGTCTTTGTGGTTTTTGGTTTAGCCCTGTTAAGTTTTCCCGCTCCTCGTTTGTGTTCAGTTTCATCACCTGTGTTCTGTTAATTATTCAATCATTCCTTGTGTATTTAAGCCCTGTGTTTTCTCCCAGTGTTTGTCGATCGTCGTCTATGTATGGTTTTGTGAAAACCCTGAATTCCTGGAGTTTTGTTCCTGTTTGTTTTTTGAAGTTTTACGTTTGTTATTAAAAACTATTATATTGAAGCTTCCGTGTCCTCGTCTTCGGTCACCTGCACCCAACCCTGACAGAACGATCGACCATTAAAAAAGCGAAAAATGGGCCGAAGGAGGAAAAGCAAGGTGGTGAGCCCCTTTGAAATCCCAATCCTCTTTCAAAAGGAGCTCTCTCTTGAGGAGTATGCGGGGCGTTACCTAAGTCTCTACGATGATGTGACGCTGGAGGAAGAAGAACTGAAAAAAAGTTTCTGGGGTGGACTAAAAGACCCTCTCGCCCAGATAATTTTGGTGAAGGACCTCAATCTATCCTTCCTGGAGTTTTTGGATCACACGCTGTGGGCCTGTGGATCCAGCTACCACTTGGAAGATCTACCACTCCAACCAGCTCCAAGCACACCAGCGCCTGAGCCCATCGCCTGCCCACCAGAGCCTGAGTCTGACCCATTTGATGACCTTCCTGAGCTTCTTCCGCCAGAGACCGTCCAGCCAGAGACCGTCCAGCCAGAGACCGTCCAGCCAGAGACCGTCCAGCCAGAGACCGTCCAGCCAGAGACCGTCCAGCCAGAGACAGTTGCCTGCCCGCCAGAGCATGAATCTAGCCCCAAGCTCCCTGATGTGCTGGTCCCGTCCAGTTCCGAGTCCCCTGATGTGCTGGCCCCGTCCAGTTCCGAATCCCCTGATGTGCTGGCCCCGTCCAGTTCCGAGTCCCATGATGTGCTGGCCCCGTCCAGTTCCGAGTCCCATGATGTGCTGGCCCCGTCCAGTTCCGAGTTCCATGAAGCGCGAGAGCCAGAGCCCGTTGACCCAGCGCCAGAGCCAGAGCCCGTTGACCCAGCGCCAGAGCCAGAGCCCGTTGACCCAGCGCCAGAGCCAGAGCCCGTTGACCCAGCGCCAGAGCCAGAGCCCGTTGACCCAGCGCCTGAGCCAGAGCCCGTTGACCCAGCGCCTGAGCCAGAGCCCGTTGACCCAGAGCCAGAGCCCGTTGACCCAGAGCCAGAGCCCGTTGACCCAGACCCAGAGCCCGTTGACCCAGACCCCGTTGACCCAGCGCCCGTTGATGTCAAGTCTGTTCCCGTTCCTGAACCTGTCTTTCTCCCCAAGAAAATTTTTGGGGGGGGCTATACGCCTTCGCCGTGGCCGGCCAAAGATCCACGGAGGCCGGCCAAAGATCCACGGAGGCCCGAAGGGTCCTCACCGCCATGGCCACCTGAAGGGTCTTCACCACCACGGCCACCTGAAGGGTCTTCACCGCCATGGCCACCCGAAGGGTCTTCACCGCCATGGCCACCCGAAGGGTCCTCACCGCCACGGCCACCTGAAGGGTCTTCACCACCACGGCCACCTGAAGGGTCTTCACCGCCGTGGCCACCTGAAGAGCCTGCACCGCCATGGCCACCCGAGGGGTCCTCACCGCCATGGTCACCCGAAGGGTCCTCACCGCCATGGCCACCTGAAGGGTTTTCACCACTACGGCCACCTGAAGGGTTTTCACCACCACGGCCACCTGAAGGATCTTCACCGCCGTGGCCACCTGAAGAGCCTGCACCGCCATGGCCACCCGAGGGGTCCTCACCGCCATGGACGCCCGAGGGTCCCACAGCTCCGCCCTGGACGCCCGAGGGTCCCACAGCTCCGCCCTGGACGCCCGAGGGTCCCACAGCTCCGCCCTGGACGCCCGAGGGTCCCACAGCTCCACCCTGGACGCCCGAGGGTCCCACAGCTCCGCCCTGGACGCCCGAGGTTCAGCCTGCACCGTCGTGGCCACGCCCACAGCCTGCTCCACCTTGGTCACGCCCACAGCCTGCTCCGCCTTGGCCACGCCCACAGCCTGCTCCGTCGTGGCCATGCCCACAGCCTGCTCCGTCGTGGCCACGCCCACAGCCTGCACCGTCGTGGCCACGCCCACAGCCTGCTCCGCCGTGGCCACGCCCACAGCCTGCTCCGCCCTGGAGGCTTCCTGGACCTGTACCATGCCCTCGTCAGCCTCCAGGCCGCCCACCCTCCCACCCCTTTGGATGTTATACGGCGCGAGGTCGCGCCTTCGGGGAGGGGGGAGGTACTGTAACAATTCAATGTGTTTGAGTTCTGTTTTTGTGATCTTGGTTTCCCCTGTCTTTGTGGTTTTTGGTTTAGCCCTGTTAAGTTTTCCCGCTCCTCGTTTGTGTTCAGTTTCATCACCTGTGTTCTGTTAATTATTCAATCATTCCTTGTGTATTTAAGCCCTGTGTTTTCTCCCAGTGTTTGTCGATTGTCGTCTATGTATGGTTGTGTGAAAACCCTGAATTCCTGGAGTTTTGTTCCTGTTTGTTTTTTGAAGTTTTACGTTTGTTATTAAAAACTATTATATTGAAGCTTCCGTGTCCTCGTCTTCGGTCACCTGCACCCAACCCTGACAGATAACAGGAAAACAATGTTGTAATAGTATTTTTCAATTGAAAATTAAATGTTAATGTTTAATGTTATTAAAACATAATTGAAATGTATTAATGTATAATTAATATATAATATGCTAACTTTAATGCTAACTTTAGCCTGCTAGCATTGAAAGCATACGATCCCACCCTCCCTGCAAATCGCCGTCCAAAGCCACGCCTCCTCCAAAACACGTAAACGCGTACAGACCAGAAGCGAGACGACCAGAGACAACGTTATTGGATTATATCACGTGTCATTCACTGGTGAGAAAACTTACCAGTACAGTGAGGGGAGAAACAGAAGCGCTTGCTTTCATGCATAAGTATGTGATTGTCAACTTCAAGTGACTCCAGTTCATAAGTTGACCTGTTGACATAAAGGAATGAATGCACTGTATTTCAGCTTTATTCATACATGTATGTGATTTCAGGACATACCATACAGTGTACGTGAAACATGATGTCTGCGCGAGCAGGGTGAGCTGAAGTATGGAAATACTGTACATACATTGACAGACAGGCAGGTAGGACATCATATCATTTTGATTCGAACGAACATTTTATGGTACGCCTTCCACAGATCATAAATATTTATAAGAATACATTTAGACCGTTTAACATAGTGATTGCTATCGGGATACCAGCATAACAAAAAATGTTTCTGTAGAGAATCACCTATTGCACCTTTAATATAATATAATTGTATGCAATGATTTTAGATTACTAATCAAAATTAAGAAAATATGTGTGGTCATGTTAACTCTTTGTACACGGATCATCAGCTTTTGTTCATGTCAACTTGAGTCCTGCTGTCATCAAAGCAAAAAGGGGACACGTCAAAAATTAATAAATTATGAAATTCATGAATTTTTTTTAGTTCAACTTCTTTATTTAAATTATGCTAATAATGTGTTATGTAATTAAAAAAAACGTATTAAAAAAGACAAATAGAAGCATTTTAATGCACAAATGAGGACATTTGGACTAAGATGAAAATGCGTATAACTTCACCACACCACTCAGCTTTCTGCTAATGGCACATACCGATTCTGGGTAACATTGACAGGCCTTTAGGCCATGTGATGATGACTTTCTAGGTCAAATGGTGCCCAAAGCCAAGACAGCCAGAAAGGAGGGGTGGAGAGAGAGACTGAGGGGAAGCAAAACAGGGGGAGAGCACGCACAAAGTGGAAACAGACGTGCCTAAAAATAAACCATCTGAAATATTTAACTTACTGACCCAGAAACTGCATCACTGTAATCATATCTGTGCTCCAGCAGAGGGGTCGGCAACAGTGAGAGTATGATATCATTAATGTGGAGTATGGAAATCATAATGAAACAGGAAGAAGAAACCCCCGGGGAAATTCGCCTGCAAACATGTAGCCAAGAAAAATCCTGTGAATCCGGGACGCTTTAATCGCTCTGTCCACTCTTATAGAATTGTCTAGAATCAGTGAACTTTTAACGCAATGTGTGTCACTGGGCATCAGTTCAGTACGTGACTCATAGAGCCCTTGTGAACTAGAGAAATAAACAACTGAGCTAATGGATGAACAGAAAATGGTGCCTTTCAAGAAACTCTATTTTTTTTTTTTTCAGTGAATGCATATTTATTATTCATCAAAGAATCCTGGAATAAAAAAATCCACAAACATATTAAACAACTAAACTGTTTACAACATTAATGCTAAAAATATAAATAAGAAATGTTTCTTGAGCACCAAATTAACATAATAGAATAATTTCTGAAGGATCGTGTGACACTGAAGACTGAAAAATTCAGCTTTGCATCACAGGAATAAATTACATTTTAAAATATATTCAAAGAAAAAAATGGATATTTTAATTTGTAATAATATTTCATGATATTACTGTTTTTTGATAAATAGTCTTGGTGAGCATAAGATATTCTTTTAAAAAATCTTACTGTACTTTCAAAAAATACACAGGCTATTTCAAACTCTATTTTGTATTTTATGGCACATCAATAACCTAAAACATATGCAACTTAAAATAATAACATTCAACCAAAAACGAGAAGTCATTTACTTACTCTCATGTCGTTCCAAACTCGTATGACTTCTGTGGAACACAAAATAACAGTTAAGAAATGTAAATGAAGTCTTATAAAGTCATACAATAGCTGTGTGAAGAACAGACATCATTGATGTCAAATCACTGATATGAACTGATCATTCACAGACAGGGATTTAGATTAAACCAGGATTAGGCTTTAGTTAAATTAGTAACTTTTAAAAACGTGCCTTAGAAAGACATTATTGGTGTGCATCTTGAGATGGCACTGACATATTCTAAGATGTCACTGCAAGTTCCTGTCAGTTAAGACAGCTCAAACTTGCATTTTAGTCTGGGAGACTCATGCCTTGTCTGTGAATTTTTGGGTGAAATGTTCCTTTAAGAGCTGCCTAGTTCTCACAGGCTAATAAAAATCTATAATATACGCTTTCATAGTTTTGAATAATTAACATATTACATAAATTAGGGAATGAGAAACATACGGACCACTCTTGTATCTCCATTTGAGAATCTAAAAATTTAAAGTTCGGAGGGAGATTTACAAGTCTCTAAATGCTTATCTTTATTTAGGGTGTGTAATAATGAAACTCTTGCACTTTGGTAATGACTATTTGAGAGTTGCCCTGGGGCAGTTGGGAGGCAATGCAACGCCATTAATATTGATGCCCTGTGGCTTAACTGGGTTTTTGGAGGGACTTTCTCCCACATCAATATTGATGCCATTGCCATATATCCTCGTCAGTCCCTCTTTAAGGATTTATAACAGCTACAGAAAGGGTTTGTTAAAATGCTGAGGAAGTTTTGGTCCCAGTGACTGTGCTGGAAGAATTTCTTTTAGTCACAGTCATTAGTTTTATGGGATTGGGATTGCTTCCAGGAAGGGTGCTTTGGAAAACGAAATTGATTTCATTTTCAAATGAAAACCTCCTAAGTATATGGGGTTTTGATTTCAGCACTCCTGATAAGCAATTGTCCCAAATTTCTCCAGTATGGCTTTGTGTGCTCCCTAAAACAGCCACAGGGCAGGAGCTCCGCTTCAGCAGCTGCCTTCCTGACAGTGAGCCAAAAATGAGAGACCTCGTATGCACAAAGACTGACCTCAATTCAGTTTGACGTCTCAACTATTGATCTGGCTGGCCAAACCTACCAGAGTCAGACCGTTTGCCCTTGTGGCCAATGTTCAAGTTTAAGCGCTATAGCTGTGGGCGACTTCATTCTTAACATTCGATATGTGTATTGCTATAGTTCATCCAGGCCTCTTGTTAAATTGAGATTGTCACATCAGTTAGAGGTTAAACGGTGTGACTCAGCACTTCTCAACAACACCCCATTTGTTTGCTATAGTAGAGTTTGGAACAATCACTGCCACGTCTGAATGATTTACGGGGCATGAATCCAGATTTGTCATTTAAACCACAAGCTGAGACATAACATGACTATTAAAACATGTCACGGTCTAAACAATAGCAAAATTGAAACTGAATTTTTATCAGTCCGTAGATGTAAAATACATTAATAATATGATAAAAACCAACATGCATCTACATTCAGACATTTAACTCACCCCGGGGCACATGGTGCTGCAAATATATTTTATATTCACAATGAGGTCATATATTGCATGATGTAGAGGTGAAGAGGTCACTGTTGAGCTGGAGTGACAGTTCTGAAATGAAGGTATAAGTAATTTTCATACTAGCTGCTCTAATGCTGGAAGGGGTCTGGAGGCCACAAGCATGACATATAACCCTGCCAACAGAGCTCTAAACATGATGCATTACTGAATATTTTCTAAAAGAATTGTATGAAAAAAAATCATCTTAAAAACAAGGTGTTTAGTTGCATTAAAAATTATATCATATAAATAGTTAAATGATTTAATAATCTTTATTTACAATATAATTATATAATATAAATACTTTTTAAATTATTTAATTCATATGTATTGCCCCCAAACTAAATTGATTGAATGTATTCAGTGATCTTGAAAGATATCAATGGCTTTTGTTTCAATCATGCCCTATAAATTCCCATAATGCCCCATTAAAAAAAAAAAAAAAAAAAAAAACAACACCCAGCTGCTCACTATATTCACTTACTGAAAATGAAATCATCAGTGTCCCTATGTTAATGGATCAAGGGTCTTGTGCCTGAATTCAGTTTTTAGATACAAAAAACATAGTGAAATGAGACAGAGAAAATAGACACAGAGAAAACATTTTGGGAAAAAAAAAAAAAAACTGCTGAATAAACAGAATATTTTGCGTAAAAGCTTTGACTGAAATGGGGAAAAGGACATAAAGAAGAACACTTCAAAATAAGTAAATATTGTAGCATTTTTGAAAAATCCACTAATAAGAATGACCAACAAAGTAATGCATTACGATGGCATAGAAGTCATGGGACAAAACCTGAAACATTTTGTGGTTTGATCAGATTAAACTTGACCTATTTGAGCAAAGCAAATACAACCAAACATCCTGGTAAAATGGTCCTTACCATCCATTATGGTGGTGGGACCATCATGAGGAAAAACCTATTTTAGTCAGCCAGATACATCTGCATTTTGGGTTCAAATCCATTTATACTTGCAAAAATGGTTCAAAACACATGCCTACAGTAAATCTATATAAATGAGTGGTTTAAAAAAAAAAAAAAAAACAGGAACACAATGCCAACAGCAGCAATTCTGTGAACAGATTTTATTTCATTGATTCATTTCTCCAAACCTAAAATACAGAAAAACATACTTTGATAGAAATATTCTGTGAACTAATACAACAGGTCCTGCTTTCAAAGGTCCCAATGGCTTTTATATCCAAATGCTGCCTTAAAAGCTGTAGTGCCATGTTAAAAAAAATGTGACAGCGGGGTTTAAACATATTCAGACGAGTGAGAAAGTAACAAAAAACTTGATGAAACCTACAGTATGCTACACAAAATACCTGGTCATCAAAGGCAGACTATTGGCATAATTGAGGTCTTGAGTTTATCGAGTGAATTAGGGTAATCTGTGTCATTTTGTGTGGTTGGCTGTCAACTCAACACTCTACATGATCAAATATGACTAAATGAGACTAGAATATGGTAAAGTTAGCATAGACTTGGTTGGCTGGGACACATCAGAGCTTTCCTGACATTCCCCAATGTTTCAGAATACCTTATTTTACCCTAGTGTTTTTCTTGATGCTACAGGAGATAAACACCTGTATTTAACAAGACGCATGTGCTCGATACGGCAACATTCTGTCTGGATGTGCTGAATATTTGGATGTAGCTGAGAAAAGCACGGAAAGTGAGGGTTATCTGGCTGGTTTCAAGTGCCTCTTTTAAGTCCTTCCACTTCATCAGAGACCTAAATGCAAAAATCAACTAGACAAATGAAATTTCACCTCAGTCATCGGTTCCACAAAATACTCCCGAGAGTTCAGATGCCGGTCCTACTTTGGCAATGGCTTTCTCTCCAATGAGTCCTGCAAGAGTCACACCTTTCTCTCGGTTTTACTGGGGATGAAATACAAATTTCCACCACCCCAAATTCAGCTGCTGGGATCTTAGTTTCAGTTCTTACTTCACCACACACATACGGACAGAATCTTGACTCTCCCGTTAATACAAGTGGTGTAGTTTCCAAGGTCCGTCTACAGTTAATAGCTTTTCTGGTAAAGTTTTGGCATCAGCTTTAATGGCTTCTGGTTGAGTCAAAATCAGGAATGGACATTTCACTTTGGGCCAAACAGTTCTTGTTCATAGAAAACCTCTGTGGGAAACAGTTCAGTGTTTGTTTGAACGCTGTGGTCCATTCCCATTGACGGAACAAACGGCTGGTGCTTCAGATAAGTGAGCGGTGATGATGTGGCAGAAAGGGGCGTGGCTTGCTGACAGATTCCCTGTATCGGCCATGACCCCATGGAGGTGGGGGTGTGATATGGATTATGAGGGCGGGATCAGGGCCCGTTCTCGTTGTAATGGATTGAGATGGGCCGGTCTCTCTGGACGGGCATGTAAGGCCAGTTGTAGCTGGAGCCGGAAAGCAGCATGTCCCGCAGCAGGGTCTCGATGGGTGTTTTACCAACCAGCCGCACAAAGAACAGCTGTTCGATAACAGGAGAAGAAACGATGCGCAGGGAGGGTAGCCGTAACAACAGGCGGCCGAATCGGTTGGGTTGATTGGGGTATTGGTTTCGCACGTACTCTTCAAGGGCACACTGGGACTTCTCTTGAATGCTCTCCACATGGGCCACATCAGACAGACCCATGGCATCTAAAGTAGAAAGTAAAAGCAGATGGGAAAATTAAGGAATACTGTACTTCCAATGTGTGTTTCTTTTGCAGTTGTTTCAGTGAAATGAATTGGCCAGACCCTACAGGAAGGTGAACTGGAATTGAAATTCAAAGATATTCAACACAGGTAATGCATTCAGTCCATCCTCCATATTAAAATGAAGCACAGCGGTAAGTGCATAAACTCCTGCTTAAACTGGATTGTGGGTGCGTACTGAAAAAGATGCAGCTGAAATACTCAAGTGTGTAAAATTGCAGCCTTTTAACCAATGACCTTCTTAGCCTTTCTCTCTGTTATGCTACTCATCATTTGTGTACGCGTACAGTTGATCCTGCTGAGCTTCAGTTCTGACAACAAAAGATTAATTGCTTCATATTTCTACGAGGGCGAGGATACCCGCTGAGCAGGACACAACCGCCACTATTGTCCCATGAGTCCATATAAAGACATCTATAGTTACTGTAGGCAGCGTTTTGTAAGGGGGGCACTGATGTGTCAGTCCCTGGCGTAATGTAATGCTGACAAGCCTTGCGTGCTTCTGCGCCAGTTCCCCTTACGCTGACGTTACACGGCAAAGGCATCCCCCTCTCTTTTTGTGTTTCACAGTGTGAACACACGCTGGGAGCTGCCACCGCACCGCGTCGGGCAATCGGGGCGACTAGCTGACATTAGAGGCCTGTCGAACGATGTGAGGTGATAGGAGGTTTGGGCTGAGGTTACGGGCCACAAGAGTTTGTCTGTCCCTGTTAGCTCATGTTGGCAGGTCTCGGCAGGGGGTGGAGGGGGCTTTGGCTGGAATTGCAGGATGGATCACATTGATGCCCTGGGCTACAGAGGTTATGTAGGTCACAGCCAGACTGAAGCGAATCCTTCTTTCCGCAACTCAGCATGCATAATTCAGCCATGTTGGTGGAAGTTGAGTTGGGGCGGGGGCTGCTTGCCTGGTTTCAATAATAGATGGAAGCATGAAGGATTGAGTGATTAAAAAAAAAGAATCGAGAGCGGTGGGTTCAGCCATCCATTTGGAAAAGTGTAGGTCTGGGAAGGAAAAGGATTTCTGACAGGTAGAGCAGGGAATCAGAAATAATCTAAGCCAGTGGGCAAGACATCTCCGAATCTGAAACTCTGTGTGCCGGTGTTTGGCACTTTTTTGTTTTTAATGTTTTAGGTGTGTAACACTTTATAACCAGGGAACTTTTCTATTTGTTTACGGAAAACCTCCAAATAGTCAATACTGACAACTAGACATAAACAGATCAACAAAACAGCCCAGATGTTGTTTTTTTTAAAACGGTATTACAGAGGTTAACTCTGTGCTCCTAAAATGGACACATAATTGACATATAGTAAATACTAATCAAACCAAGTAGTCCAAAGGTAAGTTATTCTTACCAGAGGTGAAGAGTACGATGGACTTTAGGCAGGAGTACTCGGCCGTGTCTACCTGAAGGGCTTTTAGTTTCTCCACCTGCTCTTGGAAGACGCGTATGTGGTCCATGAAGGCCACCACCCGCTCAGCTGACATGGGAGAGGCGTGTAGACCAGCAGCGGCCAGCAGGGGCGCAACGTGCAGCGGCATAGAGCACTGAGCAGCATTCAGAACAAACAGCTCACTCCACGACATGCGTAAGAGCGCCACCTACACAAAATATAATACAATTATTAAGTATTTGATTACGTTTTAAATTGAACATTGCTGTCTTTTATTACATTGCTCTCACCATTGTTATAGTAATAAACCAGTCCGGCCCCCCCGGAACGCGATTTCAACCTGTATATATGAACCAAGCTAAGAGAGTCCTGACAAATTTGCTTTACCTGGTCCATGAGCTGTAGGTCAGGAAAGAAAGGGATGTTCTTCGCCCACTCCACGGCACTGAAGAGTAAACGGGCGGCCAATTCACAGATGTTCTCGATGCCCATTAGGTTGTTGGATTGCATACATTGGGCTCCATAGCGTGAGGTGGGGTACGGCTCGGCCCGTAGAAGCAGAGAGATGAAGCCCGACAGGTATGGCTGCCCGTTATATGGGTCACTCCCGTTGCTCAGGTACTGTCCTGGACTGGACTGCGAGTTGGACATACGACCCCTTTGGACAGCTGAGGAAGTGAAAATAAAAGGAGTGGATTAAGGAGCCATTAGGAGTGGATATTAATGTTTTTACTTGCAAACACAACCAGATCTATTTACCAGAATAGATCAAGCCAAGTCTCCTTCTGCTTTCTAATGTCTAAGTGAATCAAGTCAATGCATCTGTGAAACCCATCAGAGAGATGCCGACCCCTTTGCTATACATCAGTAATGAGTGAGTGAACACTATGGGTGAAATTAGGTTTTTCACACTTCCTCAAACAAATGGTTCAGCCAGAGGCGAAGGGCAAAACAGAGGCCATTCCTGCAACGGCGCAGCTCAGTGCCCATTTGGGAAACACCTGTTTAACTATCCTGCTGTCTGGCCAATAACTCCATTTACTATAAACCAGAGGGAGCATGAAATGAACAAGGAATGAAAGAGAGAGAGTGACAAAAACCCAGAGGAAAATGTTATTGCTTTATGTTTCTTAGACATAATAGAGTTTCATGTAAGTATCAACTTTATCTTAGTTGTTTCTCATAAATGACAGATCTGGACCTGGATGTATCATTATAGTTTTATTATCATAATTTGAGTGGAATATATTTTCTGAGGGGTCATAGTATACAGTATATGTAAAATTAGAATTGTTATTAGTTATTTAGTAATACATATATCACAATAGGCATAAAAGGAAGGAACAGTACCAAACAATGCTCTCATTATGATATGAAATACAATCAGAGTTTCCTTTAGGAAGGAAGGAAGAGAAAGTTGAGAAACAGAACTGTAAGGATTCAGAGACTTTATTATAGAAACTACATCTATAATGAATGCTTCAATAATGTGTATAATTTACAACTGAAAGAATGACAAAAGCTTGTCATATTTCTTGTCTTGCTCAGCAACAACGTAAAAACGGATGTTTTATGAGTATTTATTTGTGGACAAACAATAATACACCTATCTTAAGGAAATTCTAGACCTACACTACTATTCAAAAATTTAATGTTTTTTAAAGAAGTATCTTATGCTCACCAAGGCTGAATTTATTTGATCAACAATACTGTAAAAACAGTAATATTGTGAAATATTATTTATGTTTTAATATATTTGAAATGTAATGTATTCCTGTGATGCAAAGCTGAATTATCAGCATCATTACTCCAGTCTTTAGGATCACATGATCCTTCAGAAATCATTCTAATAAGCTGATTTGCCGCTCAAGAAACATTTCTTATTATAATCAGTGTTATTCAATATTTTTGTGGAAACCGTAATACCATGATTTCTTTCAAGATTCTATGATGAATAGAAAGTTCAAAAGAACAGCATTTATTTATAATATATTTTTTATAAAAAAAAATAATTTTTGATCAATTTAATGCATCCTTGCTGAATAAACATATCATTGTCTTTAAAAAAAAAATCTTACTGACCCCAGAATTAAACAGTAGTGTAAATATAGTATCTGAAGGAGAATTAAAATTTCTTAATCAATTCCAGTTCAGCTAAAAGCCAAACACTGGTATGTTAAATTAAAGTTGAGGTGGGTCATTTCTACTCCACTATTTGCACCAAACAGAATTGAAATCAGTTTGTTTGAGCAGCCAGACTGAGTTTGATATAAGAACTTTGAGTTTGGGGACAGGACCTGTTAGTCCAAAACAAATCAAGGACGGGGGATTTTGGAGGTTTGCGAATTTAAAATGGACCCGTTTCTCACATTATTTCTCTCAGCATACAACAGGAAAACTATTATTTATTTATTTATTTTTAAAGGGCAAACTGAGGCCCTCTAGCAGCATTATTTACTCTGAGCCTTCTGCATTCTTATGAGGCTCTGAAAAATTAAAATTGTGAACGTTCTTCACGTGTGTAATGGAATTAACACACCACTTACACTTAGAGGTCAAAAGTTAACAAAGCTGGACTTTCCAGTTCCTCGTTTGCGTTCTCTCACTGTTTGTCGTTCTCTCCTGAAACTGGTTGTGATGAGCTCCGGCATGCCATAAGACGAGGAGGGCGGGGGGAGGTGCACAATATTTGCGGAGCAAAAGTGTGTGACATTGAGGTGTTCATTTTACTATTATTTATTTATTATAATGTTTATTAATATTTTGAATTAGTTTTTATTTTTATACTTACATGTTTCATTAAGTTTTTTTGATTTTTAAAATACTTTTATAGCTTCAATTTACTTTTTATTTCATTTTTGTTTGTCATTTTAGTTCTTGCCAAGGAAACATTTTATTTTTTAAAGTTTTTTTTAAGTTTGAGTTTTCCATCTTTTATTTTTTATGTAATTTAATTTCATGCTTTATTTCTATCAATGAACATTTTTTTATATATATATTGTTTTAGTTAATAACAACACTGACTATCAGCATAACAATAGAATAAAACTATTTTTGTTATGCCTCCGTTTTTTGAGTTGGATATAATGCAAAATCTTAAGCATCGTAACATTTCCTTGTTTTAGTTTTTCAAAACCCTAAAACTTGAAATCTATTCAAAAAAAGAAAAAAAAATCTAGGCCTCTCAGACTTTTTGACACGGCTGTATTTGAAGAATCATAAAGCATTATGTTACACAGCAAATCCGAGTCTCCTCTGGCGGAGGTCACCTGTTCAAATGGGTTGAACAGCAGGATTAGCCAATCGACCAGGTGGCAGGGTGATATTTACCCAAACCCCACAGAGAGCCGTCACATTTGGACTTTGCTATGATCCTGTCTATTATTAATGTTTACTTTCCATTGACCTATATTTCACCCTGCACATGGGAAGCGAGTGACTTACAGGTCATGGGATGAAGTCACAGTTTCAGCACGTTTCCTGAGACGCTCGGCAACGGCAGCACATGGCGGACATGCACTGTTAATACTGTACATCTGCATGCATGCTGCCAACATCCAATCCTCTTACAACGTGACATTTTCACATCAGGCTATTCTGCATGAAATTGCTTACTAGGTGGCTGCTCACACTCGTTTTTATTATTAATAGTATGAATATTTCATTTTAATTTCAAGTTTTTGTAATTGTGTTGTGTTATTGTCAGTTTTATTCTGTTTTTTTTTTAATTACCTTTATTATGCTATTTTAAAAGTTCCTAATTTTGTTTTGGAGGACTCCTACAACAGGTTAACACTTTAATTTTCTCATAATATACATTGCAGTTCATTCGAATATTCTGTCTCTCTAGACCCCTCCTTTCCGAGAGCTTACTGTGCTCTGATTGGTCAGATGGCTCAGTTTATTTTGATTGGTCGACCACAATATCCATTACGATATCTGAATTTCAGCACTGGATGCTTCGGGGCTTGATACACAGTGATACGAACAGTAACAATGGCTCAGTTTTACAATATCAATTCCAGTGCGAGTCCTCCTCCTTTAGAAAGTGGATTTGCAGTGCAGAAAAACCGCATCTTCTCAACATGTCGACAACACGAACCAAACTCTTCCAGGCCTCAGCGACAACACAGTGTTTGAGTGCGGGTCAAAGTAAGCATTGTTTACGGGCAGCCAGTGAAGACCATAGTTAGTATTATGCAAATTAGATTTCAACCTACATAACAGGAGGTGGGCCTGGAAATGCTGACGACTCGTTTCAGGAGTTCAGAATCGATTCTTTCTTTTAGTAGGAGACGATTCATTTATTTGTCATGCACTCTGATCTTTAAAACTTTGCAGACATTTTTCACAAACAGCTATATTACACACTTCATGAAAGGTTATATTCGAATATGTTGCTCAAATTCCTCATTCATTTTAAGCCCTTTTGCATGTGAACGTCAGATTTTCTTAAAGTCCGTGGCCGTTTTCTAGTTTTGACAAAGGTCACGGCCTTGCACAAGGAACATTCCTGCAGATGCACGTACTTGCAGAAGCCTGTGGAACTGACAAGGCAATCAAGCTGCTTTCTTTCAATCAGAGGCGCCCTTTGTCAGGCTGGAATGTCAGTCATGTCAAGAGCAGCCGTAAGGTGTAAAAACAGGTAGAGCGATCGAAGATGAGGAGTGCTAGGAGGAAGATCATCTCTGAGCGCGCTAGCTGAATCCTTCAGGTCTTGAGTTGCTACATTACAGGTTCTGGTGCAAGGTAAAAGGATTCTGTTATTCACATTTACGCTCCATGAAGGTTTTTCAGAAATGTTCCTTTGTGTTGCAAGAAATGGGTTTGGAACAACCTGAAGGAGAGTAAATAATGATGACAGATGCTTCACATCCAAATTGATGCATTTCTGGGTTCTTTGAAGTTTCTACAGAACATCCCCAGAAGGTTATCTCATGTGTATTCAGGCTGCAAAACCATCTATTTTCTTTCATAAGAGAGAATGTCACATTCTGTTGTCTGAAATCTCCACTAAAAAGCCCATGCGTATGTGAGGGTCTCAGTGGAAACAGCAGCGTGATTCTGCCCCATTCATTACTAAACGCATGTGATGAACTCGTAGGAGGAGAGAGTGGGATTTCTGAGTGCTGCGGAAAACAAAGAACCTTAGAGCGAAATGCGTATGACCTCATCCATAACAAGCATAAGTTGTGCGAAAGTTCAAGAGTTTCAAGGCTACCAATGATCTATACTATCAAAGGCATTATCTGACTGATACCTGAACAATTTTCTTTTTTTGAAGAATGATGAGTAAAAAGTTCTAAACATGGCTTGTTCATCTAATCCTTTCAATCATATTCCAAGGATATATAAGCATCTGCTTACCTCAATCCTGTTACAATTCTTTCTTCATCTTTCCCATCTCCACCTTTATTCCTAATGCTAATACATATATAATCTGTTAACACTGCTATCTCTCTTTAATCAAGTAGTGCATTGAGGTACTGTATCTTAGGATGTTCACACTTTTAGTTCGGTTTGTTTGGTCCGGACAATTTTTTTTTATTTAGTCCTGATCCGCTTAGCGTCCGCATTTTAACACAGAACCTCAAGTCATAGGGATATGTTCACAACACGATTGGTCGGCTTTTATAACATATATTTTGCGACAGAACTTACCGAACATCCAAAACAATGCTGTGTGCCGAGCTAAATGCACTCGTTGTATGTGCGTAGCCGACATATTGACCAGCTGAGAACTCGTGAAGAACTTAGAAAATGTGTAAAGGAGTCAAAACAGCGTCAGGAATCCCTCCCTCCCTCTCTCACACACACACACACCACACACACACACTGATCTGCTGCGAGGAGACGCGGTTCTGATGCTGTACCGAACTGTGATGGGAAACATTGCGACTATGACGAGAGAAAACAGATATGCTTGAGCATTTTGTCGTTTTTAGGGTCACATCTTGTGACATCATGTCTTTTTGGTTCGTTTATATGCCTTTGGTCTCTGTTGCGTTCATATTTCACTCGAATCTCACCAGAGTTTGGTTGGAAGCGGACGAGACTCATCTTTTCAGCGTCTCGGTCCGCTTGTTTGACCCACCAGGGTTCAGATGGCAGCGTTCACACTTATTCAAATGAACCGCGCTAACAGAGCAATCGACCACGGTTCGTTTTAATCAAACCAAACATGCAAAGTGTGAACATACTCTAAGAGCTCAAGTCTTGCGCTTGAGCCCCTCCATCATGGACAGCACGCCTAATCCGTTTTTTCTATATCACACTCATACATGAACTAGTGAACTTGTGAGAGACAAATTATAAGCAGGATTACATCAACCTGTAATGACCAGGAACCAACCAATAGAAGAAAAGCCGGCTCTGTGAGTTACAGAATCTGAACTGCTAAAAGACGTTTTTTTGAAGTTTCATGTTGAGAATCCAAGAGGCGACACTAAAGTGGAAGTTGTATCACAAACCATGAATACATAATGATATTTATATAGTTTATTCATTTATCTACATATATTTAACAAAGACTGTGAGCGCCTTAAAGATCTAGTTTGAATCTGGAATGGAATCTGTAAGAAAGATTATATAGATATGTGAATGTTAATCATAAATCGCATGCACGAGGACCAAACTTTATGAGCCAAGTGTTTTGTTTATTTGGCTGAAATTGTGTTATGACTGCAGAATATCTGTAATGGCTCAGTACAAGGTGCTTCTCTTCGCGAGTGACTGAATTGCATAATTCAGAGGAGATATCATTTATGAATGAAAAGAAGAAGCGAGGCTGCATGTGTTCCTGTCTACATCTATTTTGTCTGTACAAATGCAACACACACTGAATAAAGTATCTGTCAAAGTTGTAAATAAACCAAAGATTATTAGAGTACAAGAAAATACTATTTCAGTTTATTTTCGAGTGCAAAAATGCAACCTAACGGGCCTAAAGAGTGAAGAAAAAATGCATATTAGATATTATTGATTTAAGTGAATGCGTGCAGACAGGTAAAACAAACCAATGTCTTAACATGTTTTAACTGTTGAGGCGGCTGATGTTTTCACAGCTACACGAAGGCACTGTCACTCGGATGATTTCAATGCTCTCATGTTTTAGTTTCACACGGATTCATCACACTCTAGGGGGTAAGTTGTCACTACACTGAAAAAAGGTTTTCAAGCAGTACTTCATTCAATTAATAATTTTTCTTTCAATTCAGTTTACTATTATTTGTTTTATTTTTTAAGTTATATTTTATTAGTTCAAAACATTGTTAAATATAAATATTTTTCATTAAGATCTTAAATAAAAAAAATTTGTTTCGACGAAGTTACAATTTCAAGGTTATACACAGGCCAGCGCATGCGCATTAAACACAAATCTCGACAGTCACCAGACCGCTCTTCAAGTCAGCGCCTCAGCGGTCGCTCCGTGGATGGATCACAATACTTTACTTTTCTGCACCAGACCAGACTCAAGTTACATCGCAGAAAAACTCTGGTAAGTGAAACAAACAACCATTTAAATGTGCTGTTGTAGTAGCCTGTTAATTTTATGCCAGACATGGCGCACTGACTTTATCTGGTAACGTTAACAGTTAGATAAGTAGCAGGCCTATGTACGTTCATTTGAAAATGCTAACTTGGTGTTAGCTAGCTGAGTTTACACAATATGTCGACGTTAATTAATTCCTGACCGATTTCAAAAGGGAACATATGTTAAAAGAAAACCTGCGCCTTTTTGGTAACGTTAATTAACTTGAACGTTTAAGCATCGAACCGAACGTTATCTCGAGTCAGCCATAAGAATAACGTTAAAAACCGTTAAAACAGTTAACCTGATCAACTAACACAGTTAACTTAAGTGAATAAGCTAACGTTACATGTTAAGGGACTGGCTTAATGTATGGCTAACGCAGTTATGACTGACGAAATACAACATTTATTTGTGTCTAATATCGCTCCATTGGCAAACTTTTTTATATTTTAAATTCGGGCGGGCGATGTCGGTTGGTTTAAAAAAAGTCAGAGGACACAGGGGGGCAGTAAAGCCACGACGCAACAGTCAGTCATTAATACGATTTTCAAGGTTAGTAAAATACTTCCGAATTCAGTTGATAATTAATATAAATGCTTAATATTTTAACTTTGTCTGTTAATGTAGATTTAGGCTGAGATTTTAAAAAATTTACCGTTATGGCCCTATGGCCTTGTAATGGCGCTTGGAGACACGTCTAATGGCGGACAATTTACCCATAGTTTAGAATAAGAATAAGCCGTCACCCAACATCACTTAGAGCACATTTGACAAACCTTGATCGACTTAACCAATTTCATTTGATATTTTTTACTATCTTTATGCAGGATACCGACATTGCACTAAAAAGTCTTATTTTCTACATGGGAGAAGCAGTGGAGGACCTCATCAAGGATTTCCTGGTAAGACAAGATTAATTTAGCGATGCAAAAATTCTAGCTAAGGCTGTCAAGTTCAAAATTAGCCATCAGACTATGTTCATATATATGTCACTCTGAAAACAGTCTGTAAGCAAAGTTCAAATAGAGATACAATACCTTTCCACTAGAACCAGAGTCCCATGCGTTGGTAAGTTTATGATTGTAATGACTGTTATATTTCTATTTCAAAAACGAATTGGAGCAAAAACATAATTTTATAGTTAGTTAGAAGTAGATGCTAATTATACAATGTTGTGCATTTGTGTTTGCATTCAATTTGGTTTAAGTTATTTTTTGTTATCCAAATAAAAAGTACCATCTGGATGTCGTCTAATAGTTTGGGCTCTGTTGTTAACCTTTAATCTGGGGGAAACCCAACCTGTATCGATTCCTTATTCTTTCTTTCTTCCTAAATTCTTTTCCAGGTATCAGAAAAGAAAGAGGATGAACAATTTCTTCAGCAAGAAGCCATGGCAATCTTTATCATCAGATATGCACAAGGTGTACCTACAAACATTGGCATCATTCTAATCTAGAGGGACAAGAGGTTCTGAGCGGGTTGCCCTCTGTCGCAAATGCTGGTACCATTCTCCTGAGCCTTCTTTATGCCTTCAATCTGGAATATCCCAAGACATTGAAACTGACATTTGAATATATCCAGAAATTCACGGTGTATATAGCAACAACTCTGTACTTCCATTCCAATGTCTGACTTTTCAACAATGTGTTGTTGTTTTTTTTAGTTGGATATCATTTGTAGCAGAGATAGTGAAATACTTATCACAGCTGCATTTACCTGCATTTGGTAGTGTTGAGAAATTCTTGCATTTCCCTAATTCACTGCATAGTTCTCGGTTAAGTTTGCCAGCCCTTGAAGTTAGAATATGACACTTGAGCACTGAAATTGTGAATGTGTGGAAATAAGTTAATAAATCTTTATGCAATGTAAATTATTTGTCTTTTTTTATTTATTAGATTTTGGATCAGATCAAATATTAAGCAATGTTCCAGGATGGGAAACATGTTTTATTAAATCCATATCTTTTTGTTTGTTTAAAATTAATAATTTCTATTAACCTTTATTTTTAAAAATGATACATAATTGTTTAATTAAATCTATATATATTTGATTGGAGAAAACAAATAATTTCTAATACATATTTCTTAAATGAGAAGTTTTGTTTTGATTAAATCTATAAATTTTTGTTTAGATCAAATAAAGGAATTTAAATTAATTGACTTTCTTCAACATGAAAAATTTACTTTGTACCAAGTTATATAAAATAGTTTTCATAGACATAGAAAATATTGGTTAGGGTAAGTTATTTATTTTTCATTGGATCAAGTAATAAAATATAGATGTGAACCATTACCCTAAAATTTTTTAATTGGATGAATGAAAATATTTTTTCAGTGTATGGAATCTGCTCATAGGCAGTTCATTAACATTAAAGAGTTAAACAATTATGAGAGACAATAAAACAAATGATTATTAATGCATTATACAAATACTTAAACCAATGTTGAAACCAACAAACAAAACCACTGGGTACTTTGACAACTTTCCTTTGTGACAAATAGCCTAGTCTCCTCTATGCATTAGAAAACTCAACAGAATGATTGGAAAATCCATGAAAGAGCCAATACAATAATGACTGAGTTGAGGTGTTAGAGATGGTTAGTGTCCACTTTGACAGAAATGCAATATTCAGAACAGGCTACAGAATAATTCTGGCCCATATTCATCATTGAAAATGTCTTCTTATACACTTATACACAGATAGCTCATATTCAACTCAAAGGTCAACAGACAAGAGAATCAGGAGACTGAATGTTCTCTCAGTCTGAACTCTGAAGGCATGACTAGATGAATTTTCCCTGCAGTGATCTTTATAACCCAAACGAATTAGGATCTTTGCTGAGTTTCCACAATCATCTGCAGAGTGGAAGACTTATCCACCACAATTATAAAAAAACTGTGTTTAAAACTACATTTGAATTAAACCTGACTTTGCAAACTGATCGTGCCACAAATTACTATTTAGACTCCAGATGTCTCTTCTTAATCTGCAAACAAGAACATTTGTTGTTTGATTTGTAAAAAATATTTTTTTTTCTCTTGCATTGAATTTTTTTGCACAATTAAACAACCAAATAGTCAAGATTAGTCTGAATTTATTTTCAAACAAACATATTATTAAATATATATAATTAAATTGGTGATGCAATGAGCTCTATAAACAGTGGCTGAAAGAAAAAAAAAAATCATCCATTACTAGTAAATTCTACTTATGTTCATTATTCATGATGAAGATCCTGGCTACTATTTTGTTCCTTTGGAGATTAAAAAAGTTTTTGATGTTACATTGCAGGTTATTATGTTTTTTGTTTTTGTGGGGTGGGGTCTTAAAGCAACAATAGATATTTACTGATAGAAATTATTAGGTTATTTGTGTAATTTCTGCAAGTGAGTTTTGAATCAGATTTCTTAGTTGCAAAAAGGAGTAAGCACACAATTTCCACTTATTAAACTTTAATATTTTTTTCAAAATTCTATGTAAAAAAGGTCACTTGTAACAAAAATTTCCCCCAAAAATATCAATAGTTTTAAACAGTTGTTAACAAAAAACTAATATATCTGTTCAGACATCAAGATATGTTTAAGAAAGAAATGGCCTATTCTGTTTAAAATATCTCTTTGATTTATAGTCTATATAAATTTTACAATAGTAAAATATTTTTTTATGATTACAATAACATTTCCAATTAAACCAAAATGTCTAATTAGATGGTTGTTGTTGTTTTTTTTTTTTTTTTTTTCTTTGGAAAATCACTGGTGCTTAAATAACCCAGATAACAAACGATTGGAAGAATTTTGTAATGTCAACTAATGCAACTTTCAGTAATCAAGAACTTTTTAAATCTCCAAAGTACCATATACCAACAACTCAAGACCCTACAAGCTACAACCAAAATGATCTTATGAAGAGCTGAACATAAGAACCACTACCATTATTTCGAAGTAGCCTACAAAGGATTGGTTTGATACCATTTTTCGGAAACGTGTCCCAGTTTCAACTAGCTATTTTGAATCTTTCACATTTCTGATCAGCTTTGTCTAACTACAGCTTTTAAATGTGTATTGTCAATTGCACGCAGCAGTTAAACACTGTGAGATCTTACCCTCTCTCCTCATTCCGACTTTCAAGCACTTCTTCAGCCGGCAATACTGGCACTGGTTCCGATGGTGCTGGTCAATGGGACAGTCGCGGTTCCCCGGCAGGTGTAACTCAGGTTCCGTCTCACCGAGCGCTTGAAGAAGCTCTTGCACCCCTCGCACGTAAACTGGCCGTAGTGTTTGCCGCTGGACTTGTCCCCGCACACCATGCAGTCCACATTGGGAATTTTGTCCCCGGAGAGCGCGTCGTTGCCCGGGGTTGAACCCGAGGGAGTTCCCGGTGTCCCGCCGGGCTCCTGACTGCACATTTGCAGCTGGGATCCGGGATCAGTCGAAATGTTCTCTTGCCACTGATTTACTACCATTGCCATGCTATCCCGCAACACTTTCTGTGGTAAACGACCGATACAATGCGACTCCTTTCGAGCGGGGAGGAGGAGATCTAGACGAGGCGCGCGGCGCTTCCCACCTCAGAGATCTTTCTACGACAAAAACTTTACTTCTCTACTCACAGCAGTTCTTGGAATATTTACAAAGTAAACGAGAGGGTGGCATAATTATTGCGTGAGAAATCCCCCAAACATGTTCAAGTTTCAGTCGCTCCGAATAGGCTACGGTCAGTTTTGCGCGAGAATGTCCGAGCGCGTACGTCGCGTCACGAGAGGACCATCCGTGTTTGAAACTTCACGATCTTCTCGAAATCCCACGTGTGAAGTTTAATGTAGATTGTGAGAACTGTTATTATTAGGTATTTAACGGAAACTATAATAGAACGCGTTTTCCAATACTCATACTGACACCATACCTAGTCGTAATCTTCGTCTGAACAAGACAGCATGCGAAATATTATTGTGAAAAAACGTGTAAATAAAATGAAAATGAATAAGCGCTATGAGTTCTTTCCATATGACACAATTCTTTGTACCAGGAAAGTCCCTAAATAATCCGTCAAAACTTGTAGGTTGTTTAGAAGAGGAGATTCACTGCGTTTCACCCGCCAGCTGTCCGATTCATCTCTGAGAAGCGTAGTTAAGAATTCGGTGAAAGTGACACTAAACAGCCGTGGTTCCTGAAGCCCCGCCCACCACATTGCATATAAGGAGATAGTGACCATATTAGTGTATGACGCCTTCACATGGGGCGGGGCTTGGATACGCTAAGCTCCTCAACTGGTCAGTGGAGGTGCTAGGGAAAAAAAAGTCTTTGTCCAATTGGACAAAGGCGCTGCTCTTGCACAATTAATGTGAATTGTTTAACAATCTCAAGCAGATAGAAACTCAAGAGATCTTGACAAAAAAAAACTTGATTATTTTTCATTATCATTATTTGCCGGACAAAAAAGAGGTCTGAAAGTGACAAAAAATGTAGTTACATAGAGAATTCAAAAGTTTGGATCTGTTATCTAACAACCAACTATTCATGATTAAACTATTCATTTAAGATAGGCCTATGTACAGAAACTGTGTTTTGATGTTTTCAAAAAAAATTGCATAATTACTTTCATCCGACCAGTTTATCACCCAAAAAATATTGTTAGGAAACAAGTATCGTAATGTTAGATTTTAATAATAATATTATCAAATTGTGTGCATTCAGTTGAACATGAATTTCTTTGCATAAAACACTGTCAGGCATAAAATATATAATGCAAATAAACGAGCAAAAATAATTGCACATTGATGTTTACTTAATTATAACAAAGAGAGAAAAGAAACTAGCTTGTTTTTATAAGCGTGTCGTTGAGGTGTTGGAGTTTACACCATTTGACAAAGGCTCCTCGCAGGACACTTCACTTCTGTTAGTTTAGTCTGTAATGAGCATTTTGGGAATAGCACAAAAGGCCACAGTGTAAATTACAGTGACATGCACTGGGTTTTACCATTACACCTTAAAGCTGTGAGGAAGTGTAAACGTTAAAGACATTGAACTAACTGATGACATAATATTTACTATTTTTAAGCCTTGTTTATGCACTTAAAATGTGCATCTGGTGTAAATGATTCAGCATTATACTCCAACAAGAATTAGTTAGGATTGTCTTAAAAAAAATTTTAAGATTGTAAAATCATGTAGTAAATGTGGATGGATTTATTGTAGAATTATTTTAGGAATCTGTAATTCCTCCTGATTGTAATGCACTTCGGATCGGCTGTGGTCGTGTTAAATGTGCTCTATAAATAAAGTTTGGCTTGACTTTACTGCTTAATTTGTTTAAACACTGCATTTGCTTTTTACAACGTACAACCTTTTTATTAGTGTTTGTAATGAACTATTTTCAGACAGAAAAGGTTAAATGCTCTTCTTTTTGCCAGCACTTTTCATATCATGAAAATTATATTTATGAGGAAAATAAGGCTCAAAAGAGAGACCTTCACATTGATGTCATAAGAACCATTTCAGGTTCCCCAAAGAAACGTCCAGTTCTTAAAACAACCTTTTTTTTCTTAGAGTGAAGAACATTTTGATAATATAAAAAATCTTTTGTGTAATGGAACGGTTTCATGGATTTTAAAGGTTCTTCATGGAACCTTAGATGCCAATAAAGAACCTTTCTTATAAGAGTAGTAGCGGAAAAAACATTTAACTTTAACTATGATAAATAGTACACATTCCTAATACAGTGGACATGATTTGGATAAGCAAATTAGGAGGTCAAATAGAGGTAATGGAAATGTTTAAAGTAATCACAATGCAACAAGTAATAAATAAGACTGCTTTGTTAGCAAAGATATATTGTTTTAATATGTCCATTTTTGCATTACAAGTAACAAAATTTAAGTAATCAGATTACTTTTTCAAGTAACTATAAAGTAAGGATTACTATTACATTTACATCACAATGCAGTATCCAGGTTATTTTTTCAAATAAGTAACACAAGTTACTTTGTTTTCCCATTTATTGACTGACAGCTCTTCTGTCCCCATGTTGAGAGAAGTCGTGAATAAGTGCAGAGGCGTTAGTTGCGGATTATGGTTATTGTAGTTATAGCACAGGGGTGTCCAATCCTGCTCCTGAAAGGCCACTATCCGTCAGAGTTCAGCTTCAACCCCAAATAAACTCTCCTGAAGCAGATAATCAAGGTCTTAGGTATAAACTTCCAGAGAGGAGAGTTGGATCTGAAATCTGCAGGACAGTGGCTCTCCAGGACCAAGTTTGGACACCCCCGTTCGAGACTAAATGTGAGAGGGCATTTACTCTCAAAAACAATTCAGTATTCCTCAAAATGAATAAAAAATGTGAAATGCAAACTCTGAATATTACGCAAACCTGCAATAATTTAAAAAAATATCTGAAAACCCTAATAAGTTGATTGAACTCAATTGATTTGAGTAAACTCGTTCCCTCAATGTAATTGAGTAACGGGGTCTCCCAAAACGTGCATTTTTAAGTTTACTTAATTTGGTGCTTATGTAGACTTGACTTAAATTTAGGTCACAAAACTTGACGATTATTTAATGTACTTAAACAATAAAGTTCACTTAACTTAGTGTTAATTTCAAGTTGTATATTTAAACACTTGTATATGGGTAAAGTTTATTTATCAAGTTTAAAGTATCAGGGTTTTAATAAAACGATCAATAATTGTAATATAATGAAAGCCATTTTTTTTCTGGTAAAATAAGAATGACACCTTGCACTTGAAGAAAGCATGTATATGAATGTATTATTTCCCAGTCAAGAAAACAACATTTGTGAAAATGATCTTTTGTAAGGATTAATCATGATTTTGAGCTCACAGCACTTGAAATCTTATGTATTGAAATCTTATATATGAAAGTTTATGTATTTTGAAGGTAAATAAGTTATTTTAACTTATATTTTTGAGTGACAGGGCCAAAATGCTAAATTTAAAGTAATATTTAGTCAAGTACAATTAATTGTTTAAGTAAAGACAACATTAGGATTTACAGAACTCACTTTATTAATGTCATTGCTGCTGACCTTCGATGATCATGTTCAACTGTAAAAATAAGTAAAAATGATAAAAAAATCCACACAACACAGCTGAAAGTTTATACGAATTATGCAACTCATTACTTTCCATAAAAAGTAACAAAGTAATGCAATTAGGGAGTAACGCAATATTATAGGACATTATAACTTCCCCCAACACTGAATATATTCTAAGAGGACCTCAATAGCATTGAGAATGAAACATTTATATTTTCCCACCTCCGCTAAAATCTTCCAAAGTCACTGTGGGACATTTCCTCCATTGAGTAAGTGCAGTATTCCATTAACCAGTTTAAACAGTTATGCCTCCCTCTCTGTACAACGTTACATGCAAGGTAAACATTCATCTTTGTGTTGATGCCTTAGCAAAACAATAGCAATAAAACAATCAAAACACAGCCAGCATTATTGACAATGAATTAAAACATGTTTAGATATGAAGCGTATAGTAAATAAATGCAAATGAAAGAAAATGAATTATTTAGATATGCTCACGAAACATATGGTCCCCAATTTAGCAGCACGCAAATAAAGAAGCTCAATGTTATTGTTGTCCCTGTTTAGCACAGCACTTCTAGCGCTAGAGGCCATAAAGTTGGCCTTTAGCTTAGCTTAATTGTTGTCACATGTAACCCTACCTGTCCCCCAATTAGCCTTTTGACTGGCTATTAGATCATTCTGTGGCATACTGACCAAGGGCGTTATTCGGTGGGGATGGTGATTATGTGTAATTCTATACAGTGATGGCATTTAAAAATGAATGGCTTTCTAATCTCATTCAATTAAATTAGAGGTTCAGTTAAAGAAAAAAAATTCGGTCACTATTTACTCACCCTCATGTTGTTTCAAACTCGTATGCTGTTATTTTTTTCTGTGGAACAAAAAAGGAGGATTTTTGAAGGATTATCATGCAGCTCTTTTCCATAAAGATAGTTTATAGTCATAATTTCTCTCAAGCTTCAAAAGAACAAAAAAAAAACACCACAAACGTAGTCCATACAACTTAATCAACTTAAAAAAGTAACATACCAAAAGTTCAAAATGACGTGATCTTGACATGGCATAAGTGAGAACTTGAATCTGAATGTGAATAAATAATTCACACAACATATGGGTTTGGAACAACATGGGGAGAGTAAATAGTGAAAAAAATTCCCTTTATTGAGCAATACTGAATCTGTAAAAGTGCCTCCAGATATCACTTGTTAATGGAGCTATATAGAATTGTATGATCATCCCGAGAACAGTCATCCATGTGTCAGATGCATCTCTGGCTCTGACGGATAGTGAAGATGAATGCACTGGGATGAGGTGACTGATGACTCCAGCAACTGGCACAGTGACTCCCAGTTTGAGGTCAGGGAGTAAACATGACCACATAGCATGGCCTAGGAAATGCAAAGGCCACTGGTTTGCAGGTTAATTTATGAAAGCTCTGACAGTTTGTGACCCATGATTCAGTGCCCCTGTTTCTGACGTTAAAGACAGCCCGGTCCAAAAATGTACCCGTGAACAATCACTTAGATAACCCGAGTGTGAAGCAAAATATGGTCTGAAGGTCCACTCTCCGAAAGAGAGAAGGATCAGTTGTCATCTATTCACCTATAGATCAATTAAAACCTCACAACAAAGACAAAATGAAATGTTTGAAACTTGAAAGTATCAACCATGATATTAAAATCATGCCAACCATGATCTTAAAATATAGATAGATAGATAGATAGATAGATAGATAGATAGATAGATAGATAGATAGATAGATAGATAGATAGATTAGATAATAGATAGATAGATAGATTGTCTGTATGCAAATTCCATAGTTTATTATATATATATATATATATATTCTTCTTATTATAATAACAAATATTTGTTATTATAATCATTATTTTGGATGATTTGAACTGTTTTGAAACAAAATTATCACTCTCACTCATAATCTTAAAATCAAAATTGTATCCATAAATGTAGCCATATATAAATACACTACCGTTCAAAATTTTGGGGTCAATACGATTTAAAAAAAAAAAAGAAATTAATACTTTTCTTCAGAAAGGAAGAATTAAAATTGATCAAAAGTGACAGTAAAGACATTTATAATTATGCAAAATATTATTTTTATTGCTTTTCTCTTGAACTTTAAAAAGAATCCAGAAAAAATTAATCACTGTTTGCACAAAAATATGAAGCAGCAAAACTGTTTTCAACTGTGATAATAATCATAAATGTTTTTGAGCATCAAATAATCATATTAGAATGTTTTCTGAAGGATCATGTTACACTGAAGACTGGAGTAATAATGCTGAAAATTCAGCTTTGATCACAGAAATAAATTACACTTTAATATTCACATAGAAAACAGCGGTTTTACATTGAAATAATATTTCATAATATATGTTTTGTATTTTTAATCAAATAAATGCAGCATTGGTGAGCAGAAGAGACTTCTTTAAAAACTTTTTTGAACAGCAGTGTATATATTATATATATATATATATATATAAATATATAATTATATATATATATATATATTATATATATATATCAATCAGAGACTTCTAAGTTTTGAAAAAAGTCTCTGATGCTCATCAATCCTGCATTTATTTGATCAAAAATACAGAAAAAAATGTAATATTGTGAAATATTATTAAAAATTTAAATAATATTTATCTATTTTAATATACTTAAAATATAATTGACTTCTTTGATGAAAAACTGCATTTCATCAACCATTACTTCAGTGTCACATGAACCTTCAGAAATCATTCTAATATGCTGATTAATTATCAATCAACAGTTGTGCTGCTTCATATTTCTTTTGGAACCTGCATACTTTTTTCAGGATTCATTGATGAATAAAAAGTTTAAAAGAGCAGCATTTATTCAAAATAGAAATATTTTCTAAAAGTATAAATATTTACAATCAGTTTTTATCAAATTAGCACATCCTTGCTGAATAAAAGAAAAAAATTACTGACCCCAAACTTTTGAACGGTGGTGTATATTGTTACAAAAGATTTCTGTTCATACATTTTTTAGCATACATAGGCATTTGTCTATAAAAATATGAAAGTATTGTCTATGAAAACAGCCAATTTATAATATGACAATCTTATAAGGACAGATTTAAATGTTGGATGAGTGCCTTTACATTTGTGCTTCATATTGCGTTTTGTTGGGACAGTGCCCTCCTTCCTCTGTGCGATTAGAGTTGATTAAGAGGTTAGACGTTGTGAAGCATGGCGTCTTTAACTGAGATTTATCTGTTCCTGTACTGACCCTTATGGGGTTGCCTGCCCTCACCCCAATGTCCTCTAGATTTATTTGGTTATTTGTTTATCTATTCTGAGGAGTCTTGCATGTCTCCCTCATTTTTTTTTTCCTGTTTATGCATCCAAGTCTCATTTTTCACAGTGGAAGCAATATGAAGCTCTTGCCATGTGCTTATACAGTCAAAATACGGGCAAAGGCGCTGATGACCCTCATGACCCGGACACCCGCCTGAAGCACAACCTTCACGCATTGTCCCGACTCAACCGACATCTACTAAGACATAACCAAATCTTTTAAAGGGTACCTATCATGGAATTTTGAAAATTACCTTTCATGTAGTGTGTAACATAGATCTAAGTGAACAAAAACATCCTGCAAAGTTTTAAATATGAAAGTTCACCGTATACAAAGTTATTGTCTCTCAAAAGTAAGAGTCGACTCTGAGTCGCTGATATGAATCGATAGACTAACGATGCATTTTCTCTAACTTTCGTACGTCACTTGTACAAGTTATTTGAATTCGACACGCCCACTCAGTGCGCGCGCCGAGCAGACAGAGAAACCTGACAACAACATGTCGACGAGACTCTGTTCTGAAGTGCGAATCAAAAGCAAACTTTTTTTTTCACTGCCCAGGGACAAGCATGTGAAGACTCAGTGGCTAGAGTTTATATTTACAACTATACCACACAAGTATAGCCACCTTGAGCTGTGTTCGCGTTATTTTAATGACGATCGCTTCACAAACACAAATGCTTTCAAGTGTGGATTCGCGAGTCGCCTGATATAGGAAGGTTCAATACCAAGTTTATTTGGATCAGCTTCCTCCTACGAATCACAACCTGTAAGTACTATTAATAATTGTTGCTTTTATGTGTGTGTGTGTGTGCGTGTGTGCGTGCGTGCGTGGGTGTGTGTGAGAGTGAGAGTTACGCTCAGCAGCTTCTAGGTCTCCAATGTCATTGTTTTTGTTTTTTGAAATATGTGAAATTATGTGAAGCGTATTGTAGTACTGCAGTGCTTTATCAATATGTTTAAGCTTTGGGCTAACGCAAAATATAACTGACTGCGTCATCTGACCAATCACCGCCGATTAGCGTCACGCAAAGGAGGGGTTTGGACAAATGAGTCGTCAAACGAATCATTAGGGAGTCGGTGAGCAAATCAGGTAAAAATAAATGCATATTATAAGACAACAAAAGTGTTTTTTGTCATTGTATGCATGTAAAACTGTTGTTGGGGACTCCCAGAACATTATTAGGAACATTTTAAATGCCATAATAGGTACCCTTTAAACCAAAATATTTGAGCTATTTTCCTTTAAGCATGATACCACACTATATTTCCATTCAAGAAGGTCTTGAGAACAAAATGAAAGTTTATTAGTTCTTATTTTTTGGGTTTAATGAGCAAAAATTGGTTGTGTCTTTCAAAAAACTGATTTTAGCAACACCAGAACAGGCACTTGTCTACTCACACATTTCTTGTTGGAGTTTTCTGGGCTAAACGGGGAGAGCAACAGTATGTGGCTAGCATGACCTGACATGCCTCTGAAGCTGGAGGGGGTCTTGACCTTTGATCCCAGGCTTCAAACCTAGGAAGATGAAAAAAAAGGGATTGGTTAGGAGGGTGACTCCTTAAACAAGAGCTTCTGTTTTAGACTGGAATGTCAGTTCCATAAAAAGATGCCTATAGAGAAGGAAAAAGCGACCAAAAGTGAACAGAGAGATAATGGAGATATAAAAGAGTGTGTGTGTGTGTGTGTGTGTGTGTGTGTGTGTGTGTGTGTTGTGTGTGTGTGTGTGTGTGTGTGTGTGTGTGTGTGTGTGTGTGTGTGTGGACGGGAGACCGGGGCTAGTTGTCACACAGGGTGCTCAGTTTCAGTATTGAGGGTTTGTTCAGCAATGGTTTTTAGTTGTTTTGAATTCTGTCTTCCAAACTAACATTCCAATAGATCATAATAACGTTATAATAGTTGTTGGAGTGAACAAGACAACACAATAAAGGTAATAGCCTATGAAATACATTTTAATGAGCAGGTTAAACTGTTCTCAAGACAAGGGTATTTTTCATATGTTCAGGTCAGGTCAAGTTTTATACTATTTCTATAAAAAAAAATAATTTCTTTGAATGAACAACACTTATGTAATCTTTGTAATGTTTTACACTTACTAATACATTTTAGCATTAAAAGTGGAAACATTATTACTGGTATCACTTTACAATAAGATTTCATTTGTTAACATTAGTTAACTACATTACTAAAGTACTAAAAATGCACATTTTCTGCAACATTTATTAATCTTATATTAATCTCAACATTTACTAATATATTTATAAGATCAAAAGTTTAGTTTGTTAACATTAATAGATGCACTGTGAACTAACATGACTTTTTTTAACAAAGGTTAATAATACATCCTGTATTGCTCAATGTTATTTCATGTTAGTTCATGCATTAACTAATGTTAACAAATGAAACACTACCATTTCAATGGTACATTATTATCATACATTATGAACTAACATGAACAAAAGTATCAACCAAGAATAATTAATGCTGTAAATTAATTTTATTTCATGATACCTTAATGCGTTAACTAAGTGTTACCAATGTTTTTTGTGTTACTTTTCCAATTATGCTGCTTTATGATTTTTTTTGTGTTGCAGAATTGTTGTAAATACCTACATGTAAATGAACTGTAATGGTGGACATTTTTAATTGGCTGTTTTGTTGTTTTAATGGTGTGAAAGTGTGGCAACTAGCCTTGGTCTCTGTAAAGTCTATATAAAAGTATTGAGAGTCTAGAGAAACTGAATTGCCTGCAGAGAGAGAGATGAGAATATGCATGGTGGGAAAATCATTGCACTTTGTTTTGAACTTTCGGACTTTGCCACTCACTGAAACACAAAACTTGGCGCTCATGTGCAGCGCGTCACCGGAGAAAGATATTTGATTATAAATTATCAGGCTGGAAGACTGTGACCAATGAGCTTAACAAGGCAGAATACTGGGCTGTAACAGATTTGCTGAACACCCCCACCAACCTCTCTGCCATAATGTGATGTTTATGGCCATTTTTACCCCCGGACTTCAGTCATGCGATGGAGCAATAAATTACTCAAGCAGGCCCGCTGGAGGGAAAGTCCTTGTGACTCTGTGCTGCGGCTCTAGCGGAGAGAGCGTGACATAGAGGGTCACATCTGCAGATAACCTTGTGTTTTCTCGATGTTTTTCTCCGACATGGCGGCCGCCTGGAAAGCACACATTACCCACCCATGGAGGTTGGAAATCTGCTCTGGGTGGAACAGTGCTGACACGTAGCATCAATACATCTTTAGCGGAGCATTTTCGCTCGTGTCATTTTTGTGTCCAGCAGCAGATAAAGAGCCCGAAAACAGGAAATAAGCGGGAGTGTGCGGAATCGTGAAAAATTACACTGCTGATCTTAGAGCAGATTAAAAGTTCAAACTCAGTTGGTCTAGCTTATTATAGTCAAAGTCTTGTAGGACTACGATTGAAGTGGAAGAGATTTAGAGGTGTGATTCATCTTCAGTATAGCTTACAGTAATCATTCAATAATTTTGCATTTATACTTAGCAATTCCCAGGGAATGAATTGGAATGCATCAAATGTATATTGCGATGTAAGATGAATGCATAAATGTAAATCTATTGTAGCTCAACATGCAAAACATGGACGGCAAAAGTCATGGGTCTGTTCCCAGGGAATGCATCAAATGTATCCCTTGAATGCAATGTCAGATAAAGTGTCTTCCAAATGCATAAATGCAAATATACTGTTGCTCAACATGTTATACTAGCAATGCCAAGGTCATGGGGTTGATTCCCAGGGAAAATTCATACTGGTTAAATGCATAGTTTTAATGTATGTCATGTAAATGCAATCCCAGATTCTTTTTAATACCAAAAGGTGTGTGAAGAATCCGCGCTTGCATCAGACACGGTGTCCAAGCTGCCTGGTTTTCACGTAGAAGAGAGGCCAAATTCCCCGCAGTTAAAATCTCAGACGGTGGTCTTTAACACATTCTCTCTCCCTCTCCCTCTGCCTCCCAATCCCAATAAAAACCTTCTGACCACCGGTTGACCTTTCGCCGTTCTTCCCCCATCCAACGCTCTCCGTTCACTCCACCACTGCAGTCCAGCGGAGGCCAATGGGGGCCAGCAGCTGTGGGGAGGGGGACATGAGGTCACGAAGGTCACGGTACTGGTAAAATCATCGGCGAGGCTCCAATGTGGGGCATCATTTCCCCCCTTCAAAGGCAGTCCTGACGTCCACGGGGGCCGCCCCGATGGCCCCGCTGTTCCTGAGCTTTCAAGACCTGAGACGGACAAGGGTAAATAAAGTGATACCAGGTGTTAGCTTCTCCCCTCCAAAAAAAATCCACCAAATTGGGGCCTCATTTCACACTAAGAAACCCCGTCCGGGTGCGTGAGGTATGGCAGTGCAGCAACCAGAGCCAAAACAACAGTTTGGTACTGCCTAATCCATTGAGGATTGAGTATGCAAATTTAGGCATCTTAGCTCAGATTTGGATTTGGAATGGGGGGCATCAAAGCTCACGACCACCACCACCACCAAAAAAAAGCTGACCCCTTGAATAACTGTGAAGATCAAGCCAAGTGAATGAGATTCATTGTGGCGAAAACAAATCGGCTCTGACAATGAGTGAAGAACAAACAGAGAGACGCCGTCAGCGCACAAGTGCTCCTGCCCTGGTGTTAGAAGCGAAAGGGGCGGCTTTGAAAGCTCCACCATGTGCAGGACGGCCCCTCTTCTTTCCGAAACCCTCTAAAAGCGCCCAATTAACGCTAATTAACATCAACGACAGGCAAGGGGTCATTAGTCCAGCTAATCCATGGTTTACATTTTCCTCCTGGAACCCTGCTGGCCAATTCTCACCCCAATCATAGAAAGGACATGTTGTTAAAAAGGCTAGCATCAAAGCTTTTCCACTCCACAAACTGCCCCATTAGTCCAAGATCTGGACTTCGAAGGGATGGAACTCAAAGCCCTCGAGGGCTGGGTGTCAAGCCAAGTCTCTGTTGTTTGGACCTCGATCTGAATCGTCAACAACTTGTTTGGGTCCTTCATGATCCACGGCCATTTGGAGAGCAGGTGGTCCATGAAAGAGGTTAAATATGTGATACTGTAAAACGCCCCATTATAGGCGATTCATTATGGCAGTTTGTAGCGACTAGTAGTGGAGGATGCAATGCTCTGACGGGTGGAGAGGATGGCCCTGTTCCAAAACCTAGTGAGCTCCCTATGTAGGCAGCATTTTGAGGCATCACATAGTTAAACTATTTTACATAAGATTCTTTTACCTTTTATTTGTGCATTTTGGAGCTTAGCAACATGCTACTGCCAAACTAAGTATATAGACCGGAGACAGCAAGGCAGGTCACTCGTTTTTGGAACACAGTCGATGTCACTCTACGATAATATTACACTCTCTAGAGGGGTTGAGAAAAACATTATACAGGGCAGTGACTCACAGCAGTGGGGTTAAGAACAGTCAAAGATGATGAAATGGTTCATGACTAATTATTTTGGGAATATTATGGTTAATTTTCTTCTACTAAATTCTGATAAGATTGAGGTATTACTTATTGGACCAAAATACACAGAATCTCTTGTACTGTTACTGTCACTTCATCTTCTACAGTTAAAGACCTGGGTGTTACATTAGACAGCAACTTGTCTTTCGAAAATCATATTTCGTATGTTAAAAAAACGCCGCCTTCCACTTCAGAAACATCACTAAGCTATTTTCTGATGCAGAAAATCTAGTTCATGCATTTGTGACCTCGAGACTAGATTACTGTAATGCTTTATTAGGTGGTAGTCCCGCATCCTCAATAAACAAGCTACAATTAGTCCAAAATGCAGCTTCTAGAGTACTTACTAGATCAAGAAAATATCATATAATACCAATTTTATCATCTCTACACTACCTATTAAGTTCCGTATCAATTAAGTCAATCAATCAAGTGTTGCTACTGACCTATAAAGCCCTAAATGGTTTGGTGCTTATATGAAGACTTCAGATGACCAACACTTGTGAATAGAGAACACACACTCCTGCAAGGACTTCAGATTTCAAACTCTGAATCAACATGCATCAATGCAAAATGTTATATAATCATTTAACAACATGTATTCATTAAGTTAATGAGCTCATTGTTTAAATTAATACATTGTTAGATAACCGTGTGATTTGTGTGACACAGTCACCTCAGATAAAAGATCACTCTAAATTGTAATGTAGAAACATGCATTATCTGTAAAGCTGCTTTGAAACAATATGTAATGTGAAAAGTACAAATAAATGTGAATTGAATATTATTTATTGTTTAACAATTTAAATTAAATAATTAAAACAATAATTGTCAATACATAAATAATCATAAATAAATAGTATGACTGAAAATTATTGTACAGACGCACACACACACACACACACACAAAATAGATGCAAAAAATATATTGCACAGAAATATGTAGCAAATATGTATACAAAAACTCGTATTCTGGCATAGGAGTCACTCCTGAGACACAGAGCACATGTTGGATGATGATCATTTACAGAGTTCACAATAGAGAGACTAGTAAAGAAGACTGAAGCTGTTTATCCTTTATAGAGCCCACGACTAAGCTTTCTGACAAACAAAAAGACAGGTTGAGTCACAAGATTGATTTTGTTTGCCTCCGTTTGATGTTTTAAAGCAGAAAGGTAAAAATTAACCCACTAAACCAGAAACTTAATTTGAAGAAAGAAAAAATAATAATTATTTATTTAGAATTGATTTCAATGTCCTCAACTTTTTCATTGAGAAAATAATCACATTGTTTGCTCAGAGTAATTGATCAGTGCGGAATCATAAAAATAAGTTTGGCTTTCTTCAATCTTCAACCTTATCTTGAGTATTCTTTCTGAATATAATAAAAACGCATATAAGAACTTAACTTCTAAATCTATTTTTAGCCCTAATGAAACGCTAAACTGAAACGTGCATTTAAACTAATTACTTCTGCTGTTTTAACAGAGTTCGCCACGTAACATAGCGGTCAGTGGTTATTGGGAAATCATGCGTTCAGAGGCAAAAATGTTCTTGTCTGGAGAAAATATGTGCAACCTTGAGTGAAACTTCATAAAGCCTCAGAGCTAAAGGGCGGTTTGGAGATGTTTTAAATAAAAGTTGCTCAGAAAAGTTCACACATATACTGGCACCTATTGCTCTAGGGCTGTTCCCTACCCTCCCCCGGCCCTGAAACCCGATCTGTCGGCATGCAGCTCGGAATTCTTCATTTACCCTGACATTTGACCTCTGGCCTTTTTGGCAGCGCACAGAAGAGAAGATGAAGTGTCCAGGGCTCTTTTTCTCCAACACAAAAAATCTCCTGTTCTTGCAACCCTCCCACACTCGCACACACACGCAGAAACACTTTCGGGAGGACTTCTACCAATGTATACCCCTTGTTCCTGTGATCCACAGAGCACAATTACGTATAATATCTGGCTAATAGTCTGTGACTTCAAGGGAGCGTTTTAAAAGTGCGATTCCCCCTCTCCTGTTCAACTGCCCACAGACTAGTGCAACTTAAAAGCTTTGCACAATGCTTTCTGGACCATCTGACCATTATGAGTGGTGTATTATGGAGCTCCTCTGTCATTTTCCTCTTTGATTGCACCATTACAATGTAATCAGTGTTTGAGCCTGACTGAAAAGGCTTCTTGTGCTGCGTCTGAGTAATTCTTGCCTTGCGAGTGTGTGCGCACAGCTTCAGTTCCATTCATGTGCACGACAACAAACTGACTGTTGAGTGAGTGTCGTGCCATTTGATATACTGCCTCACTTTGTCAAGCGGTTATCTCGCTTTGTTACTTTTCCCTTTTACTTGAAATTTGGGCGGTCGATACCTAACAGACACGCATGCACTCTTAGAAGAACAAGTTCTACATAGGACTTTGAAGGGTTCTGTGGGGTGCTTATTATTGAGAATCTTTCAAGGGATCCCATCATAGGATCATTTTATGAATTCATTTGTAATGAATTTTGTTTAAATGTTTTATTTTTATTACATTTTATGTGTTAAGCAGCTTACTTTAAAACTATGAAATAACCCGTTAAACATGAAATGCAATCATTTAAGACATTTCTCCTTATATAGAACCTTTTTGGTATTCAAGTAGCAGTCAAAAACAGAAAAAAAACTATATCGGATATCTCAGTTCAGTCTTCTAGCATTGAGATGGAGAATGGACGTTCGGTCTTCTGCTTAGATTTTTGTCCTGAGCAAACTAAATCGAAAAAAACTAACAATAATGTGTCACCTTTATTAGAGTATCTTAACAATATCTCAAACTCTGTTCAGTTTAGATTTTAAAGCGTGCATATTAAACTTTCCCATTAAATTCACCAAAGACCAAACTATCAAAGAGATACATATATGTTCATGTATAGTTCTACAGCAATTCAATCTTTATTTCTCTTTTTATTTTAGGAGAAACATCTGAGACAAAGTTAATACACAACGAAACATACATCCCGTTTCCCATATTTTCACCTGTGAAAAAGACCTTAAATGTGTCTCAACAATGTTTAAAACTTTGTTAGAATGGACCAAAATATGCAATCAAAAGTTATAATATAGAGTTTTCTGTCCCTCCACTGACAGCTACGCAACTACCATTTTGAGGTCGGAAAACTAATCCATATGAATTGAGCGGTTTACTCCAATTTTTCTGAAGAGGCTCGATCGCTTTATGTGATGAACAGATTAAATTTAGGATTTTATTCACATTTAAACATTGATCAGCAAACATAAACAGAAGCTCAACCGAACCTGCTTGACGCGCGAGAACAAAACTCACTGGTTCTTGCAGAAGCTCAAACGTGCTGCGTAACACGAGATTGAACCTCATTGGTTCTCATACGTCAAGTGATCATGCTTGAGCTTCTGTTTACCTCAACTGATGTGTGAGTTGAGGTTTATATGTGAATAAAAGCCTTAAATTCAATCTGTTCATCATATAAAGCAATCGTGTCTCTTCAGAAAATTTAATTCATATGGACTATTTTTACGATCTCTTTATGCACTTTTTGAAGTGTAAAAGTGGTAGTTGGCAGTTGGTCAGATCAATACATTTTGAATAAAAAATATCTGAGATCCTAAAGAGATCTTTTAATACAGCGCAACCTGAGCACTGTTTGAGACGTTTTTATTTATTTATTTATAAGTTTATTTGTATTGGGACAGTACAAAAAACATGATCCCAGTCAAAACTGGAAAATATGTATTGCACATAGAGTATAGCAAGAGCTAATTTGCATCTCAGTTGAACATCTTCTGAAACTATCAATCATGTCTCAACATTGTCAAGCAAACTGTGCTCAGATTAGCCAAAGTCAGCAATTAAACCATAAAATATAACTGAAAATCTCCTGAGCTAAGAACAGGCAACACCTGAGTAATAAACTCTTCCTCTTTGACTCATCTTAAGGATCAGGAAACAGTCACAACAATTAGGAGAAACATCTGAGACAAAGAAGCTGAGTTTCATCTGTTCATCTCAGTTTCATCTAAAACTGAGAACTCCCTTAAAGGGTTAGTTCACCCAAAAATGAAAATTCTGTCAGTAATTACTCACCCTCATGTCGTTCCAACCCCGTAAGACCTTCGTTCATCTTCGGAACACAAATGAAGATATTTTTGATTAAATCTGAGAGCTGGATCACTCCTCCATAGACTTCTAAGGGATTGAAACTTGACAGCCCTGAAAAGTTATTAAAGAAATCGTTAAAAGAGTCCAAGCGACTACAGTGCCGAGATCTTAAGTTTATCGAGCTACAAGAATACTTTTTGAGCACAAAAAAAAATTAAAAAAATAGCGACTTTATTCAAGTATTCTCTTTGGGCCTGGAGATTTCACGTAGTGTTATTGTGCAACGCTTCTGGTTGAACGTCACACGCATCACACACATGACCAGCGTCAGCCAATAGTGAGCCTACGTGTGACGTATAACACAGAAGCGCTGCGCTGTTACACTACGTCAACAGCTTAGGAGAATGACACGGAAGAGAAGAGATGGTTGAATAAAGTCGTTATTTTTGTGTTTTTTTTGCACGCAAAAATTATTCTCGTCGTTTTATAAACTTAAGATTGAGCACTGTAGCCATTTGGACTCTTTTAACGATTTCTTAAAATAACTTATCAGGGCTGTCAAGTTTCAATCCCTTAGAAGCCTATGCAGGAGTAACCCAGCTCTCAGATTTAATCAACAATATCTTAATTTGTGTTCCGAAGATGAACGAAGGTCTTACGGGGTTGGAATGACATGAGGGTGAGTAATTACTGACAGAATTTTCATTTTTGGGTGAACTATCCCTTTAAAGGCCCACTGAAGTGCCTTGAAACACACAGCATTATTCAACGTTTTGATAAAAATTACACTGAATCAGGAAGACAGGGCGGGATATATCGATCAGCTCCTCCCCCTTTTTCAAAAAGCCAATAGCATATATAGCGTTTATATCACAGCTCGGCCAGATCTGTCTGGGCTCGGTAAAGCCGCAGTTTCCTCCTAATCTCTAACCATTGTAATCTCCTCCATATTGCTTTAAAATATATAATTTTGTGCAGAATTCAAATGGGTCCGATACGTTTTCTGGTCTGCACTGACTCGCACATATGATCCGCTCTGTGCTATTATGTAGACTGTGCGCGCCGAGCACTAACGTGAAACCAGACTTAAATTGCCTCAATGGAAAGCATATTGACACTGTCTGAATTGTTCCCTATCCCCTATTTAGAGCACTAAGTGCCATTCACCAAATAATAAATGTGTGAACAAATGACCAATTTTAGCCGACGCTTCAGCGGCCATCTGTTTATAATGTAGGGGGCGGGACGCTGTCGATTCTAGAGAGCATTTGATTGGACAGAAAATCTAATGAGAAGCTGAAGTGCAGAGTGATGTCATCACAATCATTTATCCATATTGTTGGAAGTGAGAGACTTTAGTTTTTAATGCTTATATCTTCTAAATGCGAATTTTGTCATTGTTTTGGAGCACACTAGATTTGAGATAACAGTAAGACTAACATATCCATACTAAAAGCCAAAAAACTACAATTTTGATTTCATGGGGACTTTAAGATTGCGAAACCATCACCAGTCTTTTATGAATTCTACGAGAAACATCTCAGACACCAAGTTGATAGCTAAATAAAACATAACTGAGAACTTCATTAAGTCTCCTGCTATGAAAAAGCAAACGCTGAGAAATAAAATGTACCATTAATTATGCTGTTTGGATTAATAAAAGTAGAACATCTGTAAAGACAGCATGTGGTTTCATTTATTCTGTTATTTGAGGAATCCTTTCAACCCCTGTAACCAAGTGTGGTGGATCCTTAACTGTGGAAAATCAATGAAGGAAAAGCTCTCCTGATCCTCCACACCGTGTCTGATTAAATGTAGCCGATTTCTACGCCTGTTCTTAGAGAGCCACAGTCTGAATGGAGAGCCAGAGGGAAACCAGTGTGTGGCGTCGGCCCAAAAGCCCCGGAGGCAGAAAGAGAAGGATCCCGCAAAATGGTTATTATGGTCATCCCTGATCACAGAGGGCATTTCCACCCCCTCCTCGCCAACTTTTCCATGGCCGGAATCACAACGACACATGGCTACACACGCCTGTGCGTCATCAGCACACAGAAACAAACACTACGACTCACAATAGGAGCATCAGAACCTGTCCTAACGCACTCCCCAGGGAATCATGGGAAAGCAGCTCAGCCGCCGCATCTGTCTCCTGCCTAAAGGGAGAGTGGGATGACATTCCTTCACGACAGTCCCACCGCGACAGGCTGTCTTATGAAGCCATCATTCACCCGATCAATAGCTCAGCGGCCTCAACCAGCCTCCCCAGGAGCCAGAGAATAGGGCGAGGAGGAGCTGTGGGCTTCAGTGGGCCGGACGGCCCGCTAGCGCTGTGATCTTTCACTCCAGTCACTGAAGAGGCAGAAGGGAAAGTGATTAGCTACCCTCCTCTCACAGCCAGCCACAAACAACAACCTCCACCGAGGAAAGGTACAAGCTTTTTAATGGAGATACGACCCTCAATGCTCAACTCACAATACGCAAGTGTGATATTTTACACTGTGTTACATGTGTTATGTAGCCTATGAGTCTTTCAATGGACTCCTCAGCTAAACTGCTTACACTGAAACAAAACAATTTTCACTCAGAAGCTGATAGTAAATTTCACAATTAATTACAAAGAAACAAATTTCAACACATTCAAATTTTGACTTTATTTTGACTAAAAAAGACTGAAATAGCATTTTCTTGTAACCCATACTCCCATAAAATTAGTTTAATTAAAAAAAATGTTTTTTACAGTGTAGGTGTGAGTGATATGATTAAAAATTTTCCCCTGTCATTAATATGCATTATTTGACTATGTTAGTGATACACATTGCCAAATAGTAATTAGGCGTATCACTACATCAAATTGTTACATAATTCTCATAATTCATCTCGAATTAATAAAATAAATAAACTACTAAAAGTATATCCAACCTTACCTGAATACATACAGTACACTCATTTTTTTTAAGTGGCAAGTAATTTATAGCAAAAGTTAAACTGCTTGATTGTTATACTGAAAACTATAAACCATATTATCACCAAGAGATGTAATAAAAGTTGGATATCCTACTTTACCTATTAGAATAGTCACGTAAAGCAATATAGCCTATACTATATATTAGTGTGATATAAACTGCATTATCGCACATCTCTATAAAGTTGAAAATATACCTGTATTCAACTTTATCCACATACATACACTCATGAAAAGACATATATATAGCAAATCTCAACCAGATTTTTTATTTTGTTGCAAAAATTTAACTATTATCGCCCAGCAATTTATATAAGTATTTCCAACTTTATACATTATACTTGTGTAGGACAATATATATAGCATCTCTCAATACTTTGTTAGCTTGTATCGTCATCAAACACATTTGACTTGACATTTCAACATTTTCGGCGTGTCGACAAACTAGGAAAGCACCATAGTCTTGCAGTGAGTATTCATTAACCAACATCCACTTGATCCTCAATTTGTCTCTGGTAATTCATCTACAGAGCACAAAGGTTGCCATTAACAAGAAACATCGGCGCATTGCAAGACTCAGCTGTCTTTATTTTGCATGATGAGAATGCGGCACTGCATGATGGGTTAAATGGGCTTTTGATGACCTCAGCTTCTGCTCTCTGTAGGAGCAAATCCTGATCAAGCTAAACTGGGCTTTTATTGAGCTACTAAAGCACTGATTGCACTAGCACTGAATGAGCGCCATTCAATGGAGTCACTAATTGGCCAAATAGGTTTATAAGGCAAATAGGTACAGAGGGAGGATAAGCAAGTGTGACCCTAGATGTTAAACCAAAGCCTTTTTCGGACGGGACTAGTTAAGGAAGGTTAAGTAAGTTTGTTTCAGTCCGAATCAAACACCTCTTTTTCTTTATATTACCTTTAGCTGACTTTTTTTTTTTTTTGACTAATGTTTTTTTGTGCATTGTCACTGATCAAATAAAGATATAAACTAAACTAAACTAACTTGTGCATTCTCTGAGGAATCTCAACTCGAAAGAAATATCAGTGATTACAGATTAGTAAAAAAATTTAACAGCACTTATCTTTGTTTAGTTTTTGGATCTTACCGTACTATAACTAAAGATTATATTGCGCTGCCTGATGCATCTTTATTAATATATTTGGACTCATTTCTGGGTGAAATAAGGATAAGGAGAGTCTGATCGCAAAAACTATTTATAATGACCACTTAACACATGTAACTCAAACGTCGTTTAGAACGATAAAACTCTTCAAAGCGAGTAAACTTTTACCTTAGTTTTACTTAGGTTCTAAATGCAAGTTTCAGTTGCTTTGAGAGGCATGAAAGACATTGCAAATTAAAGTTTGACAGAACTATTCATCTAATCCCACCAATTGATGTGTGACACTCAAAATCCATTATCCTTTACAACAAGATTTGGAGGGAAAAAAGCCCCTCTGTTGTGCCTAACACACTTGTGTTTACCCTTATTACTCTTATGTGAAACACTTTTTTCAGAAAGAGGATCAAGTTAAAGCGGATATGCCAAAATATCATGGAGTATGGCTTTCAAAACGGGGTGTAAATCAAATCTTTGTGAAGCCAAGTGGGGAAACTAAAAGAAGCATTGTAAAATAAAGGCTTGCATTTACATTTACTCATTTAGCAGGAACAAAGAAAAAGTGTGTGAAGAAATGTATGCAAAATGAATAAAGAATGTTTCGGTTAAATTTTCGGAAGAAAAAAAAATGCAATGCATGCACAATGAGCAGAAGTTCTGACAAAATATGCAGATTCTGTGTGGGCCTACTCATAAAAAAATGAATTAAGATTCAGATTAATTTCATGGTTCATTTTCCACTGCTAAAGCTGTAGAGTTTTTGGCATGACTGTATCTTCCAAATCAATATTTATTTCTGCTAAAATGGACAGCCACCTCCTCCCGTTAACCTCTGAAATCAGTCCACTTGTTAATCGCATAATTACACAAACAACACACACGGCGACTACAATGGACCCGTGGCACACCAAACCCCATGAAATCGCATGCGTGCATATTTATTTTTACGTTCGTTAGCCCAGTCTGATTTTCAGCAGTTTGTGAAGGAGGTCATTATGATGCCACTCCACAATCCAACAGATTTTTGACCCCAAACAGCATTTAACACTGGGATGAGCAAATCTCTAAGCCGTGCATTGAAGGAAGGCTTAAATGCGAACTATGCATTCATTCACGCAGCGTTTTTTTCAACACAAGGGAGCGGAATCTCCCGAGAATGAACCATCTCAGGGAGTTTCTAAAACGGCAGGTTCTGGATGAGCTGCTAAGAAAGAAAGAAAAACAAGAGATGAAAAAATCCCCAAAGGTCCCTGTCCTCCCCATCAACCCCCACTGTGGCCCGGCCTACGGGGCTTTTCTCTAGCGCCGGGGCCTCCGTTTGGCCCCCCTCTGTCTCTTTCAGCCCTCCACAAAGCAGCAAGCCACGTTATTTGAGGCACTAAAGAGTTAACCCTCCTCGCTGCTCCAACACAATGGCCTCCCCATTGAGGGCTTTCTTCATTTAACCTTCCTAATGACAGGTTTCATCCTCTTTCCCCTGACAAAAAGGAGGAGCAGGAGCTAACTCACCACCTTTCTCTTTTACCTCCTTTCACATCTCCTCCCCTTTCCACACCTCCCAAAAGTGCTGGCTCTCACTTTAGGGTCTGATGTGACAGCTCTTTACAGTAAATGACACTGTCATCGCTTTGGGTGACAGTTTTGAGCGAGGCATTTCAAGCTTTCACTGGAGGTACTGTAAATGCAATGACCAAACTCAAACTTTCCCCTATCCTGGTTTAATATGCAGGTATAACTAGAAATGAACTAATCGGAGGTTGCTTCACCTGAAAAGTCTAGCCTGGGTTTCCCCATACTGCCTTACTGCAGCGCGATTCAATTCACGCTGAAAGGCAGTCTGGATACCATGGCCAGATTTTTCGCCTCATTTAGGGAACCAATCACAGAACGGGGAGGGAGCAGCTAGACGATGACGACATCTATGCGACACACGGAAACAGTTTGTTTATATCGATTTAACATGGCTGAAGACGCGAAGCTACTCTTTGATAAAAAACTTAACGTCATTGTTTACAAAAAAGATCTTTCCCATCGTCTTCTTCCTTGTCTAATTTCTGTCGCTCTACATACGTCATCTGGTATAATCGAAACGATTGGCTATGAGCTACGTACAGGCATATTTGATAGACATTCTTAGCACCCAATAAACTGCGACGGGCATTCTGAAACCACGCCTCAAATACGAGAAATTGCGCATGTGGTTCCCAGACCCAATTCTCAACGAGATTGGGTCTGGCGTTAGCCAGGCTATGAAAAGTCTGTTTGTTTGGGTAGAGAAAAATGGCAAGCTACCAGTGGTGTGGGTTTCTGTCTGTCCGGCCAATAGGGGGAGTGTCCGGAAATCTGTTTGAAAACATTCATTTGCTTATGAATTACACACTTTACTACAGATGCACCAATATTAAATTATGGCTGGTAAAAACCCAACTTTCATGTTATGGCTGATAATCAATAAATGGCCGAAATAAAAATTCCTTTTTTGTTAAAAATTTTACAAGAAAACGCTATTTCAGTCTTTCTTGGTCAAAATAAACTAATTTAAGTCATTCTCTATTAAAAATAAAATCATTTTAAATTCCACATGTGATTTTAGGCATCACAACAAAATGGATTTTGACATTTGCTAAAAATTACATTTAACCATGTTATTAAATTATTAGAGTTTTTTTTTTTTTTACTTTAAGTAATCTTTAGATTACAGCAACAGGTTATATAAATGTAAAAATAGAAGAAATAGTATGCATGTTATATTAATATTATATTTATCCATTTATATCAAATTTAATAGTATTACATCCACCTTATTTTGAACGTAAGAGTGGGCAAGGTCATCTGTAAATTGATTGTATCTGTCATCTAGCTGTACAAAACAGCTTGTTATGCTGCTTGATATTACAAACTGGTATTTTGTACTATGTTATTTTAAGTATCGTCGAAATTATAAAAACACTGGTTTGTACCGCAAATAGTTTTATCATTCACTGTTATTCTTCTTGTTATTTACATTCACAGAAAATAGCTTACTTCCACAATGCAAAATAAGGTACACACACACACACACACACACACACACACACACACACACACACACACACACACACACACACACACACACACACACACACACACACACTGTTAAATTTTTTTTGTGTGTGTGTGAATTTACAGTATATTCTAGGTTAAAAATTGCATTACTTTTGCAGTAATTCCACAGTAGGACTTCTCTTAACTGCACTCTTGGATATTTCTTGTAAAATCTACAATATCATACTGTATTTCTACAGTGCATATGTACTATGAAGGTTCCCAGCATGCAGTGCAGCATGAGTAGATTGTGCTGTGGAGTTTCTTGATTCTTGTTGGTTTTATCTGTGCTGATGAACTTATTTTTGGTTCACTTTTGACCGTTTCTGTTGTTTATTTTGTAATGTTCAGAATTTATCTTTTTTATTATTATTATTTGTGGAGTGTCACCATTGTTGTGTTTTGTATGTCGAGTATTAATGTCTGTGCATCATTAGGTGATAAAAATAAAAATAAATCTTGTGTTGCTGGATGATGTCACACTTTTCAAAGATAAATCTCAGCTGCTTTACTGTTGTGAAATATCTATCTACAAACAATTCGAAATAAGAAATAATAAATCTTAATGCTGAATAATGCTAATAATACTAGTTTGACATAAATTCAGCCCATTAACTTATTTTATATTCTAGCTTGTCATTGTTTTAACAAATATTTTTCATTAGTCACACTTCGGACATGGCTAGATCAGAAATTTGAATATGAATATAAAAGCTCCATGATCCCAAGCTAATGGAACACTAATCACCATTAACAATTACAGTACTAAACTAAATAATTTCTTACAGTGACATGGTTAAAGACAACTTTATAATGTGACTTCAGAATAAAACAAGAGAAGTAAATTACTGATGTCAGCATCATTTTGCTGTTGATTAATTTGTAAGAAAATGACCCAGCATGCATTAATTTCACTGTAAATTTCTGACTACGGTAATTTATTGTAAAATAATACTCTTTAATCCTGTAAATTCCAACCGTTGATATTTAACATTTAGCATGGGTCAGTTCTTCCCACTGTTCTGCTGGGATGAGAAGACACGCTTCCTGTTGTCTGGGCTCACAATTACTCGCTCTGAAAGCTGGTGCAGACGCGAGTAAAGTGCGAGAAAGCTGCCCACTGCTGCCAGCGCTGAGCAGGGGTGCGACAGGGGTGAGTAGTTTTGACTGGGGGTCGACAGAGAACATTGACAAGAGTGTTCGTTCTAACTCAGCCTCCATGTCTCCTGTCTCTCTGTCCCACCCTTTTCCACACCAAAGTGGGGGGGATTTTTTACGGTTGACCTTCTCCTCACGCTTTTGTGAACTTCTTCACCTCATGTCAATTCTCTTGACCTACTTGGTCGCCCCGGAGCAAGCCACTTAAAAGAGCGAGATGAAATTCTGTAGGACACGCTCACATATGTTTCTTGTTGTCAGCGAATACTTATACTTTATATTCGGATTTCTGGCTATTGAAAAAATTTGAGCGAAAAAACAGAAGCAACTGTTTGTTATTGCGCTCAAAAGTGCAGGAGGGATGGAGAAGAACATTCACTTTCAGTATAAAACTATCATTATCACTCTTTTTGTTTAATTTCACATTTTAATTTTCAAACAGTAGACAATTTCAGAATGTTAACATGGCAAAGAGTTCATACATTCCAAAAATAACTATATATCATAAACGTAATTAAAAAAGAAATTTGTGAACATTCCACTTAATTATCTGTATGTTTTCCAAACAGCTTAATTTTCATTCACGCCAAATATGGTATCTAAACGGACTAAGGGCCGTAACAATAAATACCTCCAAACGTACAACTCCACATCTGTCTCATCTTCCTCTTTACCGTCATCACTGACCTGGAATAAACAACTCAAGCGCTCCTAGACCTGACTGCTGAGCTGTTGAGCCTCAGGTATAAGACCAGAAGATTGCTGGCTGTCAGAAAGCTGCACAGATAATGCACTTAAGAGCTAGTCAAAGAGCAAGATGCATTTCTGCTGGTAGATGCAGGATATTTTATGGTCAAACGAGTCCAAACAAAAAGCCATGAATGTGGGGAGGTTGTGTGAAGGGTGAGGTGGAGGGTTTCCGAGAAGGGCTGTTTGTCAGTTTTGCAAACGGTCAATAACCTTCAGTGTCAAGTCTTAAAGTTTGTGCGAAATGTGTTCTGAACACACAAAAGCAACAGATAGCTATATTACATTTTCTGATGTTCTTGCTCATGCAACTCTTACTAATATATTGCTACACTCTAAAAAATAAATATTATTTTTGGGCTATAATCCCATGAAGAACCTTTAACATCCATGCAACTTTTACAATGCACAAAAGGTTCTTCATAGTGGAAAAATGGTTATTTTAAGAACTGTTCACTGAAAGGTTCTTCAGGGGACCTAAAATGGTTATTTTACACTTAAAGGTGCTATATGTAACTTTTCTACTAAAATGAATCTTTTTATTATTGCCTGTGTGTGAAGGGGTTGTAATCACAAATTACAATGATCCACTTGTCGAATTTTGCTATTACCTCTGAAGGCCAGAGTATTACTATTTCTATGTGAAGTCTCGAACGAGCCCACCCCCGAGGTCCAAACTCCCCCGGCTCCCCGAGTTATGCCGTTCGAAATCGGGGGTCCCAGCGAAGGCGACCCGGTAGGGGGCATCCCCGAGGCCCGCCACTCTAGCGTTCGGCAAGGGTCCCCCTGGGACCTCCTCCCCCCCAATTTGAGTCTCTGGGTCTTTGCATTCCAGAATACGAGCGATTTTCTTCTGAGATCGTGACTCACCGCGTCCGCAATTTTGCAGCGCGCCCATGGTTTTTTGCTAAATCTCAGCGAAAACACCACCAAAAACTATGGGAAATTTTATGGTTCTTTTCAGCTCGACTAGATGGGCCCAACGACTCTGCTCACCCAATCCCTTAGTATTCGCCGAACATTTGCGTAATAGACGGGATTGTCTATGATTCGAGCACGGGGCTCTTGTAAAAATTGGTTGCAATCTAAAATATCACCGCAGAGGCCGCTAATTGTTACATAACTTTCACAGTGATGCCATAGTAAGACCCTTTTGGGGGCCCCAAAGAAACCCCTTTTGCTAAAAGAACCCTGTTTTCTTATTCCTCTTACAAATAAACATTTTTTATTGGGATCGGGGTTTCCCCGAAGATCTTTAACACCATGGAACTTTTCCCTTGCACAAAAGGTTCTTTATAGTGG
>CM070831.1:6725530-6728030 GCA_036326025.1 Chrosomus eos
ATTGATTGAAGTTTTTATTTTCCCTCTCACAAACATTTAGATATTTGAATCGAATAAAAATAAAACTACCTTAAAAGTCCATTAAAATCACCATCAGTTCATACTGCCATTAATACTTTCTCAGATAAGCGGATGCAATGAGACCCGTTTTCCTGTTTGCTCATGTGACGTTCGGCATAAAGTCTATATTGCTGGCAGCAGCACACACTTCAGTTTATAATGCTGTTGAAATTGGGGGAAGAGATTGTGATTCCACTTGTGGATGCATAATATGTTAGCAAAATGTCTTAGAACAAGGTTAGAATTATTGCGCTTCATTCTAATCTGCTCCATCTATTTGACGCACAAGCGTGTGCCGGCACTCATTAACTGAATCTGCGCATTTAAACGTAGATTTGTTTTCTGTCAGGATAGTTCAAATGTACAGGTAAGTATTGAACCATAAGAAGTAAGCTGAGGAAAACTCATCTCAACCGCATTAAACAACACACGTATCTGACAGTAGGGAAATCCATTTAGGTTTATGTTTATAAGTGCTTAAAAAACACATAAATATAATATAAATATAAAACACATCTCATGGATCGTGCACTTCTCCGGAAGCAGCTCACTCTGTGTCCTTCGTTATTTCTCAGATGTGTATAAATAAGTATATCGACATAAACGATATTCTCCCATTCAAGGGGGGGAACTCTGATTTTAAAATGATGTTCCTCACACAGAGAAGTTCCACACATGCAGTGGTTGTATTCATTCGGTGCCTGTTCTGTACATTTTCTATACGAATATGTTTACCATTACAATCCTACAATTTTCTTTTCCTTTAAAATTTCACGTTTCATTCAATGTGTTACATGCCGTTTGTTGGAAATTTACTAGCAATTCAATATATCTCCACTAATTTTTTTTTTAGTGTGGCATTACTGGTAAGTATTCATGGCAACTTATTTAAAATCATGATTCATGACCTACTTCTGAAGAGAAGTTGATAAGATTTCTAAACTCTATAACCTCTGGATTGTTCATACATCCCTAAAATCTATATTGATCACCACAACGGGACACGATAATGAGTGTGGATTTACTTTCTGTGACATCTCCATCTTAAGTTTCCGGTTCAGTCTCCTCTGGAGTAAGCTGAGGTTAAGTGTCACACTCAAGGGCACAGTCTCGAGTTAATGGATCTACAACCTTTCAGCTAGCAGCTGAGATCAGTTAACCATTAAGCTACAGTACAGAACCCCAACGATTTAAGTGTGCTAGTTACCGTAGTGGGGAATGATGGCCCAGGCCATGGCAGCAGCGTAGATGCCTCCAATCATCCAGAACATGCAGAGCCAGCTCAAGTGCTCACCACGCTTCTCTTGAGCCAGGAACTCAGAGTAATATGAGAACACAATGGGAATAGAGCCACCGATCCTACAGCATGAAACAGAGGCACTCCAATATTAGGATATTGTACATAATTTTTTAAAATGAAAATATCTCATTTAATATTAAACATCAAAAACTCAAACATCATTGCAATACATTTCTAATTTTGAATTGAGCTAATAAAGATTTCAATAAGTAGAATTAAAATGGAATAAAAAACAGCTTCTAGCATAGTTCTTAGTACTATTTTATTTATTTATTTTACAGTATAAACATGCTTATACCCACAGTATATGGAGAATTTCCAGAATTATTAGAAGATATTTCTATAAATAATTTGTTTAAAACGCCACCTATAAAATTTGTAAATATAAGAAATTATAGAAACTTATAAATGCATTTAAACAACTATATATAAAGTATATCATTTTAAGTCCATTTATGTTATATAATATATAAATATATATTGTGTTTCTACTGCTAAAAAAACTAACTATTAAAAATATTTTTTGTTTACTGAAATAAGCTGAAAAAAATGTATAAACTATAGAGAAAAGTTTAAATATTATTAACTGCAATAAAACAAGTTTATGTACAAATACTAATATTACTAAAACTTACAAAATAAATTAAGCTAAAATAAAAATAAAATCAAATCTAAAAATCGATATATACACACACACACACACACACACACACACACACACACACACACACACACACACACAAATATATATATATATATATATATATATATATATATATATATATATCGATTTTTAAATAGATTTTATTTTTATTTTAAATTTGTATTATTTTAGCTTTAATTTATTTGATTGATATATATATATATATATATATATATATATATATATATATATATATATATATATATATATATAAATATATATATTTATATATATGTAGAAGAACAGATATTTTAGAATGCACATTATTTATTTAATAATTAATTTAAACTATTTTTATGTCATATTTATTTTTATAAATACCATGATAATAAGTCATCGGAAAGAGACCCAAATTAAATTTTTGTCACCCTCATATCCAAAAACAATTTTTTTTAATAAATATAGAAGAGACAGTGGTGGTGTGAAATGTGCATTTA
>CM070831.1:6735530-6760530 GCA_036326025.1 Chrosomus eos
TCTGGGGATGCCCTGGTACTCGCCCTCATAGATCTCATCATCCTCATCGTGGCCTTCTGTAGAGTCACTGTGAGCCCCTTCGTCGTCATTGGCCCTGCTATTGCTGCGGTAGTAGCTGCCGTCCTGGGCCTGTACGGGGTAGTCGTCGTCATCGTCTTCCTCTTCGAAGCGAGTATAAGAGCGTTTGGTGTACTCATCAGCCACCTTGTCCACGTGGCGGCCCACCTTTTTACCTGCATGCCTTTTGACTTCTTTGGCAATGTCCTTAGCGCCTTTGATGAAGGCCGAACGATCTCTGTAACCCTCATCCATGGTTGAAAGTTGTGTGTTGATGAAAAGAGTGCTGGAGCCGGGTGTCAGGAGCTGCTTGTTAGCATGTAGTAGAGTGAAGCTGGGCTAGAGAAGTTCAGGACCTTGGACAGCACCTACGAGAGCACAGCGCTCTAAACGACAGCCTGAAATTATAGAAGAACACATGCTGTTATTCAAGATGAAACACTTATTTACAGAAATACTGGAACTTACAAATATATGCATCAAATGTAACATAAGGTGCATTGTTATCTAAGGTGAATTGATGGTGCAATAGCCAATAATGTGAAATTATTGGACAAATCGTCATAATCATGTCCAGATCAAAATAAAATAAAATATATATTTTTATATCAAATGCATTTATAAAACTATAAATATGAATTTAACATTTTTTAAAGTATTTTTATAATAATGGTTGTAAAGGTTTGGTTGTGCTACATTTATGCTTATTTACATAAGAAATCATTGTCATAATTATCAATTGTATTACAGTTATTATTTTATTTGGATAATTGTTATGAAAAATGTCACAGAGTAAAAGTATGAAAATGCAAAACTTAATAAATATGCAAAAACTTCAAAGGGCTTCATTGTCTTTATACTGAATGTAATTTCTGTAATTAAAATGTTGTATTTTTTGTTACATGGGCATGTTTTTATGAGATTTGCTCTTCTAGAACTTACTCTTTGCTGAATCATACAGGTAGTCTGTATATTCTGATGATATACAAAGAAGGTTTCAAACAGAATACCAATATGCTGACTTATTTTTAATTTGACTTCCAAAATACATGATTTGTATTCTTGAACTTTGGATGACTAGTTTGTACACAGTTTACCTGCTTAAAACAATGCATACAATGTCAAATAAATAATGCTAGAAGAAAAACAGCTGCCAGTTGTTAAGACAATCTACCTTTTTATATAACTGACTTTAAAAAGTTAGGACATGTCTCGAAGAAAAAACTATCTTTTAAGACTAGTCTAAGCAGTTTATGCAACCGGTCATACCAGCTTAACCCAAACTAGTTTTACAAATGTACAACCATGTAAAAAACAGGTCCAACGGCTGCTCCTCGAGCTAATCAACCATCTTAACCAGCTTAGATCTGCTAAGGACTTGCTTGGACCAATTAGAAATCATGTAAAATAAGTTATACACTGAGCTTGGCTTCAGCAGGATTTTCCAGCAGAAACATTACCTGTATAATCTTGATTATCATAAATCACTTTTGTGATAACATCAACAAAAACAAAAGTATTTTACATATAATTAAAATTCTTGCAAGCTTACAAATGAATACACGGATAACACCGACAGCATGTAAATAGGTGCAGCATCTCTCGCAGTGACCTTGTTTCCTCCACTTTACATTCTGGGGGAAAACACTTTAAGAAACCAATTGAGCCTCGCTGAAAAACGGCTGATTAAAATGTTCCCGTGGGAAATTCATGAAACCATCAGTTTGTGTTGCCTCGTACAATCTGTTGAAATTGGTCTGGATCCAGTTATTGCATTAATAATCAAATATTCATAATTGGGCCACATGAATAATATCTCAGAGGGTACTTACAACACTGATAAAGACTTGTACAGAAATTTTTCACTGCACAAACCTGAAAAGGATCATATTTAAGGTTAGGAATCAAAAACCGGAACTGACAATTACAACACCTCTTTCACCTCAAGTTGTCCTCGCTTCAGCACAAGTAGTGTAGTAGTAGTATGATTTTGGAAATAAATATTTTTGATTCACAGAATCCGGGTATTGAAAGTTATTACTTTTTATCATATATACATACATATATATATATATATTCTACACACATCACAGATCTTTAGGTTATGTAGACATGCATACACATAGATATACGGTATGTATACAGAATGTCCTGATCTACAGTTCGCTTGTTCTTTTCTATCTCTCTGGCTGTTTTCCTCTCTGAATAGAAGTCATCGGCCGACGGTCATCTCTCAGCAACCACATCACCCTGTGTCTGTGAAGATAATGAGCCGGTCAGTCTGACATTCGGCCGTCTCTGTGACAGACAAAAAAAAGAGCAATCTCGGATATCTGTCAGCAGCCCTGCTCTAAACACCTCGGCACAAGTCCTATTACGTTATCGTGGCACTGATAAGTGAATACACAGAAACTGAACAGCCATGTGGATCGTAGAGCTGTAAATGCCAATAAAACAAATTGCCGTCCTTCCCTTGTTACTCAGAATAAACACTGTGCAATAGAGGAGACGGTTGTAAAACTATAAATGTCTGTAAAGGTGGATCTGGGGCGCTATGAGCTCATCAGCAGTTGCGATTGGTCCAAGGGAGAAATGGCCCAGTTGGCGGCAACAGACATGGATCTGCAGTATAGTGTCCACTGTGGTCGTTCAACTATCACTAATATAATACTTGCATGTTCTTTGGATGTCTTCCAATACAGAGGCCTGCACTGCCATTGGGAAAATCATTTCTAATATCGATTGCTTTCAGGGCTGGTTAGATAGTGTTTGGTATAGGAAAATCCATGCGTAAGTGGGTTCTGATGAGTATTTGATGGATAAAGTGCTGACACATGATGAAAATGCATCAGCAACTTTGTGGCTAAGCTCAAGAAAGCGTGATTTCATTCAAAACAACACAAATATCAATGTTGCTTTCATTACTATACTGAAACAATCAAAGGCATTCTGACCTAGGGCCTAAAAAAATCAATCCGTTCACTCCGAGCAGAATCAGTATTATTATTCATAGCTACAATAATCTTTGTGATATAAATGCAATGCGATGCACTTACTGCCTCAGCTGCGGCCATTCTAATGACTGACAAAACACACATTTCTGACATTCGCTGGTGAAAAACCGAACTTCATTTGAGCTTGATATTGGTAAAATGTTAATGATATAATGACCAGTGTTTTTTTTTTTTTTTTTTAGTAACGGTTCAAATACAATCAAATACAGACCTATGGTAATTATACCTAAAAACCTACCCCAACCCTAAATGGCTGGTGATGACATCAATGGTTCTAGAGGGAGGTGCTAATTGGCTGTCTCATTGTAAGGGGGCGTAACTCGTAGGGGCGTGGTTTGTAGTACTGCAGGATCATGCAGTTGGAAAAATTTGGCCATTTTACTCACATTGGATGTGTCAATGTCACATTTGCAGGCCATATTATTTGAATTAATTGATTGACTGCCAAACAGAATGATAAAATAACGTTATATACCGGTTAGAGGTAATTTCAAATAAGTGTTTCTGTTCAGAACAAGTATAAATAATACTAAAATAACACCGTAATGTACTCACCTTCATATATAATTTAGTGGAACACAAAACATTACATACAATGAAGCCGTCATTCACACAATGAAAGTGCACCGCTAATGTGGTTGCCAAACAAAAGAACACTAAAGCAGTTGACACAACTCTTATGCTACATTTCAAGTTAGATAGCTTTATGTGAGAAACAAACTAATATTTAAGTTGTACTAATTCACTCTGCTATTCTGGCATAGCACCTCCAAAGAGATTTGAGAGTAATAATTCTTTCAATTTCAGTCTGATCCTCACACAAATCTATACTTTTTTTTAAACAGGCAGGTGAGTAAATGACGACAGAATTGCTAGGTGAACTATCCATTTAAGAGCTCTCAGTGACATTCAATGTCAAACCATTATACCTGTGAATAACCCATGTAACCAGACCTGCACATGCAGAGCACACAGACTCCGTTGCAATACGGTGCAATGGTAACAACCGTCTCGCCCACAGTTCCCAAATACAGCTCTATTGATGTCTGCAGACAGGACAGCAATAGGAGCAGCGGCATGTGTGAGATGGCTCTGCAGGGAAAAACACTCAATCAACTCTTGGTGGAACACTTGCGTTTCAATTAGACTCGTACTACAGGAACATATGTCAGCGCTAAAGAACAGGGCCTAAAAGCTCTGTGAACCAAAGCCTAGCCCAGAGCTGTCACATCTCTCTGATACACTGCTCTAATAACAATATGAGATTATAGGCCATTTAGATGTGATTTAGTACTGCAGTAATCAAAAATGGAGTAAAACACACACAGATGAGGAAGACAGTGCCATTCTTAAACACACTAAAAATTTGATTTCTTCTAGATCTGCTATTAATCAAGAGAGATGGTGCACTGTAAAAAGACGTATTTTTTATAAATAAGATATATATATATATATATATATATATATATATATATATATATATATATATATATATATATATATATATATATATATATATATATATATATTTATGTGACACTGAAGACTGGAGTAATGGCTGCTGAAAATTCAGCGTTCACATCACAGGAAAAAATTACATTTTTAAATATATTTAAATAAAAGAAGGTTTTTTAAATTCGTAATAATATTTCACAATTTTACAGTTTTTATTGCATTTTTAATCAAATAAATGCAGCCTTGGTGAGCATAAGTGACTTCTCTCAAAGATACTAAGAACTGACCCCCTTTGAATGGCGCGTGTGTGTGTATATATATATATATATATATATATATATATATATATATATATATATATATATATATATAACCAAACAAAGTCTCATCTGACATTTTTTCTCATAAAAATCTTGTTGCACTTGGAAATATATTGGATAATAAAGTAAAATGGGCTGTAATTTCTCAGAGGTTGCAACATCTCAGTAAAAGATTTGGCACCTTTATTCGTAACATCTCTTTAGGATCAAGCTGATTGTGAATTAACTATGATATAAGGGGTGGGCAATGGCTTTGCCTCTTGTTCACCAGTGATGAAAGACCCAATTATGTAATTCAGTTTTTGAAGCAGAGACTACGCCAGCGGGAGTGTAGATCATCATTTTCAACGAGAGACGACAGGAAAGCAGCGCATCAGCTAGAGTGTGAAGAGGCTCATGGGACTCCAGTGAAACTCAGTGTTAGCGAATACAAACTGCCAATGCAAAACACAAACCTATGATGACAGCCCTGAGGGGCTCATTTCTGTTTTGGAGAACATTTTCATGTCCCCATCATATATATCTTAAAGGCATAGTTTACCTAAAAACTTTCATTCTGTCATCATTTACTCACCCTCATATTGTTCCAAACCTGAATGAGTTTCTTTCTTCTGTTGAACATAAAAGAAGATATTTTGAAGAATGTCGGTAACCAAACAGTTGATGGACCCCATTGACTTCCATAGTACTTTTTTTAATATGTATGGAAGTCAATGGGGTCCATCAACTGTTTGGTTATCAACACTCTTCAAAATATTTTCTTTTATGTTCAACAGAAGGAAGAAACTTATAGAGGTTTGAAACAACTTTAGGGTGAGTAAATGATGACAAAAAATGGTGAACTATCCCCTTAAGCTGTTTGTATGCAAAAACACCACCAGGGATTATAAAGTCATCTTGTTTGGGTGTGTATTCTGGTGATCTGATATTATGTTACAATAATTCCATCAAGTGGCTAATGTCAATGAAAATCCCTAAAGCAGATGTCTAGGATCAGAGCGCTGTTGGTTTGCCGGGTCACATCAAATGGCTTTGACAGAATGTTGACATTCATTGAGTAAAACACGGTTTGTCAAACCAACATAAAGGCAGAATTTTTCTCTTTCTTTACAAAAAAACATGCAAATAAATAGTCACATTAAGGGTGTCTGCACCTGTGACTAGTAAATTTCCAAAAACATCAACACACACGGCATGTTCCCCTCAGCAAACACACAGGTGCCCATTTAGCATTTAGAGAAAATGATTATGCTGCTTTCTAAAACACGTTATTTTGACCAAATTCAAAAGCATCAAAAGCAAATTTCTTATATCTTAGGATATGTCTCTGTGTACATACGGTGGTACTCACCATGCTGACTCAGAGCCTGAATGGTTTTGTGAACCCAGACAGACTGGCGCTTGCGCTTTCGCCACAGATAAATAGCAGCGATGGTAAAGAGCACTCGCTGTTTCTCATTCATCTTTAAGATTAAGCATTTTTGTACTGATTCCATTTATATTAAGTCTTTTTCTTCAAATTTTTTTCTTTGCAGTGGCAAGAAAACGAATTAGTTGTTTACAAGATCCGTGAATGTCATTAACAAACGTTACTAGGCAACCAGTAGTGGGAACGCCCACTAGCGTCCTATCCGCCGGTCACTGACCACATGCAGCGACAGTCGCAGGTAGTGTGAACGCAGCTTTAGAGTATTGTGTCATTAAAGTAACACCAAGTAACTTTTCCTCTTCGGTCGCCCTACTGGTTGGAAACGAAATTGTCCATTGCCGCTGTCGTAAATAATTTAGTCTACGGCCGCACGCACGCTCGCTGTTTATCCAGCACCGGCTTTAGAATGAACGATGTCCACAGACAAGGTAGAGTATGTTACATGATTTCATGAAAGGATGATGTATTGCGACATCAGAAACGAAGAAAAACGAAATAATGACTATTTTAGCGCTTGACGTAAAGCAGTCGAATTTTGTAGTTCTTTTTGTGGTCGGGTTCCTACCCGAAACCCGAAGTTACATAGTGCCAGTAAAAGCGATACAGACCACGTCAGGCTATGGCAGACGTGCCTTTCACTCTGTTACGACTTGATGAAACACTGATAAGATTTTGGAAACATTATTTTAAGGTAAACAATGTTACATAGTGTTGCTTTAACCTAGGAACAGGCTCATGACAAACTGTACTAAAATCAACTGTTGAGCTGAGACTGAAAAAATACTTGTCATAAAGAAGGACATTTGGACACCATGTGGTGCTCTAAAGAGGATCTATTATGCTTTTCACATTTTCAACTTGAAACTCTTGGTTATGGTAAAGGGCATGGTATTTCCAATCAGAGCACATGTGCTTTTAGGAAGGAGGGGCTTCATAGAGACAGGAACTAAACAGAGTGTTACTGACAGACTGGGTAGAGAGGTGCTGCAACAATGGAGAATATGATGTGTTTTGAACATTCAAGCATGAAACCTATTTTAGCAGATCTGAAAAACAAAATCAAGACTTTGTAAAAGGGCATAATATGGCCTCTTTAAAGGGTCACTTTAGCAGAAGATTCCAGCCAGTTAAAGTCAGCGGTCAAAGATTGGCGAAGAGAGGAGAAACCTGCTCAACAACAGTGACCAACAGAGCGGCCGCACATTCGAGAGAGAGTCTGTACTGAGAGATCATGACTAATGACAGCCATGCAAATGCACTCAAGACACAAAAAAACTTGTGAATGTTAAACTAAGACACTTGGATCATTTCCACCATTTCCTTGGTTCACATTCATATTTTGAAGAAAGGTGGGGTCCAAAATAATGCTGGACCCATGACTTTCATTGCATGGGCAATAAAAAACAAACAAACAAACAATAAGACTTTCTCTAAAAAAAAAAAAAGTCATATGCTTGGATCCGTGTCTAATGAGGAAATAAAGAGGGGCAAATAATTATCATTATAAAAAAGCACTATCTACAAACAGAGATTTGAGAAGAGAAGAAACACTCAAAACTAATTTGAATAATGAAATATTCAAACGAATGCATACATCATTCCTACAGAAGCAATGCCATTAACCAATACTTGTAACTTAAAACTATTAACAACATTTCATACAAGGCATTATAAATCCTTTACATGTCCTCCCACACATAATAACCCTATCAATACTCCTAACAGGCTTATTAATTATTCATGTGAATGATTTAAAAAGCAATTTAAGCCTTAACTGTGCGCCTTTCAGGAACAATACATGCCGAGTCACTTGTCTTATCAGGGTATTGAAGCCATTTTCAACATTGTGAACGATTATTTGTACAAAATTTAAAACTAAGCTATCCATTATCCAGCAGGCAGATGGACTACGTGTATGATGGTCACACAGACAGCCCAAGGGATTCCCAGAGGACAAACATGAGAATCCCAGTATCCCCGGCATAATAATGACTATACGAGATGAAGCAGTTAGCTTGATAGAAACATAAGTTAATTAACAGTAAATGGGTGAATCTCAACCACACTTGTTCAAAGCATAATTCAGCCAATGGAGTGAGTTTGGGGAGGGACTATCTGTTTGTCCAACCAATGTAAAACAGGGGGAGTGTCCGGGAAACCAGTTTAAAAACAAGCATTATTTTTTCGATTTCATTAAGTGGTATCAAGGTTACTTTTCATAAACAAAAACTGTAAACTGAAATAAATTAGACATTTCACATAAATGAAAAACTAAAGAAACTAACAACAGTTACTGAAAGACTAACTGAATTAAAATAGTAATTAGCAAAAATAGATAATCGGTTTCGTAATTAATAAGCTCTCATCCTGTACCGGAAAATCACGTTTTTCCATTCCAATGCGCTACTATATTTTTTTTAATGACCGTTGCGGTCGAGTCTCACGTCTTTTGCAGCATCTTGTGCATGACACAACGTTCTAAAAACACAGCACTCAAGTTAAAATAAGTTCAACTTTTAAAAGACGTGTCTCGAGACCTTGCGCTTTTTCAAAGCAAAACCGCTTTCTGTGTGAATCAGCCCCAAGAAGCAGAAATGGCCAAATAAGTATTTCCATCATGTCTAGACCACATGCAAAATAGGGCTGTATATATTTTTATTTCTCTTATACACCACGTTTAACAAGATTTCAACTTTAATATGAATGAGTATGAATGACTAATTTTTACATTTAAGTTACTTTTAACAATAATATTATTTTTATTATAAAGAGATTTGCACAAGAGTTAACTGCAAACATTAAACTTTGCTGAAATGAAATGTCTTCAACTGGAAGTGTTCTGTTAACTCTGCTAGTTGGTTTTAGTATAGTTACTATTATAGTTACTAAAACTAACACTGAAACTAAATACACAAAAACACTAAATAGAAATAAACTAAAACTAACAAACAGTTAAAGAAACTAACTGGACTTTATAGGAAATTTGAAAATGATATTAAAATAAAAACTAATTTAAAAGTGCAAATTAAAACTATAATAACCTTGGGTGGTATTGGTAAATAAACTACACATTTCAGCTTTAAGGTTCACTTTAAAGACCTTGTGGTCATTAAAAGAATTTTAAAATATACACTACCATTTAAAAGTTCGGGTTCATAAGATTTTCTTATATTGTATTACATCATTGTATTTTGTACTATATAACCCCCTGGTTTCACAGACAAGGCTTAGACGAGTCCCAGACTAAAATGCATGTTTCAGCTCTTTTAACCAAAGACAGTCTCAAAAACACGGTTTGAAATCACTGGTGTTTGTGACGTCACAAAGTAACTACCTTGTAACCAATCAGGTGAAAGTGTGAAACTCGTCAACGAGTGGATCTCTGAGCTGGAGTGAGTGAGTGTGGGCGGGCTAATCTGCATATTCATAGAACCGCTTATACTAATGAGGTAAGGGAGTAAAGTTACATTTAAGCTATTTTAAGGATTTTTTTCTTTTTAAACATGCCATTTTGGTGAGTTTTGAGGGATAAAATTGACTACAGGGGGACTTTGAAATATGTCAGCCATTGTTTTGTCTCAAGATACACACCAGTAAGGTTTTTTTCTAAGACACGTTTCTAAAAGCTATAAATGCCCTAATTGAACTAAGGCTTAATCCTGGCTTAATCTAAGCCCTGTCTGTGAAACTGGACCAACATTGTATAATTATATTAAAATTAAAAAAAAGCAGTTTTAATATTATTATGCTCCATCCTCTTACAACAGTTTTGCTTCACCTTCTGTACATCTTTTTTATGTGTTTGAAGTCTAATCTTACAAAGAACAATTTGAACTAGCTTTCTCTGACACATGCTCGGCATGATAAAGCATTGCCAAAAAGGCCAAAGCTCAATGCATCTGGTGTATTTCAAAGAGCAAGAGTGACAGCAGAAGCCTTGAGTAGATGGATCTAGGAATGAGTGCGGAGGAATAGAGGGAGGAGAGGAGGATGTTAGCGGATGGTTAGAAGCGTCTCGACAGCGGTCTCGCAGGAAAGGACAGAGCCGCTGTGAGTCACGTTAGCCCTGGAACAAATCTCTCGGTGTGCGCTGTCACCATGGCCACAGTCACTCCTGCCCTCCGCTACATCAGCACCACCAGCATCCTCATGCCCTGCCTCCATTTTAGCCCCAAATATTCCAGCACAAACTGGCCTCAGCCACATTTGGGTGGGTGTTGTCAATGCAACATTTCATTCAAAACAAAAAGTGCTTCTTCTTTATCACTGTCGCTAGTACAAATTGAACACCGAAAAGTGAAATATATAATATGCAAGGAAATCCTCATCCTTAAAGTCAACATGAAATTAAAACTGACCTACTTTACTTAAATTTAAATTTAAATTCTGTCATTAATTTCTCCCCCTTATGTCGCTCTAAACCCATATGACTTTCAGTTTCATTCATCTTCAAAAATAAATAAAAATAAAGATATTTTAATGAAATCTGAGAGATTTCTCTCCCTCCATTGAAAGCATATTCATCCAAAATTTAAAACGTTTATCAAGTGATTGTAAAGTAAATCCATATGAATCTAGTGGTTTCATCCGAGTCTTATGAAGGGTCACGGTCACATTATATGATGAACAGATTTAATTTAGGCTTTTATATGCATTTAAACTTTGATCAACGCACATTTTACACAGAACCCCACACTTACTCGACATGCAAGAATGAACCTCATTGGTTCTTGAAGAAGCTCAAATAGGCTGGTGTGACACGAGAAAATGTACGGTACCTTACCGTTTACCATAGTATTTGAATGCTCTGTGCGCTCGCTGATCAGTGTTCATTTGTGACAAAAGCCTACATTAAATCTGTTCATCATTTAAAGTGACCGTGTCCCTTCATAAAACTTGGATTAAACCACTCGATTCATATGGATTTCTTTTACAATCTCTTTATGAACATTCTGAAGCGTCAGAGTTTTGGGCAAATATAGACTTTTAATAGAGGGAGAGAAATATCTTTGTGTTTCGAAGATGAACAACATCAGGTTGAGTAAATGATGATAACATTTTCAAATATAAACGCAACTCAACAGGTTTATGGTGTATATAATGAAGTCCAGGGGAAATGAGAATTCCTTCTGTAAGAGCTTATATTTTACCGCAGGGATTAATGGGTGAGAGATTACAGTATGATTCAGTTATATGCAGACTCATGCAATATACTAAACGTATAGTGCAGTTTCAAAGAAACCTCACACCCTCCATTTGCATCATCGTGAAACTGAGGACATCTGGATCTAACCTTAAAAAACATACTAAATAAATCACATATCTATAGAAGACTGTGATGTCACTGTTATTTGTTACACTACAAAGAGGTTGGTGACCTTTACCCTTCTCTCTGCGAACACATGTTGAGAGAGATGTATAGATTTTGGTTCAAACACGAGTGAATGGGAATTTACACACGGCTCCACCTTGGTGTGAAAATATACATTTTCTGAGGTTTTGCTTCAATTTAGATGTTCGAAAAATTGGCATGCCTTCGATTTCGCTCTGAACATTTACCCAGACGTTAACTTACTGATATGCAAGCATATTTTGAAGACTAACAGGATGGAAAATTATAATATTGAAGACACAAAGGCAAAAAAACGTATAAACGGATCACCAATTAGACAATGATCCCAAGAAAACATGTTTTGTTTAAAAAAAGAAAGGAAGAATCACTTGGAATATTTCTTAAAATCACCATGAAATCAAAATGGACAATTCTTGTTTTTTATGAAATATTGCAGTTTTTATTATGAATGATTTATCCGTGACCATTTTTTTTTCATGTCACCTTGTAATCTTTACTCAATATAACTTCCCCTCTTTTCTTCTCTGATGATGTGTTAACTGTGAGTACTAGTACTTACTAGTAGTTTACTATGGGCAACCTATCACTCACATAAGATCTATCAATAGCAAACCACAACCGTCAGTTCCCCAAGGACAAAAACAAAAAAGTCATTTTGTTTCTAATTTGAGAAGCTGCACCAACCTCAAGTGCTAATCTTATTCCTGACTCCTGAATGAGTTCTGAATGATGGCCGAGTCAGATAATGCATCAGCACAGCAGAGATCAGAGACAAACGCTCCTGCCGTGCCTTTAAACACTTCTCCTGACCCTGTTCTCTCTCTTCCTCTGAGGATTCCTCTCAAGGTTACTCTGAAAAGAGCAATGCAGCGCAGAGAGCGCACAATGATTGAGGAACGACTGCAATCCTGAGCAGCACCAGAGGACTGAAGCTGAAGCTGAAGCTGAAGCTGCGCACCACAAACAGCCGCAAATCAATTCACATTAGGAGAAACAGCTTCTCTCAAAGTCCTTCACACGAGCCTGGACACTTTCAAACAGATGCGGATCAAAGTTATAACAGCTCATCCTACCAATGACCCAAACTTTCAGACTTTTGCGTATCACTAAGCCACAGCTGGTATTATTTTGCATTGTGATGCTTTTTGGGTAATTAAAGACAATGATGATTCTCCTTATATTTTAACTGCTGTGATAAAGTATTTTTATTGTGTGCTTATAAATATAGTCACAATGTAAAAAAGAAGGATCTGAACTTACAGTCTTCAGTTAGCACTTATATTTTATCCAAACCGACTTACAAACGTGAATAAAAATGCGGAAGTGATTATTCCAACTGAGAAAACATCACATATACTGCTAACTTGCTAAACTCATACTAGAAATATCTATCAAATATACATCTATAATATCAATACTAACTAACTAAAGCTCTACATGCACCCTTAAAAGTAAAAGTTATTTATTGGCATCAATGGTTATATGAAGAACCTTTAACATTCTAACTTCTTTAGATTATTTTAGGTTCTTAGATTAATAAAACTTTCTTCATACTAAGACAAAATGGTTCTTTTAAAAATGGTCTTTGGGTAACCAAAATTGGTTCTTCTATAATGACATCGCTGTGAAAAACCCCCTTTGGAACCTTTATTTTTAATAGTGTACTAACAATACTGTCAGATATAAAACTCTATAATATCAATATAGCTAATAAACAAAGATATGCATAGGAATAACAACATAGGATATAGCTACTAGCAATGCAATAATGACAACGTAAATCTCTGCATTGCTAGAACATAAAGCTCTAGCATTGTAATACTTCCATTTTTGCATATTACTTCAACTCTGCATAATCTACTCTTATGTAGGAAACGGTAAAGAGCACACTAATAATTTTTTGCATGCACTCAACAGTGATGGTTGGTTATGTCCATTTCAAAGGCATTATATTTCACTGAAAGAGGAGCCGTATATGGACACATGTAGATAGAGCATAACTGTGAATTCAGTCAAAGCAAATGCACATGCTGTCGTGACAAGATTGAATGCAATCAGCAATGGAATAAATCATCGAGGAGATTCACACTCGCACACACACGCGCACACATGTACCAGGTTTCCATTCTTCATGACTGCTGCAAGGTCATTTTGATGCTTCAAGATAGCACGAGCAAAACATCTCGTTTTAATCTACATTTCTCGTGATTAATCAATTGCAGAAAATATGAAACCCGATAGCAGCCTAAAATCGAGGAAAATGGAAAAGCCCGATGAGTGTTATTCTGACGGATAGATAGGCTATATTAGGTGAAGGGGCGAGGTTTAAGGTGCCTTGTCTCTATGGGAATATGGCTTTTATAAATTGCTCTTTTGATATATTCTTTAATACATTGCAAACAAAGATTAACATAAATACAGTAAATAAGTAACAATGTGTCGTAGGATAGCTACTGAGTGTAAAATACAGCACAAAAAAATCTGCTCGCCGTAAAATTATTTTTTAGATGATGCATGAGCCAATGATAAAAAATAATGCCTTAAAACAGATTTGTATATAATTTACGTACAGTGTTGTATTTATAAAGATGTATTTTTGATGAAGATTGCATCCATCATTGATGTGCTCACATTATTTTTCAAATGAATGCATCTACTCCCTAACATAGCCTAGAAGCTTAAACCTGCAACATATAACATAAAACACGTATGTATGCCTATATAAATGTGTAATTTAAAACATGGACGAGTATTAAATCATATTTAGGCTATATGGATTTACTAATTATAATTCAGCTCCAAAACACAAATTAATTAACAATAGAGGTCACTTACCAGTGCGATTCAATTATATATTTTTTTCCAAATGCTATCAAGAATAAGTGTATATAAGATACGGTGAATGTTTAGTCGTGATGATGAGGAGGGCTGTGTGACATTGCCTGTATCTTCACCCTGTAACGAAGGCGCGTGTGACGTGTAACGGGGTGCAACCCTACAACACAGGCAAAATTACGATTCCTACTATGGCGAACGCAAGACTTATTAATATTAATAGGCAGACTGACGTTGCATGGTAACCTTCCTGGAGCGTCCAGTTACGTAATCTAGTTAGTATTCATGGCCGAGCCTAAAATTCTTGATAGGCCAACCGACGATCGCTCACTCAACTTTCTTTCAGCCAAGCGGTTGGGCGATTGTCACGTGATTTGCACTCTTCGCACTCTCTGCCTTTCAGCCAATCATTTAGGTCTGTTTAGGCGAACGTGATGTTACGTAATTAATATTCATTAGCCACGCCATCGCCATAGTAGAATTGGCTAATTCGCATCCTAGAGCGATCCCTTCATCCCTCACCACTCTCTAATTTGTGAGCGATCCGAAATTAAGTTGCTATCAGCATCACCAATGTTTTAATTAAAACGTGTTTTTATTATGATAAAAAACGTCACATATATAATCCAAGCTGCCTTCAAAAGGGTTTACGCAAACGCCAGTGTTTTCCTCGAGCAAAATGATTGTGGAAATAGAAGTCTTTTTTTTATTATTATTATAAATGAATGTCATATGTGTGTTTAACTCGGCTTTAAGAACATGCACTGAGTCTGAAATCACTGGTCTGTGTATGATTGCACGTGCTCTAACTCGTGCACATAATTGGCCAAAAGGACGGAACCATGATGCGCTTTTCTCTCCATCTTCATCGACTGTTATTGTAAATTCGACATAACCTGGCTTTATCAAAGATTAAAATACTCTTGCCAATTAATAACTGTCTGCTAGAGGTAAGTGCAGGAGTTTGCAATCTCATAGATGCCACTGACCCCCAAATATGACCATCTTCGCGCAAAGGAGCTACCACATAAAATGCAGCTATCTGCCTGTATTTTTCATGTAGGGCTATAAAGATTCAATATACACACACAGACACACACATAGCCTAACTTTTATGTTAGGTAATCACAAATCAAGATTAACCGATTTGACAGCACTAATTTAAATAAAGTAGTCTACATTATTTAATTTTATTAGTTAATTTATGTTTTTTTTTCTATTTTTTACACTGTTTTTCTCCAAACTTTTCCACGAACCTCTTTGCGGTCCTCAGACCCCAGTTTGAAAACCTCTGGGACTATCAAAACAGAATCACATAAACCATTATATGATTTTGACCGTGTTTTGAAGCGACAAGTCAGTCAGACATCAATCTTTTTTTTATGATAGCACTATCAATTCTATGGAACAGCAATATTATATGACATAAATATTCAGTAAGTTCATTAAGAATTAAAATGCTATACTTGTTCTGCCACATAATATAGTCCATAGGTCTAACTAGGTCATATACCAATGTCAATTGTGGAAGCTTGTCATATTAATGTTGAATATTACAGCAATCTCACCCAACTTAGAGTCGTAACTCAGTTTTAAATCTGGATATTAGCCTACCTAATTTGGACAACAGTTTATGTTTTCAACAGTTTTACATGAAGAGGTGCTGTGGTTGTATTAGCTACACAGCTGCTGATTCCTTCAGCATTTTTAAAAGCTGTTAATTTGAAGTACACCTCGTATGAATCATAACATCTGCATGTAACGCTTAGCAAAACTGGAAAAATCTGGTTCCACATCATTTTGAGTTATCTGTTGTGGATCAGGTATCTGCGATGAAACCTGCACTGCAAAAACTGTGACTGTCAGACGTAGTTTCAGAAGTGCCAGTATTATTGGACATAATGGACTAATGCAGTGCTTAGCAACAGGCAGAATGACGATGTGACTGGTTTTCAAATAAGGCTGCCAGTCACCATTCTCCTGCTGACAACAGGAACATCTGCTGGTTTCTCAAGTAGCTACTGCATCACATACCTTTACATCAAAACAATATAGGGAACTAATTCATTACTGCAAACCTTCTTCTTCTTTTTTACTATGGCCTGATGAAACAGAGATAGACAAAACATTTTCTTTTCTTAGAGCCTGAAATAATAGTCCAATTTTGAAACATTGAACAGTTTAGATAAAATAAAGTTTGCATGTGTGTGTTTTTTGTTGAAACATCAGGCTTTTTTGGCTCATATGATGAGAATATGGAGCTCTTACTCGAGGAGAAAAAAAAGCAGATTTTATTCAGAAGCCCAAACTGAGCAAAAATACGCACTTTGGTGCAGCTGTTGATATTTATAGGGAAGTAAGATGAAATTGTGATGGCTTGTAATGTAAATCAATGAGATTTATAACAGTATAACAGACTACTTTAATGTAAATATCAGTCGTCACTATATCTGCCAATAATAAGTCTTAGTATGATATTTAAATGCTTAGTTTAGAAAAGTTCTGTAGTTTCTATTGTACGAGCAAAACATATGATGCAATGCATTACAATGATTATTACTAACAATATAGAAATTATTCTTATGTTTACATCATAAAAATCAATAAAGAATTTAGATTCATTTCATGATGACTTTAACAGCACTCCGTTATGTTGTGGTCCTTAAGAAGTGCCCAGAATTTTGTGAGCAAACAAATAATTGAATCAAGAACATGCTTTATCTGATTCCACCTCATCCGAATGTTATGAAAATGAAGAAACCAAATCACCCATATGCTGCTATACTTACAGTATAGGCTAATCATCATCAAGCTGTAACAAGCCAAGAGGAGCACAATGAAATTATTTGTTCTATTTAATTCCTCGAAACCTTGTCACAACAATGGATTACTTCATTAATGCTAAATTACACCTCTCCGCCTCATGAGGATACAGCACCTTTCAGCTATTAAAACAGAAACCTCCAGCAGATGCTTCTGACTCAACATCTTCATTTGTGCTCTGGGTTTCATTCCTGCCTCCAGTCTCCAAAGAAAGAGGATGTATCTACTAACTATTGTTAACTGCTCCCTGCGGACTGGCTTTTTAGTGCCTTATGAAGTGTCCCACCGCAGTGTCAATGCTGGATTTTTTCTCTTCCAAAAATATTCTATGCCAAATTGCCAATAATTCATGATTATTTTGCTGCAGACACTGAAAAGAAGTAAATGTCTGTGATATCTCAATGAGCATACATTTCTCTGGTCCCAGCCGACGTGAGTTCTGATGTCATATTCTTATTATTATCCTTAATTAAATAAATCAGCAAAGTACACCAAAACACACTGCATGTAAATAAACACAAGCTACAAAAACCATGTCAGAGCTGTTCCAGCTGTACGGGACGTCCCGCAACAATTAAACAGATGGAAGTCTTCAGTTTAGACCTGCATAGCATCTCATTCGCAGAATATGCAATCTTAAAAATTAAACGAAAATCTAAATCCTTTTTAACACAGTGTCAGTCAGTGTGCGGTCCGTATTGTCATGATTGCATCAAGCAGTTGCTGCAGTTTGAGGTAATTTGAGCTTTGTGACATGCAGTGTTACCCTGCTGGAAGTATCCATCATAAGATCTGTGGTCGTAAAGGGATGGACATGGTCAGAAACAATACTCATGTAGGCTGTGGTGTTTAAATGGTGCTAAAATATCCTCCACACCATTACACCACCAGCAGCCTGAACTGTTGATAGAAGTCAAGTCAAAACTTGACTTGACCTTGACTTGGGGGGTTGGGGGGGTTCTCCTCTGGCCAATGACTGAACAGTGTTTGATTTGTGATTCAGACAGCATTATAGGTCAGAAGTCAGATTGGATCAGAACTCTCACGATATTTATCCAGTTCATCTGGTTGGGGGTCGGAGTCATCACGCCGGTGTGGAGATGAGTTTGGTGAGGGGTCCATGAGGCCTTCACAGTGTTGATGGGCTGGCACTTTAGGGATGCGTTGTCGTTGTGTCCATGTGATGGTCCTTCATCAGATCTGGATATGGCTGATCCGGCTGACTACGGTAAACCTCGGGTTAAACAGAGAGACTAATATTTAGCGTAGATGCCATCCTTCTTATGATGTACCAAGTACATCAGGATTTATGGGAAGTGTTCCCGGTTCCGGCTGATTTAAACTACGCAGCCTAACATTGAATTATAGAAGTCTATAATGTGTTATGCGTATGGGTCAAAGAGATGTGTTTTTAGTCTAGATTTGAACTGACAGACTGTGTCTGCTTCCCGGACAATGTTAGGAAGATTGTTCCAAAGTTTTGGTGCTAAATAGGAAAAGGATCTACCACCAGCAGTTTTGATATTCTAGGTATTATCAACTGGCCGGAATTTTTAGATCGCAATAGACGTGAAGGACTATAATGCGTTAAGAGCTTGCTCAAGTACTGGGGAGCTAAACCATTTAGTGCTTTGCAAGTAATCAGCAATATGTTTAATTGGGAGCCAATGTTGATAGAACAAGGCTAATATGGTCATACTTCCTGGTTCTGGTAAGAACTAGCAGCCGCGTTTAGAACCAGCTGTAATTTGTTTATTAAACATGCAGGGCATGATGCCTTGATGTCATGAACCATTAACTAATTGTTCTGCATTTTTAATTGAGAGCATAATGTAATTTAGATTTAGATAGTTTAAATTTAGATTAAAAAATGCGGTTTTACAGATACTAGACACGTGACTTTCAAATGAAAGATTGGTATCAAAGAACACACCCAGGTTCCTAACCGACGCCGAGGACTTGACAGAGCAGCCATCAAGTGTTAGACAGTATTCTAGGTTATTACATGAGGATGTTTTTGTCCAATAATTAGAATCTGTTTTTTCAGAATTAAGTAGTAGGTAGACAGAAGGTGTTTTCATCTTGTTTACGCCAAATTCTGACCCTATCTGAATGTCACAGCAGAAATCGAGACTCATGTTTTTCCAGGCAATGTTTTTCCAATCTTCTATTGTCCAGTTTTGGTGAGCCTGTGAGCCTCTAGTCATTCTCATCAGACCTCCATGTGTCAATTTGCCCACAGAACTGCTGCTCAATGGATATTTGGACTTTTACAGGACCTTTCTCGTGAAAATCCCAGTAGATCAGCAGTTCCTGAAAAACTCAGACCAGCCCGCCTGGCACCAACAACCAAATCACATTTCTTCCCCATTCTGATGCTCAGTCTGAACTTCAGCAGATCTAAATGCATGAATTGCTGAAGTGTGATTGGCTGATTAGATATTTGCAGTAATGAGCAGCTGAACAGGTGTAAAGTAAATATATATGGTAAAAAGAAAATACGATCCAGGTAAAAGGTAAAACAAATATGATCCAGACTATATAAAAAGGTTAAAATGTGTACCAGTGAGGATAAACATGGTAATAAATTCAAAATGTAAATTTTCCAGTTCAGCACATTTGCATATTGTACTCTTTAAAAAAACTTAACTCATTATTTTGTGTTATCTTTTTGCATGTTTTTTTTTTAGTTTAACTAACTTATTTCGATAAGTTGAGGACAAGAAAACTTAATTTTTTTTGTTGTCATGGACAATCTAGTTATCTCTACACAAAAAATAAGTTGAAATAACTAAATTGCTAAAATATTTTTTTAATTATAAAACATTTCGGTAAGACAAAACACTTAAAAATGTTATAGGAATGAAAACCAATATTCATACTATTTCAAATAATACTAATATAATATAATATATATATATATATATATATATATATATATATATATATATATATATATATATATATATATATTTTTTTTTTTTATTAATAAATGTATTTTTTGTGAGATGCGAGTTCTTTTCTTTTTTGAGTATACTTTTGTTTTTTTGGACACATTTGCTTTAATTTCCATAACTTTTAATGTAATAAGTTAAGTTTTTGCATAGTTGGTTTTGTCAACATGATTGGGAATTAACTTTTGTTACAATGTATTTTCTTTGTTGATTATATTTATTTGGCTAAATTGGTTATAATATAGGCCTATAATACAATACAATATTCTAATATATATATTTTATATATATATATATATATATTATATATATAATATATATATATATATATATATTATTATTACTATTTACTATTTAAATAGTAGGCTAACTACAAGTAGCCTATACTATAACCTAATGAATAATTGGAATAGGTGTAAAACGGATAGCAACTCGATTAGGCTACATAATAGCATTAATTGATAAAAAGCCAACATAAAAATATGTTAGTTTTAATTAACTAATGTCAAAACGTCTTGCCTTAAAACACCCTTAAGCACACAGGGACCGAGTTATGATTTCATTTGCGTGTTTTGACTGAAAGTTTCTGAAAAGAGGATCCTGTAGAGACGCTCGCATCGCGCAGCGCTGCTCACTAGAGAGTCGCGCGCTGCGCTCGTGTGATGAGCAGATTTTCCAGTTCTTTCTCTCGCTCAGTTTCTATCTGCATCTCATTCGCGCTGACCATCGAGAGCAATCGCCTCCTATTGATTTCTATCGACCTGCTTCCCACCTCGAGAACGATAGACCACCGATCGCGTCGTGAACTGCGTTTTAATGACCCATTTACGGAGCGCGCGTGGCGTTCTGGGTGTCTGATCGCGTGCGGGAACATGTTAAAAAACTATGAGTCGCTTGCACAGATGTCACATCACTCCAGTCTATTACCATGAGAGGAATGGACATGTGTTGGAAGATTATTGCGACACTGAGCTTGGACTGTTTTAAAGGTTCTCCGTCCTCTTCGCACAGGTACGTCATGCCTCAAAAACTGTGTCTGTACTTTCGGATTATTTGTATGAATGTGTTTGCAGGAATCGTGTTGGCGGACTGAACAATGGCAGATTATAAATGGGTTGCTATGGCAATACCTGTTCCGAACATCATCTTTTCAGAGATTGTGCATTGTCACTATGCATGGACATTGCATGATGCATGATTTAATAACAGCCTAATGCATGGCATGTATGCTGCTAAAACAAAACAATAATAATCTACCTTATCATAGACTAAAAGGTTTTGATGATCTAGTTGTCTGGCTGTTTTTGGGCACTTTTAGCTTGACCAGGTGTTAGACTGGCTTAAACTAGACCAACAAACCGTTTTAGGTTGGTCTAAGCTGTTAATAGAGGGTGAAATGAAGAAGTATCATGCGAGGGTCACAACACTACAGGTTATGCAACACTACCAAACATTGTGAAAATGTTATGCTATATTTCTCTCTCAGATGTGTAAAATAAACAAAATAGTTATAGGCCTATTAATGAGACATACACACTATAGTACAAAGTTACAAAATTAATGCGAAAAGCATTAGTTCAGATAATAATTGTAGTATATTGAAATTATGGGGATTTAAAGCGAGAACACATTTTCTATGTGTGTGTGTGTGTGTGTGTGTGTGTGTGTGTGGTGTCAATGTACAATAAATACATTTATTCCAGATTTTAATTGGATTTTGAAAGCCTTTTAAAAAAAATTTAGTATCAAACCTTTTGGCCCAATTGTACTGTATTTGATTTTATTATTTTTTTAAAAAAGAATGAAAAATCCAGTTAATTTAATTTAAAAAATAAAATGTAAAAAGATTTAAAAATGTTGAATGTTATTTAGAATTTGAAATAAATTAGTTTAATTTAAATAACATTTTAAATTGGAATGTGAATGGCATATTTTCAGTGCGTTCTCAGCTAGTTTTTGATTCAAAATGTCTGATTTTACTGTTGAAACCTAATGTAAAAAAAATTAAAATAATTCACATTTATTTGTATAGCACTTTTTCACTTTACATATCATTTCAAAGCAGCTTTACAGAAAATGCATGTTTCTACATTACAATTTACTGTGATCTGTTATCAGAAGTGACTGTGTTAAAGTAATGTCCATGCAAAGTTCTACAAAAACACAAATCCTATACATTTAGGCAGAAACAATGAGCTCATTGAAGCAATTATTACAATTTGTGATTATAATGATTACAACATATACAGAAACTTTGTCAGTTCAGTTGTGTGTTTCAAGCTATACATTTAGCCTCATGTGCAGTTTCTTGGCATTGCTAGCAGCATGCTAAACCAGCTAAGCTACAACAAGATTCAAACACTAAAGAGATCTTATCTGTGATTTCTCTTCCAGGTCGTCCACTAAGCTGGGCTCGAGTCAGGCCGCCAGCATGGAGAGCAGTTCTCTGACCGGTAGCCTGTCTCTGGGCTCTGATGTTCCTCACTGCCAGTGCTGTATCACGTACGAGGCCAGGCTGAAGCGTCTCTCCTGTGGACACCTGTACTGCGACCCCTGCTCCGACCAGATCGTCAACCTGGCGTTTGAGGACATCGAAGGCCTGGCCGAATATCCCTGCCCAATGTGCAAAACCCTCCGCCACCTGGGAGGCTTCGTTCCAGCACACAGCTTCCACTGTTCGCCCTTCGAGAGTCAAAAGCAGCAGCTAATTGAGGCCTGTGGGAAGGATTGTGTCATTTAATGCAGTGGTTCTCAAAAGGACCCAGGTTTTACATTGGACATCTCGTGGAAACACAAATCCTGTTCCAAAAGATGCAAACAACAAAAGATATTGGAAGCATTTTCTCCTCTCTTATAAAGTTTGTAAGCTTGCTTTTCTAACTATTTACACAATATCTCAATTCAGGATGTGACACGCCAGTTGAGATCTATTGCTTTAAAGGGACTGGGCTTCATATCATGGTTCAATATTCTGAATCAATTATCTGTAACATGAGAATTCATTGTTAAGTGGGGTCGTAAGTGAATCGTTTAATAGGTTTTAAATGCTCTCCAACGCCATAATGGAGGAAAAGTAAAAACATTTTACTCCATTACTGGTGGAAGTTATTACACAAACTACTGGCTGTTTATAGATAGTATTCATTTAGTGTTTTTAATGCCAGATGATTTACAGTGTGAAGCTTACCTAGACTAGTGTGTATCTGTAGGCCTTTACAAGTATTTTTGTAACGAGTGCCATTGATGTGAACAATTATTTATTAAGTCATTTCGCAATTCATGAATTTTAAATGTTGTAATGCTTCTTGCAAAGTGCTCATGTTGTAAATATCTATTTTGATAAGATTTGAGTAGCTATGTCATGGGTATTGGGTTCATTTGTCATATTTTTAATAACCGTTATAAGAAAAAACGTCAAAAATTGGAGTTAGGAACTATAAGATGCATTTATTTATCTAATATGTGCCAATAAAGGTTGTTATAAAAGAATAAGGAATGAATGAAAAATGACAATATGTAATGATTCGTCCCTGTCAGATGCAAGGAGGAAAAGCACAAAACAACTGAAATCAGTTTTAACTTTAAGGCACAAGCATTGGATCATTTCATTAAATGCAAGCAATTCTTGTGCCACCAAATAAACTTTTGCTCAAATTCCGTCTTGTGAAATATGTTGATGCAATATATTTCAAGTGCACTTCTGCTGAAACTCTTAAAACACTGATGTGCGAGTGAAACACAACCGGGTGAAATCTGAACACAGTGCCGTGTGTTAATGTTACCAGCACCTTTTCCCCACAGGGGAAATAAAAGTAGGACACAAACCTCTGGAGCTTCTCTCTCAATTTTGGTTCGACGTCACTATTTTCACTGGTGTAACGCTTCTTCAGTATAAAGTCTCGCAAAGACAGATCCGTCCTGAGGTGCACGAGGTCTTTCAAACCTAAAAGGGTTAGTTAGTTAGATATTTTTCACTTAGAACAAAATAGACATTTGAAGAAAAAACAACAGGGCTGGGATGAGTAAATAATGTCAGTTTTCATTTTTGAGTGAACTTTTAAGAGAACGATGAGCAGTTCCACATGATTGTAGAAAATACATCAATCTTACAAAAGAAATTGCAAATAAACCACAGGAAATGAAAAACCATGTTAGAGGAAGTCCTGGAAATCCAGTGTGATTCAACACGGGGAGAGTGTGTATTGTGCAGAAGATAAAAATATAAAAATGAGAATATAAAATGTCCTTTTACTCCACGAGCATGTGACTTTTTTGCCCTTCCTTTATACATGAATTGAGTTCACTCTCGTGAACAAATGATTATAAAAACACATCACCGTACATTCATGATGAAGTAACACTTACATATCGTATAAATAGTGTTTGAAATGTCCACCATGTTGCATCTAGTATCCATTTCTTTCCAATTTTGTATGAATACTTAATAAAATACAAAAATGCTACAAAAACACACTAAAGCATTGTGCCTTGCTTGTGAATGTGAGGCAGTACAGCATTTTGTTTCTGTCCAAATGCTTCATGTGCCGTCAACACTGAGGCTGAAGATTGTTTTGTGTCCATCTTGTGGCCGTTCAGGGAACCGCCAAACCTCCACGGTTATATTATTAGCATGATAGCAGCCATTTTCCCGCTTTTTGGGTTGAGGAAACAAATCACTATTTTACTATCCTACGTACCACGAACTACTGCTACTTACTACTACTACTTCAAGCTCGAACTTTCTTGACCCACACAGATCA